>CM060876.1:17258776-17352571 GCA_030737845.1 Acorus calamus
CCATCAATTCGAATTGGAGCGATATATTTTTTTTTTTATCAAAGTGTATGCCTCGTTAGACAAGGTTTACTACTTAAAAAAGAAAAAAAAAAAAACGTGAGGACTGTCTGTGGGATGGCATTTGGGGTTGTCCTAACATTATCCTTTTTTTTATTAGTCTTGGCTGATGCCTTTTGGTGTTGGATCGTGTTTTGCAGCATATCAAGGCGATAATCACTGCCAAAGAGGTACACTTTTTATGTTCATTTTGTTTTTTTAGCCATTTTAGGTGGGCATCTCGAAATACACCATTTTAGGATGATTAAAAAAGCAGCTTTTAGTCATAAACAAGAGAAGAGCTTTTCAGGAGTACAAAATTATTTATATGGGAATCTAATTTCAAAAGCAGCTTAAAGTGAAAAGCTCATTTTCAGTTGTGGTTGATGAATTTGTGATGATTTTAGTCGTGGAGAGATAATTTGAATTTGGTGGAGTGTTTTAATAAAAAAGAGTAATTGTTTATATGATTGTGATATACGTGAAACTCCATGTGAAACTTGTGAGGTGAATGTGTGTGTGTATATCATTTTAACAATCTCTGTGTCACTGTGTTCGTGGCCGAGTTTGCTTCGTGATCTGCTGTCACTGTTAATAAAAAAAAATGGGGCGTGATCTTTGTTTTCAGTGAATTCATTTTGGTGGATTGTTTTTTGGGGTCTGGGTGGATGTCAAATTGTAATAATTTTCAGTGATAGGTTAGGTTGATCCGCTGTAGTTGGTTATCAACTTATGATTGAAGAATTGCAAATTATAAATGGAAAATTATCCCCACACTTTTATAAAAACTATTATCAAACCCCCTGAAAAGCTTTCTGTTTTGAATGAGTTAATTATTCTTTTAATTAAAAAAGAGATAGAAGTTCCTAGTTATTTAATAATATTTGTTTTCTCTTTCTTTTTGGCAAAATAGGTATTGCTTCGGGATCCTTTGGATGATAATGTGATACCGATCGTAGAGGAGCTCCGGAGGCGTTTACCTCCTGTAAATGAGATTCCCCACGGGAAAGACGAAGGGGGGGAGCAGTTAAGCATGCAACATGACGTGGAGGTTGGGGAAGAGGATGGTATGTCATCCATTGGCTGTCATTTCTTATTTTGGTTTCCCCCACATCTTCTGTCTTGTGAGGTCTTGTTCATGGTTGTACTCTGTCTATGGCTAGTCCAGTGACCTAAAGCAAACTGCTTTATCATCATTTTTTTGAAGAACAAATTACTCCATCAACCTGAACCATATCTTAAGTCAGGCAATATGTTGTATGGAGAATATAGTTAGTTCAAACAAAATAAACTTTCAAATTCTTATTCTATTCCAGTGGACTAATAAACTGCATTGCTCTAATTGATTACAGCAGCCATTGTACAAAATCTACAAGGCTGGCATACAACGGTAAATGGTTTTTCATTATTGTTTCTAACATCTAAATGCATGACTTTTTCAGAAAAAAATCAGAGCATGCCTCTTTATAAATCATGTTAAAGATCTCTGCAGACAGTGAATTTATGAGAATATTATTAAACCTAATTTATTGCATTATAGTTTTCATGATTTCTTGATGTTTGATGAAATTCTGCCACTCTTCATTTGCACGCCCATCATATGGGATTCCACCTTATTTTACACTGCATTACCCCTGTCAGATAATAAAGCATAGAATAACAGCTCTGCATTCCCTAAAGCATGAACAACTATCATGCCTATTTTAATCGTAGTCTGCTGTCTGCTGTCTGCTGCAGGACTAGGTTCTAATATTTTAATGTGTGCATTGTTTTAGTTGTAGGCTTGGAGATGATATCTCTTTTTGACTTCTATACGAAAGAAGTTATGATTTTTAACCCAGTAAAGAAATCTAAACTGTACCCTTATTGTCCATGACATCCAAGAGTTCAGTTGCAGGAGCCTCCTAGTTTGCTACATACTTTGACATATTCCAACTTCTGTCTTATGGTGTTAACTTATGCATTTTACCTTGATATAAAGATATTTCCCTGCCTTCTCTCTCTCTCTCTGCAGTGCGCAGTGCTCCTGGTCCTCCATCTTTTGTCCTTTTTGAAACATTATCTCTCATATCTGTATTCAATCCGGGGTTTCACACTGCTTGTTTTGTGGTGTTTCATAAGAACTATTATCACCTCAGACACCATTATCACTAAAATTGCATATCATGTAATCATTTGTCGAAAATTTGAGAGCTCAAGACATTTTCTGTAACATGTATTTAAACTGATCATTATCCTATTTATCCTGAATTATTGAAATTAGTGCTTGAATTTAATTTTAGCCTAAAAGTAAGTTTTTGCTCTAAGAATTTTATATATTTGGCCTCTTTTTTTCTCCTTTTTCTTTCTATCTCCTGTTTGCAGAAAATACAGGTATAGGCTAATTAAGAAGTCCCCTCTTAAATCATCGATTGAGTTGCTTATTATCCCAAAGCAAGATTTATTCTTGGGAAGCATTTTTTAACCTTTTTGTTTTTTTTTATTCTTTTCTTTGGGGGGGGGGGGGGGGGGTGTGAATTTTTCTGCATGCTTTGTCTAGATGTTCTAGTATTTTCCCATATACTGATTCTGCAAACATTATTATATAGAATCTCCATTTGAGTTCCGAGCCCTGGAAGTAGCTTTAGAAGCAATTTGTAGTTTCCTTGATGCACGCACTACAGAACTGGAGACTGGTGCTTACCCAGCTTTAGATGAGCTGACTTCCAAGGTGCGTGGAAATCCGAACTTTCTCTTGTTTTCCCTACAATGTTTTAACGTGGTTGGCTTTTTATCTGGCCACTATGTCTAATCTGGTCCGTGAGTCTTTTAGATACCTGTGTACATGCAATTCAATTTGTTTGCATGACAAAATGAGTTCTGAATTTTGTATGATCGATGTCGATTGTACATGAATTTGAAATTCTGTGATAGTTGTGTCGGTTATTGTTTTCAATTTATCTTATTGATCCATCATTTTCTTTAGAGATGCCACACTTTTATCTTGCTTATTATATCCTTCCAAGTCTAGTTCTGTAAAGAGTTGCATACTGGTTGCATTAGTCTAAATTGGTCTGACAAGGCAGGCCTTCCTCTTTATTAAATATTGGTCTTGTCCATGGCATGTCAGTTCTGTCAATTGCTCATTGGGTGGATAGATGTTAGGTTCGAGCTCCAGTTGGAAGAAAACTTATTTTATTTCATGATGGATCATCCGCCAAATAAGACTCCCCCAGAAAAAGTAGGATCCAATATGATGTGCTAAACATATAGCTGTAGTTTAACATGCGATCTGGGCATGTATCATGCGGGCTAAAGTACATGTGACTACACATTCATCCTTGATTAAAAAAAAAAATTCATTGTCACATGTCAGTATTATACTAACATATAACTAGCAAATCCTGATTCAGTACTGATAGTTATTGTGATACTAGAACACCCTTGAATTTAAGTATTTTCAGCATTACCACACATATAATTTCCCCATATATACAATGGTATGCTTTTTGAAATATGAGAAAAAAAATGAAATTGTTTTGTAAAGATGTATGTACATTTTAGATCTGTTTGACCTCATGCATGTGCTTGTGTGTGTAACTATTTATGTTTGGATGCTCATCAACTGGATTGCTATCCACCTGAAGTTTATTTAACTAGAATAATAGTCTATTATAATTATACGAGAGCTTCCTGATAATCAATATGAACAATGGATGTGCATGTCATATTTGAAGATATTACAGTATATACTTGATGCTATTCAGGATTTACTATTCTTCTAATGCGGATTCTTACCAAGTTGTATTCATATGGACACTAAAAAGGCGAATGTGATTGATCAATTGTCAATCGTATCTGTCAATTTTATCTACTCTTTTTAAATTCTCATTGATATACTATTATTTTGCCTGAAACATCAAGTTGTCAGGCTATGATCAGTCTTAAAAAAGAAATTATCTGGCTATGATCTTATTGATTGTTAGCAGTTCAGATTTAATCAGACTGTGCATTTTATATTGAGAGAGATTCAATGGCTCATCCCTACCTGGACATTTTGATCTTCAATTTGGTTCTTGCTCTTTTTCATTTCAATTCCATCACCTTTTTTTTTCCACTCACCAATTTTGTCAATAGTTACTATGTGCAGATTAGCAGTCGTAACTTGGATAGAGTACGCAAGCTGAAAAGTGCAATGACGAGGTTGACTGCACGGGTCCAAAAGGTGACTTTTGGAGAATGCACTCTTGATATCATGATTCATGATGAATATTTTCTTTTAAGATTATAGTTTCTGTCATGTTTAGAAGCTTCATGGAAGATGTTTATAATCTGGAGCATGGATCAAAATGGTGACATGCACATTAATTTGTATACAGTTTCTGTGTGTTAGAAGCTCATCATTATTGTTTTATTGAACAAGCTCTATTAGGCTAGCATGATTATTTTCCAAATGACATCATTATGTTTCAAGTCAATAGATTTTTCAGACTGGTCAAACTTAATCAAAATCACCAATTATGATGTCATAAGATACTTCGACAGATGTTATGTTCCTACTTTTGTGTGAAAATACATGGTTGAGGTTGCCTGAACTCGCAAATTGTTAACAGTATATGCTAGCTGATATTACCTTTTGAATTTTGCTTGAAGTCTATCTTGGGGCATCTCAGGCTAATGTTAATCTTCACATTTTGATTAGTTTCCATTTTCTTGGCTTTGACTGACTGTTTGATCTGCATGGTTGTTTGGGCATACGGATGTCTGATTAACGATAATACATTATGGGTTTGTAGGTAAGAGATGAGCTTGAACAACTTCTGGATGATGATGATGATATGGCAGATCTTTACTTGTCAAGAAAATTGGTTGGGGCATCCTCACCTGTCAGTGGCTCAGGTGCACCCAATTGGTTCCCTGTCTCTCCAACCATAGGCTCAAAAATATCTCGAGTAAGTAGGGCGAGTGCATTAACAAATCATGGAAATGAGAATGATGTTGAAGAGCTTGAAATGCTGCTTGAGGTGAAAATCCAATTTTTTTCTTAGTTCATATGAATTACTCATCTTATATGTTGAAAAGATTAGATTATGTAGCTGGTTGTCTAATTTGCAGGCATACTTTATGCAAATTGATGGCACATTGAACAGGTTGACAACGGTATGCTTTCCTGGCTCATGAAATTTTAATTAACAGTTTTTCCATCTGCCCTTTTGCTTTCCTATATAGTTGATTATTAGAATGCCCTCTGTTTTATGTCTTTTTTCAACTATCACATAATTTGTATGTGGCAATGGTATAGACATCAATCTGGTTTTGTTGTCATATGATTTCTGCTATTAAATTTTGCTGGATGTATATTCTAAATTTGTCCGCTGGTACATATGAATTCTTCCAGTAATTAGAAATTTAGCTAGCTTTCCACGAGTTAGTAATTGTGATAGTTAAAATTTCCTAATATGTTTGTGATTTTAACACCTCTCTGTCATATTGCTCATTAAAAGCATTCAATGAACACAATATTAGGGGTGTAGCTACTTCATATGATTAGATTGATTGTATCATGGGGATTCTAGATAAAAATAAATCACAGGCATCTGATGCATTGATCAGTCACTTATAGTGCATTTATTGTTGGCATTCAACCTGTTTGGAGGTACAAGATTATTTGAACAACATGGATGACATAGCAATTAGAGAAATTGTGTGGATGCGCCACCCATGATCTCCCAATATCACCCGACGGGAAAGAAGACTAAAATTTGTCTGTTTGCAAAATATTTTGACTAACACCAATCTTTATTTATTTCTTATCTGAAATAAAGGTGAGAGTGCATGGATGTTTCTCAGTTCTTATTGAATCCAATTTATGTGTGGGTGCTTAATTTTAGATAAAGGGTGGATTTCCACCAAACATTGGTTAATACAGTAAGCATCAAAGAAGAGATAGGATGTATCTTTCTATAAAAAAAATCTAATTAAAGTGAAATAAGACTACGTTGAGAAGCTTAATCCACTACAAATTTCCCTTCCCTAGTTAGACCCCCCACATTATGTTTCCCGAGGTCTTTGGGTTGTCCAAAACACAGACCCAAGTGTTTTCTATGGAGTCTTGCTTTACTGTAATATCTTTCATTCCTCGTAACAATGTACTCAAACAAAGGCACAAGGGTTCAGTAGGATGCATCCTCTCCATACATTTTCATCCCCGTTTTCATAGAGTGTACAGGAATGCTCAGACACCTGAATTGTAAATTCTATAGTTTTCTTCCCCAAACTTTATGGATATAGAGACAACTTCACCGTCTAATGAAATCTAGCTTGACTCTTCCTCATCACATGCATACACAGCATATTCCTATCTTGTGATCACTTTTTTTTAATCTGGTTTGGATTTTGTTCAAATAGACCAGCTGCATAATAGCTTGGATCTTGTGGGAGAAATAATTTTTTAGAATTTCTGAATTTGTTCGCAGTCTCCATCTGGTTTGAAAAATTAATCTATATAACTATGTAACCATGAGATCATTAGCCTGATCTTAGTTTTGTGTATGTATGCATTTTCACCTTGTAGTGTGAATTTGCATAAAAATGGGTACAGGTAATTTGATGTCTATTTATAATACTTAATTACATGTCATGATTTGATTTTTTCCCAGTCCTAGTGAATACTTTGACAAAGCTAATTCTCTTTGATGTTCTTAGATGCCTGTGGATTCTGATGTTTGAGTTCCCAAATATTGTTTATACTGTTGTTATTTGTGTACTTGCTTATGCATAAATGTAAGAAATGCAATCAGCTAAAGCTCTTTTTGAAGTTTACCATGGAAGGGAGATTCTCTGAAAATTTGAACATTGGAAATGTTAAATTCTCTAAAATGTTTCATATTTACCATCTCTTGAACTCATTAATTTATCATTTTTCCAGCTGCGTGAATACATTGATGACACGGAGGATTACATTAATATTCAGGTTTTTTTATCTTAACATCTTACACACGATTTATTGACACTGGGATTTTTTCTTGTTCTTTCCTGATCCATCTCTTAAATTTTATCCTTGCAGCTCGACAACCATCGAAATCAATTGATTCAGGTGATTGCCTAAACTATCTGATATTTTTTCTTCGAGAGGATTATTGGTGAGTACTGTGTCATCTAGTGGCAGTTGTTTACAGTTTACACTGTGGAGCATATTCCTGCCTGAGCAGTAGAGGTTTCACTAATCTTCCCCTTATCATGTTGTGCATGGGGTGAAAGGTCTGTGACCTGATGTGAAATTTATTGTTGGTCCTCAAAATCTTATTATCTGGTGACAAATATGGAGGATGCTTGTGAACCCTACTTCAAATTTCAGGCCTTTCATATGATAGAACAAAAGTGGAGTTCTTTGCTCTCAATATTGGCATCAACTTTATTATTCTTTATCTGGTTTGTTTTTGTGGCAGCTGGAGCTTTTCCTGAGTTCTGGTACAGTTTGTCTTTCATTCTATGCATTGATAGCTGGGATATTTGGCATGAATATCCCTTTCTCTTGGAAGGATGACCATGGATACGTGTACAAATGGGTATGTTCAGCAACATTTTAATTTGCTTTGAGATGAGATTGGTTTAAAAGAATTGTTTCTGGAGTCTTGGAATTTTGATGCAGGACCATACAAATGAATGCGGAGATCATAGATGATGTTTCAATAGGGTATGAGATATATTAATTAAGCTAACATCACCCTAAACCAATGTTCGAAATATCGATTTTTTCGATAAATCGATCGTCCGTTTTTTGTTTTTTTTGTTTTTGGAAAAAAAATGGAAAAAAATTGAAAAAACCGCAAAAAAAAGATAAAAAAATTATGAAAAATAATGAAAAATAAATAAGAATAATTTGATATGAAGATATTAATAATTTACAATGTTTTTGGTTTGAAAAAAAATACATAACTAATTAATTACAACATAAAACTATAAAACTGAATTTTTTTTATTTAAATAGATAATCCATTACATTGTTTATAAAATAAATACTCAAATAAATTGACTCATTCATATTTATGAATTTATCCCATAAGTTATGTGCTTTTTTTAAAAATATATATATTCTAATGGAAAAGGAATGGAAAATAACTGAAAAAACAGCAAAAAAAAAGTAGAAAATTGAGAAAAGTAATGAAAATGAATAAGAATAATTTCATATGAAGATATTAATAATTTTACAATGGTTTAATATGAAATAAAAATGTATAATTAATTAACTACAACATAAAAATATAAAAGTGAGAAAATTTTATTTAAACAAATGATCCATTACATTAGTTACAAAATCTTATTTTTGAGTTCCATCTAATGATATGTTTAAAAGATGTAAATATATATATTCATTGAGTTATTTTATTTTAATAAATACTCAAATAAATTGACTCAAACATTTATGAATTTATATCATAAGTTATGTGTTTTTTTTTTAAAAAATATATATTCTAATGAAAAAAATAACAAATGAGATCCCCTGATCTCTTGCATGTTAAAGAAGAGCTCTACCATCTGAGCAACATCGCCACTTTGTTTGATTTGTAGTTTATATATATAATATATCGTTTCTAGGCCCGACTGACTAAAAAAAAAAACGATATATCGACAGTTTTTCGATATATCGAATCGTCGATATATCGCTGACGTCAGCATGATGTCAGCGGGATTTCGATATTTACTCGCAAAATCACCGATAAATAGCGATTTGATCACTGAGATCGACATATCGACCAATATATCGATATATCGATCGATATTTTTAACTATGCCCTAAACACACGAGATCTTAACAAATAATTAGTTAAGCACGGGTTTATTGCATACTCATAATGTTAAATCATTTTCTAAGCCTAAATAAGAGGGAATGTGCGATGGATAGAACCTCGCATGATAGATATAGGGTTAGTCAAAATTCAATGTAGAGTTTGTTCCACTTGATCACAGATAATTACTCAAATAGGGATACTCACAGAGGGTATGGTCAATTGGGAGGTAATCAAGGTTGCGGTGTATCTGCGGACAGCAAATAGGGCTGTTGGAGATCCAGGGCAGCAGCAGCAGGGGCTGTTGGAGGTCTAGGCAGCAGCAACAGAGGCTATTGGAGGTCCAGGCAGCAGCAGCAGGGGCCGTTGGATGTGCAGGCAGCAGCAGCAGCAGCAGCAGCAGAGGCCGTTGGATGTGTAGGCAGCAGCAGGAGGAGGGTTGGATCTTCAGCAGTTAGGGTTTGTGATGATGATGATTAGGGTTAGGGTTAGGGTTTACGTGATTTGAAAAGGAAAAGAAAAAAAGAAGAGGAAAGGAATTAGGTTTCACACCCTAGGGCTTCACACCCACAAAAGTTAAGGTTTCACACCCTCACAAAATCCCATCGCAGGATATGAACTTTTCATTCATTCTCAATCTGTCTCTCTCCGTAGAAATTACAACTTTATTTAATAAGAAAATGATTTAATCTAGGCCATTGATCATTTTAAAGATCTATGGTCTAGATTGAATCCTACAATAACTTAAATTAAATAACAAACAAATTAAGTGATTTAATTTAGGCCATTGATCATCCTAAAAATCAATGGTCCAGATAAAATCCCTACAGTTCTTATTTAAAATGAAATAAAAAAACCTAACTAATCTCTATCTATAGAGGAATAAGATTAGATCTCTTGCTCTTCCTTATTTGGTAGACTTTAAAGTCCACCGTCGGATCGATGTCCCCATCAAATTTATTGTTCATTTATTCCAGTGAATTCCAAGGAAATGCTTGATAACCAGCTCAAAGCATGGTTAATTAAGATAATTAGACTTAACTTAGCGAGAAGCTGATCTTGCATTGGATGGGTTGTGAGTTCAACAAAATCTACCCTAACTGAGAAATCATGTTTTGTGTAAATGAGTGTAGCACTCTTCTTTATCAAATATTTAATGGCTCAACTAGGATTGTATTTGTTGAAAAAGAACATAAAAAGAGGGGAATTTTTTTTCTAAATGAGAGATTACATGGGTTGTTTAAAATCTTTTCCATCCACCCCTGTTTTTTACTAGAACATCAGCTGTTGCTCCCGATTGATGGATCGAGATAGATGTAGCTGTATTTATGTACTCTTTTTTTTAAGAAAGAAGTTGGTGTCCACCAATTTGAATCAAAACGACTAACACAATTACAAGGGTCAGAGAAGAAAAACAAAAGAATAACTACTAAAATGATTACATGGTGCAGAGAAGTAAAAAAACAAGATAGGTAAGTGGTGATACAAGGGGGCAGGGATATCCCCATTCAAAGTCCCCCATATACAAGACTATCTCACTCAACATAATGGAACCCTCCCTTGAGATGACATCTATCAGCCTTGAGAAAAGTTTAACTGTAAATATAACACTTTTTTCTTCCAACAAAGATCTTCTTATTTCTTGATAGCCAAATGGGCCAGCAAACCTCTTGAGGCATTATGGGAATGAATTTGTTCTTCCTGCTCCTGTCTCCCTTCTTTCTTCTGATAATATATGGAGCTTAGAATGGAGAGGTTTACCAATTCTGCCTCCAATTTTGCCTGGATCATCACACTTCAGTGTTTTCAATATGCATTCTGTTTTGATTGAACTCATTTTTACAATTTAATCCAAAAATAAAAATAAAAATATAGTGACCTTCTGCCTTTTCTCCCTTTATGGAGGTCTGACATCTTACATATATATGTACTGTCCCAATCAAAGGAAATATATTTATTTTCTTTTTCCCCCTACGAAGCCATTCATTTGCATGCAATCAATGCTTCCTCCTAGTATAAAGTAATATTTTTAGGTCATTTTATGACACAAAATTTATTTTCTTTTTTGGGTTTTTTGCATATATACCCCTGTTATACTTGATTGCATAAATACCCCTGTTAGATCACAAGTGCAAGAATACCCCTTAAACATAAGCAGTGCATGTACCCCTGTGGTTAGTCCCCGTGCTTTGGTTAAAAAATGGCCGTTTTGCTCCGTTAAGTCAAGGAAAATCAATAATGCTTCCTCTTATTTAGGTAGCTAGTAGGGGTAAAGTAAAATAATATGTCGGTTTAAATTAACTATGGTGGGTCGTAATTTACGGCGGGTAACGGAGGGGTAGTGACTGCTTATTAGTTTAGGAGGGGTATTTTTGCACTTGTGATCTTAAAGGGGTATTTTGCAACCAAGGATCCTAACAGGGGTATATATGCAAAAAACCCTTCTTTTTATTGTTAAACAAGGCGCTCTTTGATAGCTAAAGACCGTGCATGCATATATAATCAGCAAAGATTGTGTTCGATAGGGTATGTGCACGTTTGTAAATTATACGGGATAAGTACGGTAAACTTATAGAGATGATTAGACTATTGACTATATTTATTTTGACATTGGTTTTATCATAAATACATTTAAAAACTTCTATGTTAGATCTGAAGGACTCTTTGGCAATTAGGATTGGCTTTTCTAAATTACAAAGAATGTGATAAATCATACGGATGAAATAGACACCCAGATTCTGAAAGTAGTAAATGCGCAGTTAGCCAAAACAGAATATATTCTGTTGATTGGTAATGGAGGACCCTAATCGAACATTCGGAGATGTTCGATTAGGGTCCTCCGGTACCAGTCAGAAAAGTATGAAGTTTTTGTTACTTTTCGTGCAGGTTGAGCTAACTAACCATAGTACTGGGATGTTCATGCGGTCTGATGTAGCTATTGACTTGAGAAGTACACGTTGTTCTGAACTAGTCTTTTGAATTCCTGTTGTGCCAAAACATGAATTGAAATAATGCTCTTCCTGTTGAGCAGGTGGTTAGCGCCTCTGGATTAGCGAGTAGCGTGATCTTCATCTTGATCGTTGCTTTTGCTCGCCACAAAGGTCTCATTGGATCTTAATCTCCACAAGTGGTATCAAATGACATTTACAACATCTTGAAGCTTACGGGACGAACTCATCACAACTCCATGTATTATTTGGAGGAATTATATACTGATAGCCAGTATTAATGGCTACACCATGTTGAAAATCTTTTTCAGGTCTGTTTTCCATCAAACCACATTTTACCGCATCTGAAAAACATACGATGAAAATTTATCTTTCCAGCCCCTGGGTCCAATTTTACTCCATTTTATCTATATTCCATTATTATTATTATTATTATTATTATTATTATTATTATTATTTTGGATCATCCCCCTTCACATACAATCTTGGCCCAGTTAAGGCTTCTTGTTGTGGATGTTGTATGTAATTGTAATTGCATTGTATAATTGTGCTGATACACTCGGTCATTTCTGCAGTCTTGCAGTCTTAACTCCATATATGAAATCTCTGTAGAGTATATATTCTATTTCCTGACTCCGGAGTATGTGTTCTATTTGGAAAATATAAATGCACATTCAATTCTGAAAATATGTACTTTATTAGGCAAATGAATATTTCCAAATAAATTCATGTGTTTGGACTGATATTTTGCAATGTATAATGGACTATCTATATTGTTATTGGTGTAAATTGGGTTTGTTTGTTGACCCATAATCGAACTGGATCATTGTGATTTATTGAAGGAATAGTCTAGTGATCGAAATCAAACACAGGTTCTATGTGTTTATATATATATATATATATATATATAAAGGTGCGGTTTGCGGTCCTCCACATCGCGGGTCTACACAGGTTCAAAATCGATTTTTGTAGTACTGCTGTGTTTTTTTTATATATATTTTGAAGGAGAGGTAGATCATATTTTTATATATATATTTTTATTAAAATAAAGATCGTAGTACATGGTTTGAATTAAATGAAACAAATAAGAAAAGTTTAAGAAACAAAAATGAAAATTGAATAAGAAGCCACATGGGGGGGGGGGGAGCGTAGAAGAGCGGTCTGCTGGACCACCAAGGCCCTAAAGGCTGCCATTGATTCATGCCCCTACCCTTCAATATGGAATTGACCCCCCTGGAAACCGATTATCCTAGCATCAGCAATAACATAGCTCCAACTCTTTATGAAGTTTTCTACATCCTTCCATGTGTTCTCAATATACACCAGTTTCCTCCTGAAGATTGTAGCCTTTCTAGTAAGCCAGATTGTATGGAGTTGACCCCCTTGAAAGCTGATTACCTAGCACTAGTGATGTTACAACCCTAACTCTTCATGAAGCCTTCCACGTCCCTCCATGTGCCTCCTGAAGATTGAAATATTTCTAGTAAGCCAAATTGTCCATGTACTGCTCGGATGATGGTTTGAACGATTTTTTTAGAGATACTACAGTCTCCTCATAGTTGCCCACATATCTTTCACACCGAGGAAATATTCTAGCCTTGACTGACGATGTCCCGATGATGGTCCAGAGCTGTCGTGAGAAATTGCATTGACACAAAAGGGGCTACATGGTCTCAAACTCGGCCCTGCATAAAATGCAAGTATTTGGGTCGACGAGCCTCCACTTTGCCCTATAAGACTTCGTGAGCTGTCTTTCTTGGAGAGCTAGCAAAACAAAGCCCTTCACTTTAACAAGATCTTCAATTTCCATAGCCCTTTGGTCATAACTTGCAAGCTTGTGTTTGGAGTCACTGCTCGACACCACTAGTCGTGTGCACGACTCGCCCGTCTCTGATGTGTACCCCGTGCAGGCGCATTGAAAGAGTGGTCAAACACTTGAGCTCTTCGTCCAACATGAGATGATCCAACGGTCATTAGAGTCACACTAGAAGTAGTGAACGTTTTTCTCCTTCCTTGTTATCACCTGGTAGGCCCTTGGAAGGGCCTCCCACAACGGCGTGGTGCCGCACCATACGTCCTCCCAAAAATTGACCTTTGTATCCTCTACAACTAATCAAGCAATTGTTTTAGAGAATTCAAGTCCCAGGCTAAATATGCCTTTGCTATTTGAGTCATCTTGCGAGATGGCCTCGGTAGAGATCCCCCTTGCCTAATCCTAATCCCTGGACTGTAATGCTCCTGGAAGAGCGAGCACCAAACCAGACTCCTGTTCTTTATGCAATGCCACAACCATTTGGAGAGGAGAGCCTTGTTCAAGTCTGACAGGTTTACTACGCCCAGTCCCCCGTAATTATTGCATTGACACACAAGCTCCTACTCAACTAAATGAGGTTTCTTTACACCCAAGTTGGAGCCATTCCAAAGGAAATGACGACAAAGTAGATCATCTGATCTACCCCTTTCGGCATTTTGAAATTGGTAGGAAAAAGATGGGCAAGCTGGCCAGGACCACTTACAGTAGAATGATTCTGCCCCCAAGGCTAAGGTGACGCCGCTTCTAGCCTGCTATCCTCCGGTTCATTTGTTCTACCAACACTGACCAGTCCACCTTTCACAGTCGATCTTTCACCAAAGGCAACCCACAATGATGGCATGGCAGGGCTTGAAGTTGGCAACCAATGATGTTGTAGCGACGGAGGGCAAGGGCGAAAAGGGTGCTCTTTTCGAAATTAATCTTTTTTTTTTTTCTTTTTTTTTTTATCAGAGGGATTCCCCGTGGCTGACCTTACTCGAGCTGGGAAAGCACCTCCGTTGTTTGCCCCGGTCCCACAGAAAATTCTTTCGAATAATCGCCAACAAACAGGTGGGTAAGTCAGCGCCAAGCTCGAACCCAGAACCTATCGATAACACCGTTAAACCCGAACCGTTGTGCTATGGACACTGGAGATAAAAGCTTGAAGCCTGACAATAATTCAAAGCAGTTTAGAATAAACTAGAAGCTCCAAAGGTTCTCCTCCCTTGCCAACATATCGAAGTACCGAAAACTGATCACCTCTAGTGCACTCGCAACTCCATAGATCCAACCACCCGGTGAGATAGGCACATCCTATGTAGCACGTTTGCCACTGTCACCACGAGAAATAAAAGGGTGACAAAGGGTCTCCCTGTCCAAGACCCTTGTTGATGGGAAAGTAACTGTGCAGCTCACCATTCAAGATGACGGAAGCCTTAGTTGTACTGATGCATTGGTGAACCTTACATATCCAGTTGTTGTTGAACGCGTGTAGCTTCAATTCGTGCAATTGAAAATCCCAGCCTACACTGTCATAAGCCTTCGTAAAATCCAACTTCAAGGCCACCCTGCTACGCTTCTCTTTTTGGAGGGTGAAGATCATTTCTTGTGTGACCAAGAAACTGTCTTGAAGCGCCCCATCCAGGAATGAAGTCCAATTGTGCCCCTAAAAAAGAAGATGCCAACATATGAATTCAGATGTGATCAATCAGCAGCCTAGATTTGTGCAAAGATATTATGAGAGTTACACAAACATTGTTTCACATTATGTTGTTGACCTCTTCATCAAGGCCAAAGAAAGAGTAACTGTGGATCCTGAGTTTGGACAGATTAAGCGTTTGAAAAATTGAAAATTAACAAATCCTGATCTACACCTTTTTTATTTTTTATATCCAAACATTTTTCATTTTTAAAGGCTTAAGCGTAAGTAGTTTTTTAATTAAATTTGTTTTTAGAATGTGTTTGACAACACTTTTTAACTTTCTACTTAATTAAAAGTATAATTATTTTATTTAAGTGTTACCAAACGGGCACTTAGTGTGTAAAAAACTGTGAAAACAATATTTTTCAATTGCTGAGTTTGAAACACGGGATCACCAATTTTTTGGTCATTGTACTAATCGGATATAAATCAATTTTTTACACTAATTAAATAAAAAACAATTTTGAAAAAGACAAATAGAAAACAAACAGTGAGGTTTCTTATATACCAATATTTGGGATCTGTCTCCAGTGGTCATAGCACAACGGTTCAGGGCTTAGCGGTGTTACCAATTGGAATCTTATTTTTTATATTATAATTTAACAATTTGAAAAGTTTTTTTTTTATAAAAAAAACAAAAGATATTGGTTTCAAATAATTAATAAAAATATGAATCATTATTTAAAAATATTATTTTTATCGGTAAAACCCAAGAATTTTGTGTTTCTCGAAATAAATTACCTGAAATCATGGATGATCACAGTAAAATAAACCAATGTATCTAAATTTGCCCATCCTTATTATGAAACAAAGTATCACCTTCGTAGTCAGAATGTGATGACAGTCACATGGACACACAGTTCTAACTCATAAATTGAATTTATAGCTAACTAAAAAGCAAGTCCATGTGTTTCATCGACCACTAATACATGCCATCTTACAAAAATAGAAGAGGTTAGATTCCATAATTTTTATTGTCCAGTAACAATGTACATGCTTTGATGAAAAATATATATCACTTAATTTCGAATTGAACGAATCTAGTTTTAATAAATGTAAAATTTTATTTTTTAGTAATGTATATACCTCGTCTAATAATGCATATGCTTAACTGGATTTCTAATGATACGTGTAAGATTGTATTTTTTAAAATAAAAATGACTGAGTGTAACAACACCCTACAAAAATATACCTCAAATAATGTGGGCTTGATCACCGAGATTATAAAATTTAATACAATTTTAATTTTGTTTGTTAAGAGAGTCTACAAAGTCTTTGACAGACAGTGGATCAGATCACTACTGGTATTAAGATAACATTGACCAATTATTGTTTAAAAATCATAGAGCATTAATCTGTGATAATAGTCCAAAAGGCTACACACGCCCATTTTCGCAGTCATATGGATGGTATGATTTCAAATAGGTTCCTATAAGGAGAAGGTATCTCACAATCTAGAAAAGTTATGTATCCCATTATTTAGTGAAGTAGTTGCCATGTTCGAATATTCCAATCCCCTCCTCATCTTTTTTCTTCATGTGTGACAGAGAAGTATATCACGATGTTTCGATATTGATGGACATACAAATTAAAGAAAAATTAATAAATGATAATGTGTAAATTGGTTGGCGCACAAATTAAACAGATTTAAAATGGATCTTTAATATCAACATCCATGTAAGGGGGGTGTGCTTATGGATTTGAGGTGTGCAAATAGAGACACTTTTCACATTGTTAGTCAGATCTTATCGGATCCGGATCCTGTTGGCTCAAAGAAAAATCTCCAGCTCTGGCAACCTAAAACATCCGGTTTTGTCACCCGTGACCTGCTATAGCCGGTGAATATCTTGGGTCCCTATATAGGCCAAAATAAATAGAGAAGTCTCGTATAAAAGCTTGAATTTTTGGACGCCATAAATCCCGAATTGTTCTCTCTCCACCTCTCTCTCGATCAATCGTATAAAAACCCAATTTTTTTTCAATCTCTCGCTCCCTCGTATATAAAAGCAAGCACAGTTCAAAATCTCCCTCTCTCCTTCCTCTCAAATCAGGTATAAATAATGAATCCCCTTTTGAACGAATTTGAAATCGAAAACCTTTCTGAGTCGCATTTGTGGATCTGCTGATTTTTCTGAGATGGGTTTTCAAAAAAACTTGTTCCTTTGCGATTTTTTCAAATGGGTATTGGAGGGAAATTGAAATTGGATCTTTTAGTTGGGTTTGGGATTTGGGAGATGTTTTGTTTGATTTTTTTTTTTGAGATGGGTTTGTTGAATCAGTGTTTCTTTCAAATTAGGTATAGATAATGCTCCTTTTAAAAAGGAATTTCGAATTAAAACCCTTTATAAGTAGTTCTTTCGTTCTTGGTGGATCTGTTGATTTTTTTTTTCTGAGATGGGTTTGTGATTAAAAACGTGTTTTTGGTTGTTTTCGTTGAAATGGGTATTGAAGGATGATTGAAAGATTGGAGTTTCTTGTGGGGATTTTGTGGGATTTGGAGAGATGGGTTTTCTTTGACCTTTTCTTCCCCCCTTTCTGGTTATTATTCGAAATGGGTATTGAAGAGAGATCCCAAATTTGATGCTTTTTTAGATGATGATATGGGAGATTTGGGGATGGGTATGTGAAAAAAAGGGTTCTTGGTTGGTTAAGATTGATATGTTGAGCTGGGTTTTCTGGATTTCTTTTGATATATTCTCTAGGGTTCTGTCTCCCTAAAGACATGCAAATATCTAATATGTAGAGGTAGGAAATTTTGGGAAATTTGGTTGTGATGTTGCTGTTTCTTATTGAGGTTAGGGTTTCTTCTGGTGTGTAAGTGTGTTTATGGATACACATATTTAAAGAACTGTTGAGGTCATATTTGCTAATTCTCTTTGTGATGATATATGTTCCCATTGTTGTACTGGGTATATTTGGTCAATGAGGGGCTTGATCTTGGCCCATTGTCTTATTTATCTCCTTGTTGATTTCATGATTTTTTTTCCAGTTCATGCTGTGTTAATCTTGTAAAGAGGATGATTTTAATGTGTATGTTTGGAAAATTATGGATCAACATTCAAGATCCACTGACATTTAAATTGGGGATGAATGACTGATTGCAGTTGTATGATCTCTTTTATATTTAATGCATGCTGTATCGAATTATAGGGTAGATATATGGCAGAGCAGAACTTGGAAGGAAGTCAGCCAGTTGATCTCTCCAGACACCCTTCAGGAATAGTCCCCACCTTACAGTAAGTTTTTCACCATTTCCTTTTAACTCTTAGGGTGTGTTTGTGCATATGGGATACTTAAGAAAAATGTGGGAAAGTTGAAAATTTCCATTTGACACTTAAAAAGCTATTGTTTGTGCCAAACAAACAGAGAGGGTAAATTTCTCTCATTTTCCCTTGCCTCTTTTTCTTATTAGAAAAGGGGGAATTCTTTTCCCTCCTCACATGAGCGAAAGTGAAGGTAAGTGAGGGGATGTTTTTATTTTATATTACTTTTACTTCTTTGGATGTGTTTATGCACGTGGGAAACTTAAGGAAAATGAGGAAAAAGTTACCATTTTCACTTTGACCATTTAAAAAGATAGTGTTTGTGCCAAACAAATGGAGAGTTTTTTTTTCCCACATTTTCCCTTGCCTCTTTTGTTGTATTAGTGGAGGGGGGATTCTTCACTTTCCTTCATTTTCTTTGCAAAATTGTTCACTAACACCGTAGTTTGATTTATTTTGGGTGGGGTAGAAAACTAGTTGACAAAATCGTTAGTGTGCTTTTTTTTTAATTTGTAATAAAATTTGTTGAGGGCATTCTTCTTCCATTACACATTAAGTAAAATGCAGTGCATTTATGATAGTCAGGGGCATCCTGGTCCTAAATCATCATCTGATTCATTTGGATATCAATTGTAATCAATCAGCCTATCGTATTTATTATATTCGTTCGGATACCAATTTCTTTTCAATCAGCTTATCATATTTATTATTGTATTGTTTGATTCATTGCTACCCAATACTAGATCAGTGATAAGTGCTCTGTTTGACTACTTTTCTGTATCCTTGCGATCATCTTGTTTTCCCAGGAATATTGTTTCTACAGTTAACCTAGGCTGCAAATTGGACCTGAAGGCCATTGCTTTACAAGCGCGTAATGCAGAGTATAATCCCAAGGTGGGAAATAGTTCTCCACATTCATTCTTCATAAGTCATGGCTTATTTTTGGGAGTGGCATAATATATCTAATCGCCAAGATATTGTGCTCTTTTATCTTGTTATATAGCAACAGCTGCTGATTTTTTTTTTATTGTGATGACAAATATGCAGCGTTTTGCTGCTGTTATAATGAGAATAAGAGAACCAAAAACCACGGCTCTGATATTTGCTTCTGGTAAAATGGTAAGTTAATTGGTTAGCTTTAAGAATTCCATATCTATGTTTTGGCCAACATTATCTTTTGTGTAGTTCTCATTCTATATTGGCTTGGAATTGTTCTCATTGGTTCAGCATGGATTCTTAATTATTTTATTATTATGTTTTTGATTTCCTGGCTTCAAATAGTGATAGGTGATGGATCCCTGATTTATAGTTATATATTGTCAAGTCATGGGATGTTTCTATTTTTGGTGAAAGTTTTCTTACCAAGGAAAGGATGACATTCCATGAGTGGGATGATCTGTTTCTTATGACACCAAAAATTACTAAACAAAGTCAAAGGCGAAGGGAGTTTACTCTCTGGAACTCCACTTGACTTTGGCAAAGGTGCGGTAGCATCTCTTGACCTTAGGCAATAAGTTAGGCTGAAGAGAATGAGGATATTCAGAAAGCTTGTTCGTGATGAATTTTCACATTCCTTGAATTTCTTGATTTGTATTTGGTCTATCTTTACAAGTTGTGAATGGAGTTGGATGTTTTACAGAATTCTAAAGTTATGAATGGAGTTGTTGATGTCCTCCATTGATATACTCTTAACACAGGATGACTGTCCTCCATTGATATACAAGTTGTGAATGTAGTTGTTGATGTCCTCCATTGATATACTCTTAAGACATGATGAATGTCCTCCATTATAAATTATATCATCATAAATTACATATTGTTATATTTGTAGGGCACCTCTATATTTTAATCAGGTTTTATTAAGACGAGATGTGGATATTTCTTCAGGTTTGTACAGGAGCTAAAAGTGAGCAGCAATCTAAATTGGCAGCAAGGAAGGTAAATAATTCGGGAAAATTCAATTACGTTATAGGGGTGATACTGTGGGGCTTCTTTAGTGATAACAATTTTCTTTTAACAGTTTAACCTGACACAATATCTTTGCTTTACAGTATGCACGGATTATACAGAAGCTTGGATTTGATGCTAAATTTCAGGTACTCGAACAATGGACCTTTTTTTTTTGAAGAATATGGTAGGCATTCTAATTAAGAAAAAGGTGCCCAAAACAGGGAAAACGAACAGTAAGCCAAGGCACATCGGAGTAGGAGAGAATCCTACATAGAATTGCCGGCCAAACCTACGATTCAATTGCAAATTTTGTTGTTGCATGTTTATCTTGAGTTGCTGTTTCCTGTTCTTGTCTGTGAGTCTTGATAAAATTAAACAGCACGACAGAAGCACTTGGTTATGTTGATTTTATATGAGGCCACTTTTGCTAGGAGAAACACCCTCATTAAAATAGTGAAATTGGAACATTTTGATCTGTTTTTTTTTTCTAACTACTGCATACTAACCTTTTTATCATTATTTATACACATGGCCAATATTGTTGATATGCCGTCTCCATCTGTGTCTCTATTTATATTCGATCCCTTTTTTTTACAGGACTTCAAGATTCAAAATATTGTTGGTTCTTGTGATGTGAAGTTTCCTATAAGACTTGAGGGCCTTGCATACTCCCATGGTGCTTTCTGCAGTGTATGCCCATAACCGCAGA
Source organism: Acorus calamus (assembly GCA_030737845.1). Classification (NCBI taxonomy): domain Eukaryota; kingdom Viridiplantae; phylum Streptophyta; class Magnoliopsida; order Acorales; family Acoraceae; genus Acorus; species Acorus calamus. Next base: position 17,279,945 of record CM060876.1, read on the forward strand.
TATAGCTTAATGTTTAGTTTTGGCTTTGTTGGCCCTCTTGAGTTTTTAAGCTCATACTCATGGGAATTGTACTTCTAACAGTATGAACCAGAGCTGTTCCCCGGTCTTATATACCGAATGAAGCAACCGAAGATTGTTCTACTAATATTTGTATCAGGCAAGATTGTTCTCACGGGAGCCAAGGTGAGTGTTTGATGCTCTCATTGAAGCCATTAGTTTATATCCTCTCTCTCTCTCTCTCTCTCTCACGTTTGGATTTTTCTTCTTAATCAGGTGCGGGATGAAACGTATACTGCCTTTGAGAACATATACCCAGTCCTCACAGAGTTCCGGAAAACCCAGCAGACTACAGAGTGGTATAGCTTCAAGTCTCTAATGCTTTATAAATAGCTATGGAGCATGGACATGGACACGACATCCATAACACGACAAATCTTCTAAAACTAGGATATGGACACTGCAAAGATTAAAAGATAGGATAATGAATATATTTGTTATATTATGTATTTTAAAAAACAAGCACACCCTTAAACTATTAAAAGTAATATATCTATCATGGTTGTCTCCATTAAAAATTTGATCTCTCATGTGAATGTGAATCTAACAATACAAAAGAAAGAAAAAAAAGTTGCAATCTGGTGCCACATAAGTGTCATCTGTCTGTGTTGCGTCCATCCCATTTATTTGAAAGTTGGAGTATCATTTTGAATTTGGGACACATGGGACGTGGCCAACATATGCCCAATGCAAGTTCTTTTGTGTCATGTGTCCTTTGTCTGATACACTTTGGATCAGACATGAAAATGTTAGTTGAATTGTCCATGCTTTTTAGATAAATTGTAATGGGAAATTAAGCTATCTGCTTACCCATAAGAAAACACAATAAAATGGAATGATGGACATAGACTGTCTTGGAATAGTACATTATAGTGAAATGTCTACATATTTACCATATTCTGCTTTGGAGTTAGGTAATCTATTCTTGAGCTGATTGAAAGTTTGGAGTCTGGACATTATATTAAACTATTGAACAAAATCTTCATGTTCGTGTTGTGCATCATAGTAATGTTAAGAAGGCATCAGGGGGGCCTTCTGGGTAGAATCTGCATATATTTATAAGCTTTTATAATCTCCTATACCAAGCAATAGTACTGATCATAAATGTCTCTCTCCAGATTTTTTTTACAAGGCCCCGAACGTGGTTCGTAAAGGGAATGCACATATGTTTTTCGGCCGACTTGGTTGACAGTTGTGGACAAGAAGCTTGTTTCTTATGGTTTATTTACCCCCTCTGTCCCCTAATTAACTCGTCGCTCCTCTCTTTACATGAATTAAGAATTTTTTTTTCTTCTTTTTGTGCAACTTTTGAACAAGCTCTCTCTCTCTCTCTCTCTCTCTCTCTGATATAGTGTTGTTGTAATTGGGAGACTTGTTACAGTTTGTTTTGCTTCCACTACTTGTGTACAGTATTTGATGAAAGGATTGTGATCAAGTGTTGGATTCAGTACCAACAGAGCCATGTTGGTATGCGCAATTTTTTGTTGTATTAAATTTTTGTTGCAATTCAATTAGTTTCTGAATACAGCTATTTATTGATTAATTAGTTGCTTTATGTATTGACCAAGCTCAGGTGTAATGGCAGTAAACTTTTTTTTTAAAAACTAAATATTGGGGAAGATAATGTCATGCTCAGCCCCTTGTCTGCCATCCGTTTTGATTTTTTAAAAAACATTTTGGTAATAAAGTACATTCTTTTATGAAGAAAAATTTGGAGTACATATTTTATATGAATTTTAATGCATGTAAGGTTGATTGTGGCTTGACATAATCTAAACCCAACAATGCATGTTTGACTGCATACGCTTTTTGTCTCAACTTTGGGTTTCATGACATGAAATCCATATTTGTTCAGTCAATTTCATTAAGGTGAGTTATCCTTATAGATAATATAATAAAAAATTATCTAACAAATCAATCATGTTTGACATGAAAGAGAATTACATTCATAAAAAACTATAAATTTTTCTAACATAAAATTTAATATCTCAAAATACATAAACATTAATTAAGACATCCGTCACATAAAACATTTGAAAATTCATCAAAACATCTCAAAATATAAACTATTTCATTTAGTTAAATTACATATAAGATCTAATAAATAGTTTTCCTGGCTTATATGTTGGAAGCAGGGGAAGAATGTGAGGAATGGTGGGTCACCATGAGAATAATGGTGACTTGAGATCTGCATTTTGAGATTTTGCAGTTTACCTTTACATTGTCTTGATGTCTGAATGTGGCAAACTTCGGAGAATTATATGAATAGTAATATGGTTATTTGATGAGTTTACTAGTTTCTCAAATCTAAGCAACCCATAATTATTAAGTTAACTAGTTTCTCATACATAAGCAACCCATATTTATTTCACCAGATCTCTTTTTTTCTCATTTGGAACCCTATTTGTCATCTTATTTTCTATATATAGGTCTGGTCTATCTATTTAATAATTAATCTCTACTATATTTGTTTGTTAAGCAGAAAGACCAAAACATCCTAAAAAATGTGTTGGAGGTGAACAGGAGGTGGTGGAGGGGCGATGGGAAGGGGTTGGAGCCGTGGAGGGGGATTGAGAGGAGGTGGAGGTGGAGGTGGAGGTGGCTGTAGGAGATGATGAGGGGACAACAATGCGCGACGATTAGTGGGGGTTGTTGAGGGGCTGTTGGAGGTAGGGTACAACTTTGATAGGTTAAATCAAATCTGAACCGATCCAAATCGATTTTTTCAGATCTAGATCAATAGTTTTTTGTTTAGTTTACGTATGAATTGAAAAATTAATAAACCGATATACTTTGAAAAAACAAGTGCACGCACATTTTTTTTGAACCATATCTACGTGGCACCTACTGATTGGTTATCACATAAATTCTATGTGATTGTCATACATGTCATGGTCTAGACAAATATAAAATTTGCTAAATTCAAACATTTGAGGACCAAATTTTTTAATTAATTTCATTCAAGATATCAGTTTCAGATCAATAACAATTAGGCATGTTATGAGTTATATAATATATATATTTATTTATTTTATATGGATAACATTTTCTCTCGGTTGGATATAAAATATGATTAATTATTGGGTATATAGTTATCCCAGCATAAGTGAGTATAAATAAGGATAAAATAAATTTGTGTTTGGTTGTGTTTTGAATTATTCTTGTTGGTAAACGTAATAATAAATTTTTTATTGTTTAGATAAAATGTGAATAAAAATTTATAAAAGTTAAATAAATAATGATCGTTGATTTGACATATGATTTATTAAAGGTGATGACATTTGATTTGATAGTGGGCCCACATATTTTTTGGGTAGAATAACCTGGAATAATTTTTATTCCAGATACTGGTTGAAATTTATATACCAGTTTATTCTGACATAGTTTATCCCCGGGTATTCCCTGCTAAACAACAAAAAATATTTATTCTGTATTCTCACTTATTCCTTGGCTATTCTAAGACGTTCTTTGTGCATCTCAAATGTTTTTATTTTTAAAATGGTGCTATTACACTTAATTTTTTTTATAATCTAAAATATGGTTTTATATACCTCATTAAAAATCCAGTAAAACATATACATAATTAAAAGATGTATATACCGCGTTAAAATTTTTCTTACATTTATTAAAAATGAGTTCATTCAACACAAAATGGAGTGATATACATTTTTATCAAATATTCAAATCATATACCTCATTAAATGATATTTATCATTTTTTAATACGTGTGGTCTAAGTTCTAGACTATAAAAATGGCCATCTAACATTTTCTTTTTTAAAAATATAAAAAATACTTTTCGTGAAAGAAAATAAAGTTCAAATTCTAATGACTAATTAGGATTCATAAATGTGGATTACGTGTAACACCGCACCTATTTATATATAAATCCAAAGAGCTATATTTATGAGTACAGGTTAATCTAATCAACTCCGGCGGATCACCCTACCCCTCTCGGTCGATCTCTCTCTCTCTCTCTCTTGATTTATCGAACTACAAAGACCAGGTCGGAAATCCAAAACAAAACAAAACAAAAATAAAAAACACGCGTTGTGTCTGTTTTTTCTCTCAAAATTGTTCACTATATAAAAGCCTCCTCTTCCCCCACGAAAAACGGATCAACAGCCCTCGCAATAAAAAACCCTTTCGATCCTCCGCGCGTGACCCCATCCGACCCACCCCTCCCCGATCGAAGGGTCCGCCGCCTGCGTTTCATTCGCGGTGGTTTCGCGTCGCTTCGACCCGCCGTCAAATGTCGGACGATCCGGGTGAGCCGCGGCTCGCATGCACGTGAGAAGAGGCGAGGAAGGAGGGATGGCGGCGGCGGCGGCGGTGCTTGTCGGGATGGGTGAGGGGTCGACTTCATCGGCTGCTGCGGCGGCGGCCGGTCGGGTGGTGAGGGTGAAGAGGGAGGTCCTCTCGTCTTGCATGACGTGCCCCCTCTGCGAGAAGCTCGTCAAGGACGCGACCACTATCTCCGAGTGCCTCCACACGTGTGAGTTCCCCCCTCGCTTGGAGGCCTTTTCGTGGTGTCTCTTGATCTGGGTTTTTCATGTTTTGCGATTTCGTGAACTGGGTTGCTTGAAAGATTGGGTTTTTTTTATGTGGGTTTTGCGTGGTTTTGCATTTGGTGATGTGGGTCGGGCGAAATCTGTTCTTATGGGTTCCTTGTGGTTTGGGGTTTGCTTATATAGGTCGATCATGTTGATTTTAGAATGTAAGATGTGGTATTCTTCTTCTTCTTCTTGTTTTTTTTTTAAATATTGGTTCATTGTGTTTACGGGGTTTGATGTCTTTTATTTGGTTTTCTGATGATTGAAAACTGTTAAAGGTAATGCCTTTTCTCTCTTTAGTATGCAAAGTCGGCATCTTTTTATCTTCTCCATCTCGAAAAAACTGGTGGCATTTTTGCATGTATGCTTGTGTGTGCTGTTGCTCTGGGCTCTTGATTTGCTTCTTAGATGAGTTGGTTTAGTTTCTATACGTGGTTGGATGTTTCATGAGAAATAATGATTTGTCCTACATGATTATGTCGATGAATGTTGGAGCACTTTGTAGTTTTCAGCTGCATGCATTGTTTAAACCATGCAATTATGTCATGCGATACCTGGATTCACGAGGGCGACATTGATTGTCACTTCGGTTATAGATTTTGATCAAGTGTTGCAGTTTCTTGATAGTGATTGTGTGTAATTTTTTTAATTAATTGCATAGATTTGATGTCATGGGTGTTGGTTGTTTTTGTCAGTCTCAGCCTTATGAGGCTTAGAGAAAAGTGTAGAGTCTGTCTTTCCTCTGTTTTTTGCAGTCTTCTGTATCGAGATCATGCAAAGGTGGCATCTTTACATGAATGTTTGGCCATGCTTTTGATTTGTTTGATTAATGTATGAATTAATCTATGGATGTTTTTATATGACAAAGGAGGTGTTTTAATATTATGTGCATGGGTGCTTGGAGCTAATTGCGGTGTCTGTCCTTCTCCTAGATGAGTGGCTAGGTTGGCGATATATAATTTTTAAATATTACGGCCAAGTGTATGTTCAGGTTTACATGTCGTGACCTCACAAAGATAGAGATGTATGCCACTATGGTTGAAGTTTAATTTACAATTTCCCTTTTTGTGTGGTGTGATGATCTGATTTTTATTAATTATGTTTTAGATACTGTGGGTTTCATGTATCTATCTTTAATTTATAGCCAGTGTAAATTTTCTGTGTTTTTGTCGTATTTTTTTTGGTAGAAGTCATCAGTCCAGATCCGGTAACTAAAATGAATTAAATACCTTGTTCGCCACTAAACAATGTTGAGGCATGATGTTGACTGCAAGTTTTTAAATTGAAGGATCATTCAAAATCCTCGATCATCTTAATTATTTCTCTTCGGGACTAATTATTCTCAATACATGCCTGAACCAGTTTGCAGGAAGTGCATATATGACAAACTCAATGATGAGGATGAACCAGATTGCTGTCCAATCTGCAAGATCGATCTGGGATGTGCTCCCTTGGAGAAACTCAGGTTCAAAACAAAGGCTTTACTTTATATTTTGTTATATGTGCCCACTAGCATGTCTAATTTCGTGTACATGAATATCCAATTCATTCTAGTTATTGTACTTTGTTACTGTAGTAGTTTAAGAATTCATGTACAAAACAAGTGAGATTACCTATAATGTAAATATTCAGCAAGAAATGGCCTTTTTTTCGTTGCATAATTTTCTTTTTTGACGGGTACATTGATTAATTCTTAGTTATGAACAATTTATGAATTGCTGCATATTTTGCATCCCTGTGTTAGTCGCCTGTAGTAACATCTTTAAACAACATGATAATGCATTTTGTGTAATGGGTTCAGTTGTCCATCAACTGATGCGTTTTTCTAGGTGTCTATCAGGGGTAGGTTGCAGTGTTGCACCATGTAAAGAGCATTTGATGTTGGAAAAAAAAGCACGGTGTTCTTTTACACGGAGCTCAATGCACATCAGACTAGCCTATGCCAAGGTGCATTAGCGGTATATTTGCTTTTGATCAAGACAGCTTGGGGTTAATTTTTATGGTCTGAAATTGATTTTTCGATTGGGTGGTTTTTATTTCTTTCTGAAATACCAAACATGATTTCAATCTATGACTAAGGTGAAGCTTATTATATGTTTTAGATGTCTGAAACAAGCCTTGCCAAGCTGAACAGAGTTAGCCATGATTGAGGTGGCCCAGTTAACCTGTTAAAATATGCTTATTGGTTAATTGAACTCTGCTTGTTAAATGAAGAAGCAGAGCTAAAGGAACCATGACAAACCAAAGGTCATGTTGTTTGTGAGTGGCTTAGTTTTCCTTACAAGAACCAGAACCAACCTCATCTACTATAATAAATGGCCTTCATGTTAGGAATCATACTGGACATGTGCATATTTGTAGTTGTAAAGTTATGTTACTGCTCACTGTAGCTTAATATGGTGAAAATAATTAAAATTTCAATAAATATTAAGAGTTTGTTTTTTCAGATACATCCATTTTATGCAATTGCACATGCTCTATAACATATGATTGTGCAGTGTGTGCTGCTGAAAGGGGAGCAAGCATGCTGGAAAACTTAGATATTTGTACTGGATACCTTAAATGATCCATCTCCATGTCATTAATATCGACACGACGCATTCTTCTGTTTTTGCATGTTAACATGCTCCACTGTGCTGTTAAATGCAGGCCAGATCATAGTTTACAAGACATAAGGGCAAAAATCTTTCCTTTTAGAAGGAGGAAGGTTAAGGCACCTGAAGTCAATCCTTCCATTGCATTGCCTGTTAGAAGAAAGGAACGATCTCTTTCTTCGTTGGTTGTTAACACTCCCAGAGTGTCAACTCAGACAGGCTTGACAGGAAGGAGAACAAAATCTGTTGCTAGAAAGGCTGGACCTTTACGAGGTGCAGCTTCTGTTATTGAGGAATCCAATAAAAATGAGGAAGACAATGCTGAAGCTCACCTGGAGAGTTCAAGTTCACCTGAGACTCTCAGCAAGATCGCACAAAATAAGAGGCAGGTAAATGAGAGTTCTTCATGTTTGGTAGTGATTGTTCTCTTTTGGTTTAATATTGAGGCCACTAATATGCGTGTTGAACCTCTCATCATCAGACAATTTTGAAAGTTCTTCATGTTTGGTAGTGATTGTTCTCTTTTGGTTTAATATTGAGCCACTAATATGCATGTTGAACCTCTCATCATTAGACAATTTTGAAAATCTGAATTTGAAATTCTCCGGGGGATTCTGAAATGTCATTTTGTGTAGGAGAAATGCTGAGATGAGAATTGTAATTTTATAAAACTAAGGGTTAATTTGGTAATTTTGGTTCAGAATGAGAATTTCTCCTTCTGCATAGTCCAATTTTGATAGATTCTGTGGTAAGGAGAAATCAAGAGAACTTTGCCTTAGACGCCCGGAAATGACAACAGGAATGAAGAACACTAAATGCCATTTATCTAGGTCTTCCAACAGGAGGAGAATGATTGCTAAACTGACCCTAAGATGTATAAAAGAATTCTTAAATATACAATTTTTAATGATTGATTTATTGCTAATTGACCAGAATCTTTATAATGGGGAGCCATCCAACTACACATCTAATAAAGATCTTGAGAATGGAGAGAAATCCTATCATGATAAAGCTGAACTCTGGAAACCCTTAAACTGCCTAGTTGAAGCGGCAAACAGAAAGGCTCCAAGGTTCAGCTCTCAGACTCCTGTTGTTAAGAGGGAGCAAGCTAATGGACCTGACACAGAAGCATACACTCCTAAAACAAAAGCAAAGGAGAACGCCAATAATCCAAAGATTCAGGATGACAAGAATGGCATTCTTCCTGAAGCTTCAGGAATGGTGAAATCTAAAAGATTCGGTATTAGCCGAAAAAGGGCTGCAAGGGAGCTTACTCTCTCAACCCAAGCGATGCTTGATGCTGGTGCTAAGCGTGAAAGAAGGGTCATTCCAGTTTGGTTTACATTAGTGGCTTCTGCTGACCAGTAAGTATCTGTTTTAAATTTGACATAGAAATTGATTAATGTGATATTTAGTTATCTGAAATAATTTTTTTTTTAATCCATACATGATTTTATGGTTTCCCAGGGAAGGAGCACCATTGCCACAAATTCCTTCATGTTTCTTGCGTGTAAAGTAAGCATCTTATTTAAAGCTTGTTCAATATTTTTTTCAACTCCTCTCTTGTTTTCACAATAGTTAGCCAACTTTAGATATGTATTTTCTTTTATCTATGTTTGGTAATATGATTTTTCTATTGCATCTAAGGTGAGAAGTGTCTAAAGGATAGATTGCAGAGGCAAATCTTTCTTCAGAAATCAATACTTGAAGAAAGAAATCAATATTTATTCAGAAATCATTTCCTTAATGTCTAATGCCCCGTTTGGGATGCAGAATAGACGGGTATAAGGGTAGTATAAGGGTGGTATAAGAATGGATAAGGAAAATTGTTGTTTGTTTGCAGAGTATAACTTGGTATTACTAAGCCAGTTTAAACGAGTATAAGAGAGTATAACAATTCTAAGTAACCCCTAGGATAAGCTATATTCATTTTATCTATTTTTATGGGCCCACATGTTAAATCAACTTTTTACATCTTATCACATCAGATCACCTATCAACACCTCTTATATATCAAAGGGCCCACATGTCAAATCAATTTTTTTACACTTTTTATTCTTTATTAACCAAACAACTCAACCTTTATTCTTATGTTTTCCAATGAGAATAAAAAAAACACAACCAAATAGAAAATCTCTTATTCATGTAGATTTGTTATCTATACTGACGTAGTTATTATCCAGAATAACTCAATTCCGCTATCCAAACGGGGACTAAGGTTTTACTTACTCCCATTTTTGTTAATTCAAAATATGTCCGCTGCAGTATGAAGTCTTTTAAGGTAGGAACGCTTGGAACATACCACCCAAATTTATTGATCAAACCCAAGGAATAGCTTCATAAAGACTGAATCTCCATGAAGAAAACCATAAAAAATTCAAAGAGGGGATTTGACATCTCCCATTAAGAGGAATATATAACTTGGTTTTAGGTAAATCAAAGGGAAATTTTTTCTCTCACTTTGGCAAGAATTTGGAAACAATTATTTGAGGATTCTGCATTTAGAAAAATCTTCTATCAAATTATTTGCCTCCAAACGCTGTCATTGAAATTTTATTCTTTAAGCTATTGGCATTGACTTCCATGAGCAAAAACATGTCAAACTGATATTTTTTTGAAGAACTGGTTTAAGGTAGCATTCCTTCTAATTTTTTCGCTTTTTTCACTGTTTCTAACAATAGGTTGTTGAACAATTGTTTCCACTTTCCAAACATTGCCCTAGCATAGTATATCTTTTCTACTTTATTTAAGTTCTATTTCTTTTATTAGTTAGTCCCATAGAGACTCATGCCTTCAAGCTTCATCATAAAATTCCAGATCTTATCCTTGCATTTCTTCATCCAAGTTATGAGTCACTTTTGTTTATATATCTGCTATTTTATTAGTTCCAATTTACTAATCTGAGCACCAAATTTTCTAGTTGGATGATATTCCTGTTGGTGCCTCATCAGAGATATGGTAGTGAATCCTAATATGTGAATGTCTGCAAAACACATGCATACATTTTCTATTTCAAATATGCCAGGTGCTTCGTACTTGAAATTTACCTCAGAAACTTCCTTAAAATTTTCCACTTTGTTTGCTAGAGGCAATTTCCTGACAAATTGAAGTGAAAAAATAACCAAGTTTTTCTGAGGGAAAAGACAATAACCAAGCTGAAGGTAAAATTTTTCATTACCTGTGGTTCGCTGGTGATACATGCCACCTAGTTATGGGATTCTGGCGTTTTGCATTCATGTGATTTTTCCAGCTATGGAGTATGGACTCTTTGCTTGGTTATATTACAATGATTGTGAGAAACTTCCAATAAACATAATTAAGACTGATTGGATGTTTTATTTGTTTATTATTGTTTTTTGGGGACTGAAGGTGGGAGTTTGTTGTTGTTATGAGAGTGAATGAATGATCACTACTCCTGGCTTCATTGGTCACCAAACCTCTTGGCAACAACACCTTTTACTACCATCTTTTATTCATAAACAGAATCAAGATAATATATCATACTAAAAGAGTGACTATATCATACCAATTAAGCTTACCTAGCAATCTCACAAAATTTCAATGACTCGTTCCTCACGCGGTTTGTTGGAGTATATGGTTTACTTGTAATGAATGCTTATTCCAACATAAGAGGATATATGAGTAGAATACGTGGGTGGTATTTTCACCCTTCTTAAATCATGGACCATTTGAAATGGGTAACAAAGGATTTCATTCATCTATTGTTCTGGCTTTTGGTTTCGGTGGATGTTTTTGTTGTTATCTATATTATTTTATTTTACTAATTTTTGATAAGAGATCCCTTGTCTCCTTTTGTTCGGGGCATACACTTATTTTTTGAAAAAGTTATCTTAGTCAACACATATTGAGAGGGTTTCATCATCTAGATCACCTAGGCCTTCTTGAGATGAAAGGATGGTCACTCTTTGTCCAAGCATGTATATCTACTCTTTTACTTGAAGGATTAGTTCTCTTTGCCTTGGTATGTATACCTTGAGATGAAAAAGTATATATTTTAAAGCACTTGCTATTTGAAAATTATATCCGTGTCTTATTTTTTTTCCCTTCCTTTTTTTATAGGGATGGTAATCTACCTATTTCCGTTGTCCAGAAATACATTGCAAAGAAGCTTAATATTGCTAATGAAGCTGAGGTGAGTTCTCTATCTGGTCTAGAACAATATTTGTGGATAATATTGCTTGTGTAAATTATAATATAAGCGCATAAGCTAGTAAAAAATATAAACAACAGTCACTTATATACCTACCGCCTGGGTGATTTATGATACGTAGCACATAATTTAGCCTCTCAGATATCTTCCTTTTTTCCCACCATGTTTTTATGAAATTTTTAGAATTTTATTTACATCAGAATAAATCATCAATGCTGACTTAGCTGTCCAACAGTTTTAATTGAATTTGTGAATTTCTTTATGCCACAGTTCCTTTGTGAAAATATTCCTTTTCTCAAATCACTTTCAGTCCTCTACTAAGCTATGTCCAAACATTTCCCCACAATTTGAGTTTATTATATCCTGAAGAACTTGTTTAATTCATTTTCTTTATGCATCCTCTTGTATTCCGAGTGTTAGGTTTGTTATCAGCATCTACACTATTGAAAGATTTAAGATCCTGGAAGTGTCCTTAATAGAAGATGTTGATATGAACAATAATGTGTTAACATACTAGAGGATGAATATTGAATAGGCATTAGTAATACATATGAGTGTCAAGTGTAAAATATTCTCTTTCATGAAGGTGGTTGGATAATAATTTTTTAGAATTCAAAGTTTATTCGCGACTTTATAAAATGAAAATTTGTGCATCCATCTGAGTATGTTGCAATTATGTTGGCATTTGACAGTTCTTCTCATGGTAAAAAAAGGGTTTTTATGCATTCATCATCTGAGTGTCAGAAAATAATTTTTTTTTAAAATGTAGTACATAAAGATGGAGGAGGTTTTACGAGTTAGTGATTGTTTGATTTTTACCATTTATGTTGTGTTTGGGTACAATCATGAATGAAAAAATAATTGTCAGTACACAAATTGGTGGTCGGGGGTTAGTGATAGGTTGATTTTTACAAAATTTAGTGTGTGTTTGTGATACAATCATGAATGAAAAATGAAAGAAGGTAAAAAAAATCTGGATTAAAGGGTGTGTGATGAAAGGGAGATGATTTTTCTTTTGACCTGTCTTATTGTTGTCTCCGTCTATGATGGAATAATGATTCTATCACTTTCCCTCACACGCTCCCATTTTTTCCCATAAGAGAAGGAAAACTCTCTCTCTCTCTCGCTCTCGTTTGGTGCAAACACCATTTTTTTTAGTGGTCAAAAGGAAAATTTTATTTTCCTTATTTTACTTCTGATTCATGCATGCACAAACACACCCTTAATGGGAGTTAGTTGTCCACCTATCACTTTAAGTGTGTTTGTGATGAAAATTTGTTCATGATTTCGCTTTGATTAATCTTCCAAAATTTGTCCTCCCAAACAGGTGGAGATTATGTTCAAGAACCAGCCACTGCTCCCCACACTGACGATCCACAGCTTGATCGATACATGGCTTCGCTCGACCCCCTCTCAAGTCTCGGTCACCGTTGGTGCCTCGGCCAAGGATGTAGTGATGGTTCTAGTTTACACTCGCAAAGCATTGACAACCACCTGACAGTCCCAGAGTTGCCATAGCTTCTTTCATTCTTCAGCATCTACAAATAACCCAAAAAAAATATAGTGGCCCCTTCCAGATCATACTGGGCAATGCCTCTACCTTAAATGTAGTTTTATATATGTGTGTCAGCCTTTCATTTATGTGTGTTCTGAGTAAAAAGTCAGTGAGTTTTGATCTTGTTCAACTGTCTGAACTCTTAATTTCCCATGGTTCCTTTTTCGCTGTTTCATGTCACAGTTGCCTTTTCTTTTCACATATTAATTTAATTTTTCAAAGCATGATCCAAAGGTGGAGGAATATTGATACAGTGTGTGCATTCATTATGTTAAGATAGTAATCCAATTAAAGTATTGTTTGGTCCTGTCGTAGTCTTATGCGTGAAGTAGCAGCTATACCGGGATAGGTTACAATTAAAACAATATAAGAGATAATGGTTATATAATTGTTGTACACTAGGTACTCTTTTATGATTTTTTTTTACTAATTTATTGCCCTGATAGGATGCATAGTCTCAAGTAGAACACTACTAGTATTTCGGTTTGAGATCTTCTGTGATGGACACAAGAAAAACTTCTTAGGGTAGGGCACATGTGATCTGAATCCTAGTATTATAGTGATTCTTTTCACTAGGATGACTCATCGTATCATTGTATTGTGTTTTAATCATTCATCATGTATTTTGTTTTTTCACGTAATGGTACTTGTGTTTTAAAATTACTACGACGCTCTATGTTTAAAGTTTTTATCAGTCTTGAACATTTCTAAGTTTTTACTACAAAGGTTTTAAATATTTTTGCAGATATATCCCTCCTAAAATCCAATTTTTTCAAAATGTCCCTCAACGCAAAATTACCCTTGAAAATTTAAAGTTAGTGCCTTAGGGCACGTGCAAGGAAATTTTACATTGCACAGGCAAATTTTACATTGCACAGGCAAATTTTACGTGTTTTTTTGCACAGGCAAATTTTACATTGCACGTGCAAGGAAACTTTGTACATTATTTGCATATGTTTGTCTGTTTTCATGTTGTGTTATCATTTACACATATGTTTTTATTAGTAATTGTTTGTCTCACATATGTGAAACTGTTTGTATATGTCCCAATTTATAATGTTAAAAGATAATAATATTATAAATAGATAAAATATTTTTTTTCAAATGATTACCAAATATATTATTTTCTTAAAACCCGAAAAATTTATGAAAAATATATTATATATAAAAAATTTAAATTTAAATATTGCATATATTAGTTTTTTAATTTATATATAAGTCAATGTGGTTAAAAAAAAGTTCTAATATAATAGAATATAAATAAAAAAATATTCTAATTTCAACTAACAAATAATCATACAAGGTTTTTTTATATTTTATAAATAACAATTTTGTTGGATAATATATATGATAGTTAGTTAAGATTTCTTGATATATTTTAATATTTTCATACCACGTTAATATTTATTATCCACACAATTATATCATTGTAAGTTATATAAATTTATAAAATATAATTATCTATTTTATTACTTAAGATAAGATTAGGAGATGAAATATTTGTTTTAGATAATATAGACTTTAATAAATTTGTTCGATGGTAAAAATGTAAAATTGCTTTATATACACTTGAGAGGTGTGAAAATAAAATCTGTTACAAATGAAAACACATGGGTTGGTTGGGATTTTGTTTCCCCATATATGGGGGGCAAATGAAAACCTTGGATTTTATTTGTCACACTTTAAATATCATAACCAAACAAAATATTATGTTTGAACATGTGTAAATGAAAACTCACCCCTATTTGCACAGTATTCAAACATGCCTTTAGTGTCCCCGTGACTGGTTTCCGTTGATAGTGAGGTGAAATGATTCGTATATTCATAGCAAGAACTAATTCCCAAGGGACTAAACCATTTTAGTTTTTCTCCTATGCTCGTCAAGGTTTGAACACTTCACCTTCCGCACAAAGAGGTGTCCCAACCGTCATGCTAAAGCTTGCGAGGACTATTCCAGATAACTATGATTATCCAATATTAGAAACAACATGTAAGAGGAGCACATATTTACTGACTTAAAATTTTTTCAAAGGTATTTTGAAAATTTCAGGCGGGGTGTTTATAAAAAAAACCCATTTTCGTTTTCTCTCATTCATTAATGGAACATAGTTTGATAATTAAACATCAAAAGAGACGGTTATTTTTTTTTATAAAAAAAACCATCCAATGCACTCCTCAAAAGAGAATACAGGAATATAGGATGGATGGAAAGGAGTGCGAGTCATTGTTAAACTATATTGACCCGCGAAGTTTTATAACAAGCTCAGAAGGGGGGGGGGGGGGGGGGGGGGGGGAGAGCTTGAATTCTTGAATTAGGTGTCGGAGGGAGTTAAAAGATGCAGCAGGTGAGGAACTCATAGAGCTCCTGGTCCTTGATTACCGGTTCATGTTTTCCAAATATCAATTTTTTTTCAATAATTTGTTTTCAATATTTTTATTTTTGTTGTTGTAAAATAGAGTGGAGGATCAGAAACTGAGGTGACTTGGGGGATCAACAGAACATTAACAGATTCGGAAGACTCAACAACAGGTTTCATGAACTGGAAGATGAAATCAAGATTGCCAAGGTGACTTTTTCGTTTGATTTTGTGTGTGTGTGTGGGTGGGGGGGGGGGGGGGGGGGGTTGCTTTGATTGGTAAATATTGATGTAAAATAAAAAGGACCCTTTTTTCCGCTGAACATTTAGAGTTTTGTGTAGATGGGTTTTGAGTACTACATGAATTTGCGTAATTTTTGTTCTCTTTGAATGCTTGGTTGTGCTCTTCATTTAGTTTTTAAGTTTGCTTGTTGAAATCTGATCAGACATGGAAATTTAGATGACCATGACAATGAAGTTATGTTTGGTTTGTGCTTCTCTGTTTGAGTATATCTACCAATGAACCCCAACAAGAGTTGGGGAAAACCCTAGGCGCTTAGAATAAAACCAGAGGGATTCAAACTCGAGACTTATGGAGAGTAAAACCCACATCTCCACAATCCACATGTGGTTGCTTTATCGGTAAATTTTTTCTTCTTGATCTGTAGGAACCCCATCACCCGAATTCAATATAAATTGAATGGGAGACAATTCCGCAATAGAAACAAAGGTTATGTTCCAGTGGATGAGAAATTTACCTCATGACCCCCAAAATTTCAAAAAAGAAAATACAGACAGAAGCTGATATAAAAGTCGAATGTGGGTGCTTTTTTATTGATTTGTTTTGAAGGTCTGAGGTAATGGTTAGTCATGGTGGTATAAGTGAATTTAGGAACATAGTATGTATGTTGTGTTTGTTGGTTTTTTGTTTGGAAATTTTTTTTATTTGGACAAACGGTGCTTGACCTTATAGAGTTAATCATCATGTTCTGCAGTCTTGTGGTTCATTGGCTGTCTTTACATTTTTCTAAAGTCAACTTACGATGTTACTGTACTTCATAGAGTTCTCAAAAGCAACTTCAGGAGAGTGCAACCACATGGGGTTGGCTCTTGGGCCATGCGTTTACTCGCCATACGTCATTTGAATCCCTCTAGGCTTATTTGATGCACAAGGTTTTAGATGATTTTGTCATTACCAAAAAAGAAAAAAATTGAGGACTTTAGGAAGCATGGATAGCTCTGGTAAAAAAGGCAATAGACTTTCAAAGATAGCAAGTAGCTGAGTTTTGAAGAGCAGAATGCCTGTGCACTTCCAGTGATACTAAAATATGGGTGGACATGACATCTATGTTCTGGCACATTTATCAGCGAAGCAAACTTTATCATCCGATATGTTTTCTCAGTTTGATTTCTTTTTGTTTTTCGTATTGGATCATGAGCCAGACATGGTGAAGTCTTAAGAGGAGATGATGGCCAGACGTGTGCAATGGAAAAGAAGATTGTGTACATGATTTTTGTTGAGGTCTTTTTATAAACTCTTTCATAAGGACAGAGGAGCCCATTGAGCTGGGAACTATTTCAAACTAGAGAGAAATTTGGATGGCTAAATCTCAATTAAACATGTAAGTCTATATGGCTAATGTATGTTGGTAAAATTCTGTCAATGAGAAGAGAGGAGTGGAGTTAGGATGAGAATATTCTGTATGACTTTTGCAGTGACAATATCAAGTCCACACGCCATCATTTGGTTGGATATATATGCAGTCAAGCAGGGACTCTGTTATCTGGAGCCGAAGTGTGTATGTCCGGGAGAAATTCTTATGTGACTTGAACAAGGATGGTGGAAAGAGTCTTGATTGGAGCTTCAGTCACATGATACTACCCTATGTTTGGAGTATGTGGTTGACGTGAAACAAAGTGATATTCCAAGGTGAAACATATGTGGAGAACACTAGTGATTTCATCTTGGGCTATAAAGGGGCCTGCAAAAATTGTATTTTGGGGGAAAATTGTTATGGTCAAATCCGTCAGGAAGAGAAGTTCATCATTGAATAAATGAGGTTCAAGCAGATGTGTGGGAAGTTGAGTGATTGATACTCGATTTTATTTTGTTTTGTGATTTTGTGGAGACTCTTTTCTCTCCTTTTCCTGGATGTTTGCCAAGATAGGTGGATATCCATCCTTTTCTTCCAAAAATAATTTGAAAAGTAATACATTTCTTCAGCTCATATAAGAAAAGAAAGTACAAAATATGAGCGTATACGTAAGAGAGTGGGTTTATTTTACCTCTATTTTGGGTGTAGCTGCACTTGTATGCATGTCATTGTTATGCTTGTGCATGATTCATCACTTTGTTGTTTGTTTGACAATGTATCTCAATATGCTTCCTAGAATAATATCAATTTGTGATTCTATGGTGTAATAATAAAATTTCCACCAAAATCTGTGTTAACATGTGTAGTCTTTTGTTCTTGTTGCTGCACTAGGCTGAGTTATAGGAATCTCAATAAAGAGTCATTGCTTTCCAGACTAGCTGATTTTTTGGGGGGACAAAATCATCTTATAGCTGTTCGTATGTGTTTGAATGAATTGTTGATTTCTTTGTTCTGCTGGATTGAATTACTCTTGCTTCTGTTTCTTTCACCTTGTTTCTTTTGAAACAGTTCCTTTTAACCATGGTGTGCTCTGACATCCTATCTTTCTATTAAATCAAGGGGGCACCTTTGATCATATATTTGGTTGCATGTTTGAGGGTCAACTGATCAGATCATAAATGATACCTAACATCCAGTTAGGACACACTTCTGAGGTATAACATGGGTGGGTAAAAGCAGGCATATGTCATTATGATGGATAATAGCTGGTTGGCTTCTTTGAGATGCTTGCCAGTGCTTGTGGAGAATGGATTAATGGTATGGATGCCAAGGGGAATTGCATCATTCCAAATTGAGATCATCTCCATGAGTCAAAAATGGAGTGAGATTAGTTTTTCCCCAAAAAATCTAGCAGGTGCAGTACCTTTGTATGGTTTAAAAACTTGGTTGCTTTGAGACTGGTCTGATTTTCTTGCATAACTTTGAGAAGAAAGAACTTGTCTGACCAAAATTGAGTCATGAAATTATAACCAGATTGAATAAATTCATCAAAAAGTTATAAAACCCTCCTTTTTTGTGGGGAATGGTAAGAATAATTGAAGTATGACACTATGTCACCATATAGATTCCACGGCCCCCTTCCAATGTATGTCTTTCTCTATATTAAATGAGTTTATTTGGCCGTCATGAGTCAACAAAAATGTACATGCAATCTATTAACTGTGTTTGTTGTGTTTGAAAACTTTTATGTATGAAATTTCACATGATATAAGTTTCTAGGACACCCATCTGATAAAATCACAGTGTTCCAAAAAATCAATTTCCATTGGCTAAAAATAACCTGTTCAAACGGATGGTTGTTGAGTCTTCATATCTTGTATTTTTTTATCATCTACTTGTTTCCACATATCATGATGAACAAGACTATTATACTCCAGTGATCTGGACCAATACATGGAACATGCAAGTATGCATATTAACATGTATAAACATTGATACATTACATCTTTAAGCAACGGAATATGTAAATCAATCATGATGAATAAATTTAGGACACTTGAAGTTGATCAATTTGTGGAATATTTATGTAAACTAATATACATAGAAATTGACATGTGGGACAAGTAGACATAAGAAATAGATCTCTGTGTGTATATATATAGACATGAAAACATTGATGAGGAAAGTTAACTTTCTTATTTATCAACACTTTATGGTAGAAATTCATGACTAAAGTTTGGTATTTGGATTATGGTGTCAAGCATAAATTTTTTTTTTTGCAAATAGAAGCTTATAAAATCTTCAAAGTTTGGTATTTGGATTATCGTGCTTGACACCACATGTTCTGCGCGTGTCTTCTGATATTTACCGGATTACCATGCCTGGACACGGCCCAGACCTAGGAGCCAGAAAAAATGCTTTTTTTTCCCCCTTCTTTCTTCACTCTGTCTGATTGTTCTTCTTTGTTATTATTTGTTTTTCGTCAGTGGTTTTATTTCTTTTATGTTATATGAAGTGCATTGATGATGTCTGATGAAATTCATCTATTAACTTGATGGAACATGTGATTTGCTATTTGTGTTTTATTTGGCTTTGATTTTGCTTTCTGTTTTTTGTATTTGTATTTGTTTTTTCTTTTATTATATGAAATGCATTTATAGTGTTTGTTGACTATCATTTTACTTCATATTAATAATTATCCAAGCTGTATTCATGTCCTTTTTTTTTTTCAAAAATTTTCGTGTCACCATGTTCATGTTGCTGTCTTGTATAGTGTCTATTATGCCACATAGCTAGATATAATTATTATGATGATTATTCTAATTTATCAAAGTATGGCTATTACAGTTTATCCATGCTAAACAAACATGTCTTTTTGTGGGATATGACTATTATTCTCTTACCATCATCTTATTCATGAAATGAAGAAGCTTAAAATGTTATCTTCAGCGATGTTACGGAGTCCTTTTTCCAGTCACATTTCTAGTCTTCCACATTGTAGCTTGTGCGGCCATGTGCGCATGTGCATGTCAGTGTACGCCTAGGGTCACACATTGATATGCGCGTCTGTTCTTTGAACTATGATGTAGTTTATTATACTTATGGGTGATAGGTGTATCTATTTTTTATTAATACTTTGTTAATATTATTACTTTTATATATACCGGTGATTGAAAAACATGATACAAATCCTAATTTAACTCTTAGATATACTAGTTGAAGCAAAGAATGATATTATAATAATAGAGATATTTCTAGCTTAACGATATTAGAATATCATATCGACTTTATACCATGATTGTACCAGTCAAGTGAGATTTGCTAAACAAAACTATTGTATGAAACCTAGAATCCAGTACAGACCAACTTCAAGATCCCATTCATGTTGGCCTTTGCATTGTCTGATAATTCTATTTGTAATAACTTGTGCTAGTCTGAACTTTCCAGAACTCATTGAAGCTACAATTTAAAGTTGTGACCCTACTGAGGGACAAAACAAAACATATTTATGTGCTAAGTCGGGGACAATGCATTTGGTATTAAAATCAAAATGAAAATGATATATCTAGTCCTCTGTGCAATCTTATCCGCAACCCTCACCAGTCTTATCTCCGTGTATCATTCACTTTTTTAATATTCATTTGTCCAGTAATAAAATAAAATAGAGGTGTACTGATTTGATGAATCTGTTCTGTTGAATGATGAAGACCGAGGCTAGAGTTGGACTCTATGTCCTTAAGACTTTGTTCGCCCCGCACTGGTGCTCACGGGTTTTGGCGATAGTCTCCCAGAATACAACGGTTATATCGTCATCTGGTAGCAGCACTTCAAACCAAAGAACCAGCGAACTCTCTGTGTTTTTAGAACTCTCTCTGACTTTAATGCAATGGAGACTCGAATGCAGACTCTGGGGACTGGAATGCCTATTGCAATAAATAATATTCTATTTAAAATGCAGAGACTGGGTGGAATTTATAGGGTAAAAAATTGGTTGAATAGGCTCTTGGAGGAGTCCATTCCTGTTTCAGTTTTCTCTGAAACAGAGTCTAAGGCACCCCTCCATTCAATTATCGAACGGTTAGATCTTAACTGTCCATCCAACGGCCCACATCGCATCTGCAGATTCGTTCGATCGACGGATCAGATTGCGTTTGATCAAAATGATCTCCACCGTTCGATCTGACAAAAAGTCCAAAAAGAAAAGACTCCAGCTCCTAACGACGATGCGTAGTGTCAAGTGCACCCTAAAACGCCCAATAGGCCCACGCGCGTGGTGGTGTTATGCACCACCCCGCATGGAAAGGTCCACCATAGGTGTCCACCAAAAGCAATACACTACAGTACAAAGAGTCCATCTTATAAATCCTCAATACTTTTTGTTTTTAATCGATGTGAGACAAGTGTTTTCTTCTTCAACCACCAACCACTTTAATCATGTTATTGGGAGAACTTTGAATTCAATTTTCTCATTTATCCAAATTTGGTTTTGATAATGTAAATATATTATGTTCATCTACTCAACGAGAGAAACGCAATCAAATGGGTTTCCACTAAATATAATTATTGGAAACCAAACTTATTTTAACCCCAAATTGGTCAAAACCCAAGTTTTTCCAACATAAAGTACGTATTATTATGAAAATTAAAGTATACATTGAGATAATCACTACAAGAAAAATCCTTTTTTGCGACGGTTTCAAACCGTTGCAAATAGTCTCTGTAACCGTCGCAAATACCCTTTTGCGACGGTTCTACGGCGGTTTGGGTTCCGTCGTATCAAACGGCGTCGCAAAAGATTAACAGCGGTTTTAGCCGTCGCAAATATCTTTTATAGCGGTTTTTCTACCGTCGCAAATAATCCGTCGCAAAATCTTACTTTTTACTTAGTTGTGTAAACTCTATCTTTTGCGACGGATAAGTTAGCCGTCGCAACTATTTTTTATATAAAGTTTTTGGCTTTTGCGACATGGATTTAAACCGTCACAAATAATATTTTATTCTCATTGTTGCTTCATTTAGATTTTAAAAAACTTTCACATGTAACCTGTAATATATATATATATATATCACAGAAAGACCCAGTCTACAATAGATTCACAAGATCAAAAAAAAAAAAAAAAAACTCTGCTAGGCCTATAAATTCAACCAAACACAAAATAACTCTCTTCAATATAGTATAAACATCAAGTCATATCTACATCTAAAATGGAGTTATAATATATAGTATAAACATCAAGTCATATTCTATTTGTCCCCAAAGTGAACCTTCCATTCCTCTTGAGTCTTGTAGTGTGGGAGGTACTGCTTAACTTCGATCCCAGATCCCGGCCTCGTCGCAGAAGTGGAGGACCTCGTTCTTCCTTCCCTAGAAACAAAAAATATTTAAAATGGCTATAAAAATTTTGTTGGAACAATGGTGCTGGTACTGTGTTGGGTATTGCATGCAATAATGCTACATATGCTTTCCTTCATCTTAATGTAAACAGCATAAATTTGACTTTAGGTAGAGTATCAAAAGTCTGGAATAGAAGGTGTTTATAAGGAATAATTTTCTAATTGTTTTCCCTCCTGATGACTATCAAAGTTGAAGTTAAGGCCCTGAATACAGTTGAACACACACTTATTACGTTCCTACAAATTTCTAGATGCAAAGGAAGATTTGAATCACTCTATTACTTGAGTAAATAAAGCAAAAAAAAAAAATTTGGGTCCTGCTAAAGGCTAATATTATGTAGGACACATTAAGATTAGAAAAAGCAAGGTGTCATTTTTTTTCAATACTATCTGTTTAGCCATAAAATGAAAAAGCCAAGTATATTAGCTACATTTTGAACTTGAAAGAGTAAATATTTACTACTGTCTCCAACGTCTGTGATATGACAAGTGGCAATAGTCATCAAATTAATGTTCTCAAATATGCATAATCATTTCTTTACAAAAAGAGCAGAGATGGTACATCAAAATACTCAGCTTAAGATTGTCCACAAATACAAAAGAGAGTTAAACAGAGACGAGCGAAACATAATTTTAGTGATTTAATACAATACACAGGTAGAATTTTGAAATCTACGATAAATTCAAAACCTGATCAAGATGATTACCGTGTGTGCCAGAAGCTGAACCTTGGCATTTTTATTTTTCAATGCGCTTTTTGAGGACTTTTACAACATCCTTTGTTTGCCTGGTCATCCAAATAAACAAGAGATTAAAGCAATGTGCTGGAGAAAACTACAATTGAGAATGAGATGAATTAAGAAAAACCATAGTAATCTTTTCCAAGCATTTAGAGAATCTCTTGCCAACTTTCCAGGATCACATGAGACTTAGGAACAAAATCACATTGATAAAGTGATATTGTACAAAAAGATATGTAACAGCCACATGATTTATCACCCTCAAAAACAGAAAAAACCACATCATTTCCCAACATTGAAATTCCAAGTTTCATGTCATCCAAAAAAAGAGAGTACAACTTTGAGCACATAAACAAGATTTAGCAGTCAACAATACATGGAAATCAAGTGAGCAGGCAACAAATCACATGAATCTTAGCAAAATAAGACATCCCTGGAACTCCTTCCTAAATAATGTCTTTCTTAATGGTTAGAATATCGGATTTCAGATTCATCAGCAGGGAACCATTTAAAGAGGTGTTGATTAAAAGAATGCCCAATACATGAAACCTCAAACCATGACCATCTCATCAAACATCCAGATAATTCTCTTAATCAAAATTCAACTCGTGTCACCAAGTACCGATTGTAGCATTGCTTACATGGACAATAGATCACACTTTTCCTTCTACTGTTTTTCATTGTTCTTGGAAATTCATGATTCTGCAGTTGTGATAGCACCAGGCATGGATGTTTCTGCTTCTTGTTTTAAGTCTATATGGTGGGTATATTCAAGAGTTTGAAATTTAAAATTAATTGTGCAGTAGAGAGTACTCTGCATTTTCAACCATCCTTTGAAATTCCTTTCTCAAAATTTGGCATCTACTCGTATATTTTGTTCAAACAAAACATGAATATACTTATATACTTTAAAATATAATGTAACAATGAAAAGAAATTGATAGTTCAAGCTTACAGTGAGTCCAAACAGATCTGATTGTCGTCAATGGTGTGTTCCCCGGCCGATGTTTCCTCCTTCAGATCGCCGCTGGATCTTCCATGGTACGGACAACGGTGTCAGGGCACGGCGACGGCGATTCGTTTGAAGAGGACGGCAACGGTGTCAGGGCCTGGCGACGGCGGTTCGTTTGAAGCGGATGGCGACAACGGTTCGTTCAAAACGGATGGTGACGGCGGTTCGTTCGAAATGAGGGGACTCCAAACAATCAGTCTCTTCTTAATAACACAGAGGATCAATTCAACCAGAAACTTGAAGCAGCTATATCACGATCAGCAGTAGCACCACGATTGGCCACTTTCTCGATACGGGAGGAGAATTCTGAGGCCTGATACATATTAAAGTTAGGAGAATTTTTGGAACAAAATTAATTACTAACATGGTAAATAGAGCCCAAAATATGGAAAATTCCAAGAAAAAAGGCTTGAATTCCTTTAGAAGAAACGGATTACTTGTATAATTATCTTAAACAAGTCAATCAATTTGAAGCATCTAAATAATTGCACCATAACAAGGTTTCCTACCACACAACTAAAGGAACATGGACATCATGGGAACTGTAATATTAGGGGGAAAAGAAGACCTTTTCATCAATCCACATCAGTGAACTGAGCTAATTGTTAAGTATGCGAGTAACAACATCAATAGGAGACACTGCATCGATCATTTCCAAGTTGCCACCACCCTAGACACATGGAAATCAAGAATTATTAAATTAAAAAAAAAATGGATACCTGTAACTGATTGTTTGTGTAAAAGGATAGCAATTAAATTAATTCAAATGTAATGTCCAACAGTACAGGCTTCCCCTTCCTATGTATTTTCTTCACATAATCATTATTTATATTGTTGTTTAGTATATATGGATTTGATCATTGTAGCTGGTTATTTTTTAATCATTATGTTAATTTAGCCATTGATAGGTTTCGAGTAAGAACATATCATATTGCAAAGATGGATTCCATAGAAGCTATTAATGGCTCTGACAAATAGTGCAATCTAAAACTCGAGATAGAAGCACATGCCATCACTTATATTTCACACCACCAATGAACTTATTTTTCACTCAATATTCAGATGTTAGAGTGATAATATGTGATAAACACACATGGTATTACTGGTGATAATTAGGAGAAGAGATATGTGAATGACGATACATTGATAAATGATATTTTAAACAACAAATATAGAAAAATGAAGTGCACTAGCATAAATCTACTAAAGCTCTAGAATACTAACCAACCTTCAAAAATCTAAAGAAACCACAAGAGCTCAAGTAATTAGTACAAACAACTTTCAGTCTACTTTCCAGGTGGGGAAAAGGTTTGGAAGAACAAAATGATACAGAAAATGAAGTGAACCAACTTCATACTGACCTTTGAAATGTGAATCAGTAAGACCTTTGAGGAGAGCCCCAGAAGAAGAAATGTGTCATATAATCTAAAGATAGCCTGACCAATAACACAAAATATTCATTGTCAACTAATATATACCCTGATTTGATTTTGATAGGAGGATGGGTTGATGTTCTCACCTTCATAAGGATGTACTTTTCCATTGTTCGACCTGTCTATTAATTCTGTTGTTATCAGGAAATTATTGTGATAGGTGCTGATTTTTGAACGCAGTAGAGTGGACTTAGATTTTTCTTTCTAATAAGATAGGAAATCCATTGATAAAAAAAATTAAGTGAATACTCACCTATTCAAAAAAAAAAAAAAACAGAGAAGCAAGCAACCAACTTCAGCCCGAAATACCAAATCACAAACAAATATGAGATGCTTAGACAATCAAACATACAGATCACCAAAATCAGGACTCATTCAAGAACAAAAAACAAACAGATCACCAAGACCAGCGTGACCGCGTAATCAGATACACACAAATCGACAAAATAAAGTGCAAATCACCACGACAGTCATAATCAGTTCAAAACCCTAGATCACCAAGCAGGCAATAGAGAAAGAGCACAAACAAAAGGCTTCGATGAATGGATCGGAAGAAGTTTCACCTGGATCTTGGTTTTGACGTTGTCGATCGTGTCGCTGCTTCAAAACACCCAAAATTGGTTGAAACCAAACCAAAAACTAAGAGAAGGGGGGAGAGAGAGAGAGATTGAAAAGAATCACCTTTGGGGATTCAAAGTTGGACAGCAGTGGATCATAGACGATCTTTGGACGGAGACGGCGATCAAAGTCAAGCTGCGACGGCGGTTTGATAGAAACAGCCGGCGAGAACGATTTGATGAAGATCGGACGACGGTTTGATCGAATCGACCGATGACAATGGCGATCAAAGATCAGAGAGGGCGGCAGCAACTGGGGACACTAAACAATTGTTTCAAAGAACTTAGGGTTTTCTTTTTTGAATATATATTTAGAAAGATCGGACGGCTGTGATCAAAGGTGAAACAATGAACGGTCAGATCTAAATTTGATATTTGCGACGGCATATATGTCCGTCGCAAATACTTGTTTTAACAGCGGTTTATTTCCGCCATCGCAAATGTCGATAGTATTTGTGACCTTAAAAAATTACCGTAAAAAAAAAGGGCATTTGCGACGGTTTTAGCAATCCGTGGCAAAACAAGCGTCGCAAAAACTGATTTTTCTTGTAGTGAATTAATGTAGTTTTTCTGTAAAAAAAATTATTTTATTTTCCTACACTGTGATATCGTAGTGTATACTGCATTATTGTATTGTATAACTGTATAAGTGGTTGGGGAACTACTTTTCAACTTCACTTGAGGTTGCAAAATCGATTTGACTCTAGGTAGGAGTGAGCCGTTTTGTTTCATAGTGGCGGAAGGTAGTTTGTTTTTAAATGCGCGGGCATAAATTCTTGCATAAAAAAAATGTTTTAGAACAGTGAACCTACTCTTTTCTTCTTTTTTTTTATTGATCAGGACATCCACAAAAGCAAGTGTAACATTACACCCCCCAGAATGCAACCAAGCCATCTACTTCAAATTGCTCTAAACATGATGACTGCTCCATCTGCTGGTCTTGGGTTGGGAAGATATATCACCCTGCCATTGGGATTCACCAATTCCCACCTGAAACAGTTTCAATAAAGCAGCCATTCCAAATCAGCCTTTATATTTTCATGAATGAAATCAATGCAAGTGAGAGATCATACTCATATTTGAGGACCAGGTGATGAAGAAATATGGAGAGCTGTAGCCTTGCCAGTTTGTTCCCTGCACAGAGCCTATCTCCCCCGCCGAACGCTAAATACGTTCCAGGATTTGGTCACGCCTTTTTTTATGTAATAATTAAGAAGTATAAAATCAATTCATTTGTGAAGAGATTTTCAACTAATTTTTAGTTAGAGAGAAAGTACTAACATTCCATCTATCTGGGTTGAAGCTCAATGGGTTATCAAAGTAAAGTGGGTCCATGTGAAGAGTTCTGAGCCATATGAGGACCTTCCAATCCTTTGGTATCTTGTATCCTGTTAAAATCCATCAGACTGATTATTGTCACTTTTGTGGTTTCAATATGTTTTGAACTTTTTTTAAAAGTATGTCTTTGTCTAATAAATTACATAAAGTGTGTATTCCAATAATTAAATACATACCTTATTTTTATTTTAGTATATACTAGATTAAAGAAAATACATACTAGAATTGCGTGAATGAGTGCAGGAAGGACCACCCCTCCACAGGAGGCACACCATACTTATTTTCAATCAGAGTTCAGACTGTTTAGAGCATGTTGTCTCTGTGATGCATTAAAAAGTGGAGAAAAACCACTAAGCAGCTGTGAATGCAAAACTAATAGAACATCCAGATTAGAGTTATCCCATAAATTTCAAGTAATTATGTACATCCCACTATATTCTGCTTATAGTTTTTTTTTTAATAGTTATTCTGCTTTGCTGAGGCAGAGGAAGATTTATATCATCATAGAATAACATGAGCAATACATAATTATATAATTATTTGAAATAAAAATGTAGAACTCAGGATGTTTATAGAATTATAGGTGGGTTAATTATAAAATTAAATAACCATTTCCAATAATTATTCATATATAATTATGAATAAACCAATTGTTAGATTCAATGTTACCTTGGTAATTGACATCCTTAGCAGCTCTTCGGAACACCATGACCGATACGTTTGCCAACCTAATCATCTCTTCTACGACCTAATCACCAAAAAATTTAACCACATAAATTTATATTAACATGTAACTACTACTACTACTAATAATAATAATAACAAAGTTTTACTATTGTAATTACGAGTTTTGCTGCACCCAGTTCTATTTAATGTAACAGTACCTTTAGTTGCACCAAAAGGTATGTATACTTTTTATATATGAGTATACAATCACATGAATATACATTCATTAATATATGCTTTTCACATAAAAATATATGCCCCGAAATTAAAAATCGGTTAAAATTAGACAAGATGTATCTTAATTCTTGTAATCACTGACCTTAGCAGTATACTTCAATTTGGAGACATCCTCAACGGTGAGAAAATCTTCTCCCTTCATCTCAGACATATCCTTGTTCTCATTCTGTATATGCATCAAGAAATCAAATATTATGATCATAGTTAGAAAGTTATTCTACAAGGATTCTGTTTCATATGGTAACTGTACACATACAAATCATAAATAATAATAAAGACGATCAAAATAAGAAAATAATTAAACTATTTTATAAATGAGTTCGACTAATTAATATGAGGAAAATATACACAAAATTTTATGTTGGATGTGAAGGGGATAACAACAGTCCAAACTAAATTGGTACTATCAATCACTAGTTACCGAACAACTGCTTATGTGAGGATGCCAACACAATAATTAAAATCCATTAGATTCAAAGAGTGTTGATACACAAGCATTTCTGCAATCATTTTTATAATTCTAACATAATTTATTAAATGCATTCCAAAACAATTAGGAGTTGTAAAAGTGATTGCACGAATAACTGAAATTACTTAATGTAACATTTCTTGTACCCTTAGACGACGAAGGACGTCGGGAGATTTGGCGAGGTGATAGACGGCCCAAACAATGGAGAGGGAGGTGGCCTCGTAGCCGCCGAGGATGAGGTTGGTGATGTTGTCGACCACTTCATCATCACCCATTTTCATGCCTTGTTCATCCTTCATTTTCATCATTCTATCCATTAAATCATCATCCATTAATCCTGATCTCTCATGTCCTAATTGCTTTCTCTTCACTAGTTCTCTCCTGAACTCGTCTGTTAGCTTCTTGCGGCACTGAAACATAGTAAAATCAATTGTTCAAGCAATCATAATTTAGTGTGTGAAATCTCTAAGCCCCCGTTTGGATATAGAATAAGATTTATTCTTGGATATTTATTTATCCGAACATAAGTGAGTATAAATAAGGATAAAGTGATTTTGTGTTTGGTTGTATTTTGAATTATTCTCGTTGGGAATCGTAAGAATAAATGTTATGTTGTTTGGGTAAAATGTGAATAAAGTATGGATAATGATTTATAAAAAGTAAAAAAGTAATGATAGTTGATTTGACATATGATTTATAAGAGGTGATAACAATTGATTTGACAGTGGGTGGAATAACCTAGGATAAATTTTATTCTAGGGGTTGATTGGAATTTGTATACCACTTTATACCAGTTTATTCTGACACACTTTATCTGAGTTTATCCGAGCTTTCCAAACACACAAAAAAATTTATCCGAGGTTATCTGGAGCTTATCCGGTATCCAAATGGGGGGTAATAGTATACATGTATATGATAAAAAAAATATAAAAACATTTGTTAAATTCATTTGAATATGCAATTCATTTTATGTGAAAATATATGCTTGATTAGATAAATATAATACTTTAATTTCAATACAGATTGAGAATGTAAAAGTAACTGTATGAATGATGGAGTGTAACATTTTCTAAAACATTAACAAATTAAGCCGTTAAAATAGCATAACATCTATGGTCCTAAGAAGAAAAGAATTGTCAATTTTAAAATAATCCATATTTTTTATGCTTGTTAGATTTTTTCCAGTAAATTTAATTTTGGAGCAGAGTACACGTCCGCAGCCATTTTTTTTTTTTTTTTTTTTGCCTTCATTGCTTAAGTAGATGGAACTTGCACTCATTCATGTTAAGTCGAGCTGAATATTCTTGTTGAATTTGTTAAAGATTTATGTGAATTCCATGATCAAAGAAAGGAATAAAAAAAATGAAACCTGGCTAGAGACATGATCAAAGAAAAAAGCTCTGGTCTAGGACTAGATATTGATAGAACCTGGCTAGAGACATGCATACAATTAATATTAAAACCATGATCATTTTTAAAAATTGTTCAAAAATAAATAAATAATAATAATAAATTAGCACACCCTCTTATTGAAAGAAGTCAATTAATCAAATTCTGAAAGCACCATTTTTAAATAAAAAAAGGGATTTTAAATTGCTAACTTGAAGTGCATGGCGATACGCCGTTCCAGGAAAGTTGAAAGGCTGTGCTCGGAAGCCAGCCACCAAACCTGTGAAGTACTCATCCAGCTTATCCTGCAATGGCCCAGCCTCCAAACTAACAAACATCTTGCATATGTTTTGGAATGTCACCTGCAACATCAACCACACACACTTGTTAAAACATTCAATATATTATTCGGGAAAATATATACCAAAAAACAATATTATGAATTTGAGTATTTTTAAAAAAACTCGGGATATGATATTGTGTTTCGCTATCTATTGACCATTTGAAACCAATTGTCAAGTTGACAAATTAGTTTTAAAATAACCCAATCTAAACGAGTATTTTTAAATTCAATATTCTAGTTTAAATTTTGATTTTATATTTTAAAAATTAATGATGTAATTTTATAAAAACCTAATAAGTTTTAGAATATATTATTTTAGGGTTAAAACATCTACATCCCTATAAATATGAGTAATCCCATATAAATCCCTATTAAAGTTGGAAAAGATGTATAAGTCATTGAAAACTCATAAAAATTAATATATATCCCTATCGTCAATAGAATTTAATCATGATTCAACATATCTTGGTTAACTCTAATGCATAACATAAAACGACTAAATTATCTCTCACTTTTCAATTTCTCCAAACAATTTAAAGGTGAAAGGTGAAGAAATATAAAAGTTCTATAAAAGTAATTTAGTCTTTTAAATGGATTAATTTGTATTTTTTGTTGCTTATAGGAACTGTAATGTTCATATAAGTACATGATTAAATTTGGATAAAAATTTCATCTAGTGATGAAAATTGGGCTTTTTTTAATTTTTAAGGACATGTATGTGTGCCCCAACTTTGACATAGACTTATATGAGATTAATCGTGTTTATATGGATGTAAAGGTCTTTAACCCATTATTTTAATCAATTTTGAACATAAATTGTGTTTTGTAAAATTGATTTTAAAGAGGGCCACGCTTGCCTTCTTAGCTTCAATGTAGGTCACGATGGATCCCTTCTCGGCCCATGATTGCAAGGCGGCCGTGATGCCAGGCTGCACTGAGAGAGCGATCCGGGCGAGGGACTCGGGGCGGTTGATCGCACCCAACACGAAATTCCTGAGGCGGCGGTGTTGGTCGCCGTGCGAGGTGGCGAGGGTGGACTTGCCTAGGAGGGTGGGGTCCGGCCACCGGATGGGGAAGAGGTCGGCGGACTGTAAGATGAATTTGTTGACGGCGGGAGAGCATGCGATGATCGATGGCTCTCCGAAGAGGTGGCTCTTATACAACCCCACTCCCTCCCCATACCTGTCATAGTTTTGCTCCTCACTTATGATCAGATGAATGAAAATTGGTTTGGTAGTCTTGTATAATTTGCAAATATTTGAAAATGATGTTTTTGATTCATTTTATAAGTCAATGATGTGTTTTACTTTTTTTTTAAGTCAATGATGTGAGTAGTACTTAATTGGATAAATATCTAGAAAATGAGGAGAGATCAATTAAGTTGCGTGTCGATGATATTGTTTTACAGTCTTTACGTGTCCTGAATATTTTCAAAGTATATTTTATATTTTATGTAATGAAACATATATTTTTATAAAAATAGTGTCACTAGAACCAATATCATTTTTAGCTTGGGAAAGAGCATATACATTAATTCATATATCTTCTAATTGCATGTACATACCTTATTTAAGATTAAGCATAAGTCTGGTTATAACATCATTTCATAGTATTAGTAGTATGATAAGGTCATACTAGAGCATAATAAGAGGTGGTCCAAAACAACCTTTCCTTCTTGGCCCTGATGAAATCGTCGGGCCTGCTGACGATTTTGAAGAACCAAAGGAAGCTCAACATGTCCCCGAAGAACGGCACCCCCATCCAGCCCGGTGGGAGCTTCGCCTAGCCATCGCCCTGCGCCTTCCAAGAATAAGAAAAAAACAAGTAATAGAGCTCATTCCAGTGCCATATGAGCTGCAGCAGCAATGGCGCCACTCCGAACATCGTCGCCACCGCCAGCCACCCAATCTCCATATCTCTCTTGTCAATATTTCTCTCAAAGACGGGCACAATTATATGCTAAGTGCAAATGGGGAGATGGGGTTGCTTTCTATATATGGAATACGTTGGAATCCCAGGTGTTTGGATTCTTCAAGCCCATAGCCCAGTAAAGGACAAATTAAAGCCCCCCCCCCCCCCCCCCCCGGCAAAATTTCTATTATTGTAACTTGAGTGGTGTGCTTAACTTTTGATTATGATGAATATTGATGTGATATAAGTGCATGATTGGTTCCTTGTGGCATCATCTTATAAATAACATATATAATGACATACCAACCTTATCTTGGTATTTTAATTCTTTATATGCTTTCAACACGCAGAAGACATAATGGGACAAGTTGGATTTTTTTTCCACTTATACCCTTTGGTCGATGTTAAATCATAAATTTAAAACACCATGTGCTGATGTGCAATACATGGGATAAGCTCATGTATATGTATTGAAGACTTGGAGAACTCTATGAGGATACATCACATAGATGACACAAAACTATTTAAAATAAACATGTATGCTTTTCACGTAAATTTTAACTAAAGATACTTTCAATAAAAAACAATTTTATATCACAACATATATGATATATATATATATATATATATATATATATATATATATATAGCACCGATTAGGTGCGGCGGCCGCACCGTGCGGCGTCGATCACGGGCCGTCGATCACAGGTCCATCGCATCGGACGGTCGGGTGCGATTCACGTCGACCGTTGGATGCGATGGACCCGCGATCGGACGGCTGCCGCACGGTGCGGCCGCCGCACCTCATCGCGGTCGTGTATATATATATATATATATATATATATATATATATATATATATATATATATATATATATATATATATGAGGATTCAAATATAATATGATTCATTTAGTTGATTACTGATGTTAGAATTGAGTGAGAAAAAGAACTCACATGTACACAAGGAACTCTGCTCCGCGCGTAAGAGAAAATAATCTTTGTGATAACAGAGATGCATGATAAGAAAAAGATTTAATCATGACAGTTTAAAAAGGATAAAATTAGATGACTCTTAATTGCAATCTCATCTACAACCATGCATGTTTTGATATTTTTATATGAATTAATTCATCTAATAAAAAAAAGCATGTTTAGGGGAAATCCCATGCACTTTCTTACAAAAAAATAAAAAATTATAAAAAAAACGTTAGGGTTTGGGTGCGATTATATCAACACTAATGCATTGGAATCCATCTAAAATCGGTAATAGATAAAAGTATTTGTATCAAGAGGAGGACGCATGCTCAAGTCATCTTACCTAAAAATTAAAAAAAAAAGTAATTTTGTAGCTCTTTTATGCTGGCTGGTAAGTTGTAACATACTACGAACAAGATGCATATAAGAACACAATCCTAATGATGTATTAGTTTTCTGCATTTTTTTTATACAAAGTTTTTATTAATGGCTCACAAATTCCTCTACATACAGTGGACAGATCACTGTTAGTATGTTAGTACGTACTAAATAAGTTAATTAACTCTAACATGACCTAAGAGACCCATGAGAATTATATCCATAGGGCTGTAAACTTCTTATTTATTAATAACTCTTGGGCATGATTTGAAACCAGGTTCCAAAAGAGGAGGCGTCCCTAAACCACAGTGGCCTAAGGCCTTTGGACACATTTGTTTAGCATTATTGGAATATTTTTCGGCATATAATAAAGGTGGAACATGGTCTACTGAGACAAATCAATCAACTTTAAATTATTGTTCTAATTCATGACAATTTATGAGAGGAACAATAATAAAAAGGGATACACATTGATATAATGTTTTCCGATAATGGTCATGGGCTGTGCCTCACATTGTGATGGGTCAATTAACCCCATCAATTTTTATTTTTATTTTAGATTTAAATTATTACTGTCACGATGACAACACA
This sequence comes from Acorus calamus, assembly GCA_030737845.1. NCBI lineage: Eukaryota > Viridiplantae > Streptophyta > Magnoliopsida > Acorales > Acoraceae > Acorus > Acorus calamus. Next base: position 17,314,380 of record CM060876.1, read on the forward strand.
ACTCACCAGTGACTCCCACTACCCCACCAGTCCACCATTGTTTCTTGATTCTTTGATGGTTTATGTTTTGAGCGCTAATGCACTTAGTTCGTTTTGCAGCCTGTTTTGCAACCTCATGCACTATAATGATGCAATATTGTCACACCCCAGGGCGGCCGTCCCCGAGACGTGGCAAGTATATATATGATATCAGTAATACGTACACGAAGTCAATAAATACACCACAATGTCAAAGGCGATAAAGCGAAATCAAGTAACTGACATCAAATACATACGAAAATAGCGGAAGCAAAACGACTAAGTCTGTGATTCAAAGATATATAACAGACCAGAGTACTCAATCAAACTGTCCTGTGAGAGCCAATATGTACTACAAAAGACAACATCAACTCATACACTGTGCCCAAGCACAAGTAGAAATACATACAAGAAGACGGGGGATGCTGAGGGCCTCTCACTCGCAAGATGTCTGACGTGAACGCTGTCTCCTACTGGAATCGCGTCTCAGGGAGCTCCTCCTTCTGATCCGGATCAGCGACAACTGGAGAAAACATATGCGAGGGGTGAGCCGCACGCTCAGTGAATGGAACAATTCATGCATCACAACTCATATAACTTCCAATCATCATCAAAGTTATTTACCCTCACCCCGAAGGGTGACCTAAGTTATTGGGAGTAACTGTACTAATCCCTCACCCTCACCTCCGAGGGGTGACTCAGGCTCTTGGGAAGAGGTTAGATTGTTCTAAGCCCTTGGTCCACCGGTAGCCCTTTCCCCGGGTAGCCTCTACCTGACATACTCCCACGATCAGTACACTCTCGACCGAAGCGATGGTACCTACAAATGGGAGCCCGGTGCCAGGACAGCGTTTCCAACGCCGGGAAGTTCCTACACGGATCCAACGAAGGGGAAAAACAATCTACGCTCGCGGATATGATCCTCTTGGATCCGTCGTCACCGGTTACTAAACACCGTTAGGAAATGAATTCTCAAGAATTCCCTCCAGGGCGCATAACTCAGATGCGGGGAAAATTCTACCATTCGTAACATCAATATTTTGGTATGACCCCCCAGGTGGTCATACGCTTGCTTATTAACAATATGCAAGAATACATGGCCTAAGCATGCTCTAAACACTTAAAAAGAAACAATATTAATCATGGAAGCATCTTAAACTAATCAATATAACAAGACATGATTTATCTAAGGTATGCTTATCTTATGCAACCACATATGTATAAGTTTAATAAAGTTAAACTAGGTGGGGACATGTCCAGGTCGGGGTTATGTTAATCATGAGGCATGATATCTAGGCAAGGATGACTTTCATACACTATACATGGATGCACAATACCTAGCATACTACATACAACATGACATGGTTGCAATCTTAACGAAACAGGCATTTACATAAACATTTATACAATATACAACATGTTATATGTAGTTATGGTACCCCAGGGGAGGGCGATGCACTCCAACGTGCATCGAACGCCTCCCAACTGGTTTGGATTGACCCACTCACCGAAATCCGGGTTGTCGCGTGACCGCCCGCCAAGATCTGCAAAACAAGGCATCCAATATTGGTGAGTAAGACCCCAAAAAACACATAAACTTAGCTAGAATTTCCCAAGACTCGGATATGCACGAACACGTGCCCGCACGCGTGCGAGTACGCGCGTACGCACGCATATCCGAGCCCCCGACACCTATCCGAACTCCCCGGGCAGCCACACGCGTGGCCCCGCACGCGTACGCACGTGCATGCACACGCGCACGCGCACCCGCGCCCGCCGGCGCACTGCCCCGTGCCCAGCCCCGCACCCGGACCCCCACCAGCACACCCAGACGCGCTGCCCGCGCGCCCAGGCGCGCAGCCGCACGCGCACGCGCCTGTTCGCGCGCGCCCGCAGCTCCCCGCGCGCACGCCCGCTCGCCAGCTTGCCCGCTCGCCCGCTCGCTCTGCGCCCAGTGCCCGCGCTCCGCGCGCGCCCGATCGCGCTCTGCGCGCACGCGCACGCACGCGCCTGTTCGTCCGACCAGCCCGCCTGGGCTCTTCTGCGCGCGCGTCTGCGCGCGCACGCGCACGGGTGGCCCCGCGCGCGCGCCCAGTTCATTTTCAACCCTTGCCCCATGCCCACATACACCCAAACTCATGCATAAGGGGTGCAAGGTCCCCTAGCACCCTTGACACTCAAAAAAACCATTTTTCAAGAAGGGGGGAGAGCCTACCAAGAGAGGGGGAGCCAAAAGGGGGAGATTCGGGCCCTCCGCGCACCCGAAGCCACACCAACCACCACAACTACTTCTACCACCTCCACAGCCCCTCCCTACCACCTCTCCTTGACTGAAAAACAGGGAACAAGAAATAGGGGACATGAGAGGGAGGAGGAAGAAGAGCAACAACATCAACAACAACAAACACACACTCTTACTCACCTTGCTTGTGTGCTTTCTCCTTCTCCAACCAAACCAAAACACACAACACACACACACCAAACCAGAAATCAGAGAGGGAGAGAGTGTGAGAGAGGGAGAGAGAGAGAGAGGGAGCCAAGTTACGACTACAACTTCTCATTAAAGAAGAGAAAAAAAAAAAGAAATCAAAAGGGGGGTGAGTTTAATCTTCTTTCACCCACTCACACACACAAATATCTCAACCTTGCTTAAACATTAAGTAAGGGGGGGGGGTAAGCTTACCCAAGGTGACCCCAACCACCAAAATATCCAAATACTATTCCTCCCACAAAACCAGTAACGAAGAAAACCCGGATACGGTTCGGAACTGCATAATTTTTCAAACGTTACCGGAATTCGATGAAATTTTTATGGGTAGAAGAGGACGGTATCATGACCCATAATATGCAGTTAGATTTCCAATCGGAGTTCTCTAGCTCACGCAGATGGCTAAAAAGCCAAAATTTTAGCGGTTCCGATCGAAAAAGAAAATTTCGAAAATGGTCAGAATTGACCCAAAGGTTACCCATAGGCTAAAAAGTGACACATATATAACATTCTTCCCCCCTTAGGAAATTTTGTCCGCAAAATTTAATACAAAAACATCTAAGAAGGAAAAAGATGTGGATATGCGTCGCGCATGGCGTCCTCGCGCTCCCAAGTGGCCTCGGCACCAGAACGGTGCTGCCATCGCACCTTAACCAACTGGACGGTCTTGGTGCGGAGCCTCTTCTCGCGCCGGTCCAGGATCTCGATCGGCTGCTCCACGAATGACAAGTCCGGTTCGAAGACAAGCGGCTCGAACGGGATGACATGGGCAGGATCGTGGACGTAACGCCTCAGCTGCGAGACATGGAAGACGTCATGGGCCTGAGCCAACTGTGGGGGCAAGGCTAGGCGATAGGCCACCTCCCCAATCCGCTCCAGGATGAGAAATGGGCCAATAAAACGCGGACTCAGCTTGCCCCGCACTCCGAAACGGAAGATGCCCTTCGACGGGGACACCTTCAGGAAGACATGGTCACCAACCTCGAAGGCGAGCTCACGGCGACGACGGTCGGCGTAGCTCTTGACGGCTCTGAGCGGTGCGGATACGCTCACGAATCGTCTTGACCTTCTCTGAGGTCTGGCGAACGATCTCTGGTCCCTCCAACTGGCGCTCTCCGACCTCATCCCAACACAAGGGAGACCTACAGCTGCGGCCATAGAGTGCCTCATAAGGTGCCATCCGAATACTCGAGTGGTAGCTGTTGTTGTAGGCAAACTCTACCAACGGAAGGTGCCTCTCCCAACTACCCCCGAAGTCAAGGATGCAGGCCCGCAACATGTCCTCCAAGGTCTGAATCGTCCTCTCTGACTGGCCATCGGTCTGTGGGTGAAACGCCGTACTGAAATAGAGGTTCGTACCAAGGGCGTGCTGGAGGCTACGCCAGAACCTCGAAGTAAATCTCGCGTCTCTATCAGAAATGATACTGACCGGGGTGCCGTGGAGACGAACGATCTCTGAGACAAACAACTGCGCCAAGGTGTCCAGAGAGTCGGTGAGTCGGACGGGGAGGAAATGAGCAGACTTCGTCAGTCGGTCGACGATTACCCAGATGGCATCGCGACCTGAACGTGACTTCGGTAGACCCGAAACAAAGTCCATAGTAATCTGCTCCCACTTCCACTGAGGAATCTCAATGGACTGCAGCTTCCCCGCAGGACGCTGATGCTCCGACTTCACCTGCTGGCATGTGATAAATTACTTGTGTTGACTTGGTTAAATAAACTTTTCATAAGGTACAATAATGATTCATGTATAGATTTTACACAATTTGTTATGTTTGTATTATTGAAGGATTACAACTATTCATTCTCATTTGGGTTGTATGAGGAGAATTTGATTTTATGTTTATGTTTTTTTTTACGTTTTTAATAATGTTTTTAGCGGAATTGAATATTTTGTTATTTGAATTAAGGTTGATGATAAAGAATGTTTTAAATGAATTAGAGTGAATGTTTATTTAAATAAACTTTTCATAAGGTACAATAATGCAATGTCGTTTGTATTTACAATTTTTACAGGATTCTGAATCAAAACAAATGCATTACTAATCTAATTTTTTTAAATAAGTATTATTATTTGCGGCGGTTTGGGACCCTCGCAATAATCTACGCTGTAATTTGGAAAAACTTTGGGCGACGGCCTATAGCCGTCGCATAAACCACTTATTTGCGGCGGAAATACAAACCGTCATCCAATTGATTTTTGCGGTTGATAGTAATCACCGTCGCAATAGTTGTTACAAAAAGCACCACTAAGTTTTTGCAACACGGGCTGTCGTGACCCCTCCCAAACAGCTGCAAAACTTTTTGCGGCGATTTGGACCCGTCGCAAATGCAGAATTTGTTTTTGCAGTGATGGCATCATCAAGCAAAACTATTCTTTTCAACATGATATGTATTTTTGTCGACAATAAATTATATACGTTGATGACATATATTTTTTTATCCAAAATGTAAAAAATTAAAAATCACATGATTTATCTAATGACCTAATAAAATAAAATGAATTTTGTTGTAGCTAAAAGTCTTATATTAGGCTCGGAAATATATACACATTTATACACATTAGGTATATAATTTATTATTAACATACTTTAACATAAATGTATGTACGTAATACAAAAAAAAAATTAATTCCATGAATTTTTTATGATCAATTATTCATTTAGGTCCCCCAAGATTTTTAGCATATCAAAACACCATTAAATTAGTCGATATATTCTTCCATATTCTTTAGTCCAAATATTGTCAATTGCGCTCGTTACGTAATAATATACAAACAAATTATAATATAATAGTGTATAATATTTAACAATATACAAATATGCTTAACAATGTACAAAATTGACATAAATATATATAAGGGATTGATCACAATATTCGATTAAAAAACATATAATGTGCACTACAATGTACAAAAGTGTATTTTATGAGATAAGCAATGGAAAGGAGCCGGAAGGAACTTGACAAAATGTAACCCCCTTATTTTAAAATATTTGCATATGCCAAAATGTCCTAGGAAACTTAAAATAAATAAAGAAAGGAAGGGTAAAAAAACAAACTAACAAAATAATGTAAATTGTAAAAAATAAATACTTGAAATTATAAACTTGGCATTCCTTTCATATTTTCATTCTGATTTTCTATAGGAGCTTGCATGTTTTTCATGTTTGCATTGTGAGCTCGCTATAGTCCGCACATCACAAAGCTGACGCACTCCATTGCCCATATAGATGCAAATATGCACTCCAAGGAGCTCTATAAAATAAGGAATGGGTAAAAACAAACTTGAAATTAATTTAAAACTAAAAAAATTAATTTAAATGTATAAAAAAAACTTGACATTATAGACCAGGGGGGAATTCTTTTCATATTTTCATTATGATTTTCTATAGGAGCTTACATGTTTTCATCTGGAGTTCGCTCTAGTACACACATGATGCATGTTTTTTTTATTCTTGCCGACAATTCGTATGATTATGAAATTTTAAATTTCTAATTTTAAAGGGATAAAAATTAATAGTTTGACAAGGGGATAAGTGGTGAGATAATGGATAATTATAGGGATAAGTGAGTGGGATGACAATTTAATTCTATTTGGTATAAAAAATAATCTGGATAAACTGTAGACATTTATCCTAATTTTGAAATGAAAATGAGGATATTTTGTTCCACCTAAGATCTAGCTTAGTATTGGGATAAAGGGTTGGGATAAAGAAATAATTGAGTTAAATCACATGTTATCCCATATAGCATAAAAAAAGGGATAAAGCATGGACAATTATCCATATTTTGATAAAAAAATAAGGATATTTTGTTTTAGATAAATGTCAAATAGACTTTATCCCCATTTTTAACCTCATTTTATAAAACATAGACAACATTTATGACTGTCCTTTCAAAAAAATAAAAAACAAAAAACTTTATAAAACCAAAACTAACAATATTAATGCCTCTTTAATGGAAACGGTAGACTTGATATTTTTAAACTTTTTTTTTGAAGCTATTGCAAATTTTACATCATGTGATTCAAATGCAAAGTTAAGGATAAGAACACAAAAAATGGGGATAACAAAATAAATTATCAAATGTAAATATGGATAAAAATAATGGTCTTTTTATCCTCATAAATTAGGCTAGCTTATCCTAAATATTTATTCCTTAACCAAATTAGGCCTAAAAGCAGTGATAGCATTTATCTCCATTTTTTACACCAATTTTGACAAATGTAAATATAAATAAAATTGATGAACTTTTTATTCCCTAAAATTAGAACAACTTATCCTCAAAACCTAATGGCTAGTTTAGCAAGATGATAAGTGTTGTGATAAGGGGTAATTATGGGGATAAGTGAGTGAGAGTGCAGCTTATCTTCATTTGGTATAAAAAATAATCAGGATAAACTGTGAACAATTGTTTCAATTTTAAAATGAAAATGAAGATATATTATTCCACATAAAGGCTGGAATATCATTTATCCTCATTTCTATCCTAATTTTGACAAATGTAAATATGAACATTATTGATAAACTTTTTTTCCCTTCAAATTAAGACAACATATCCTCAAGACCTTAATCCCTTACTAAACTAGTAACATTTTAAACTTTTATTTAATATTATAGCATGATTTTATTGTATATAAAATTTAAATTTTTGTGGTTATATTGAATATTTTATAAAGTAATTAATAGCACTCAAAATTGTTCAATAGGTTGATTGATTGGTTTTTACCGGTTTTTTTATACCATTGGATTTTGATAATAACCAAACTGGAATTAAAATGTAGGTGCAGGTTTAACCAATTCAATTGGCCGGGTCGGATCGAGTTTAAAACATTGATTTTTTTCCCTTGATGTAAACTCAGCATGTGCTGGTTTTAGAGGATAATTTCTTTCTTCTCTGCATTTACCTTTTAAAAAGTTTTATTATTTGACAACAGGTATCTAGTAATAAAGAGAGTGAATGTAGTTGGCACAAATCTTCGGAGTAATGGTTTTCATAATTCTTTGCCTCCATCTTATTCGGAAAAGATGATTCGGGAGTTCCTTAGGCAAGCAACAATCTAGTTTTAACCACATTATATCCAAGCCCTAATCGTTGAATATTAAACATCATGCGAATGATTAAAGTTTGAAGTCAAAACATATATTATTATGCTACATAAGATAGTAAATTTTGAAACTTCAATTTTGAAAAAATCCTTTAAAAAAAACCAACACTATGAAGGGTTGAAAGAGAGTTCTTTGAGACCCTAGAGGAAAAGCGTGTGTTTCATTTGAGCAACCCGGACTCTGAGAAAGCGCAGCCAAGGAGTTATGAAGACTGTGTTTTTTTTCTTTAATTACAAGTATAGTTGGAACTCATAATTACTCAATGGTTGGTTGGCAATAGAATTTGCAACCTATGATTTGGGGTTACAAGTCCTACTATGACTTGATAATAATTCTACATAAATTTGATCCGCTCTATTAATGATCAGATAATGTAATTGTTGTGAGTTTGTTGTTTTAGGGTTAGTTTGGAAAAAAAATTAGGTTTGTCTTAATTTTAGAGGATAAAAAGTTCTTCAATTTTAACCACATGCGCATTTATTAAAATTGAGATAAAAAATGGGGATAAGTATTATTTTAGCCTTTAGATGAAACAAAAAATCTCTATTTCCATTTCAAAATCATGATAATTGTCTGTATTTTATCCTGATTATTTTTTATACCAAATGGGATAAGTTGTCCCCCACCTCCCCATTTATCGCCACAACTACCCTTTACCCCCACCAATTATGTTCTTCCCACACTTTTTATGTTGAGATCAAGCTTGAAAATTTTGAATGCAAGGAAAAAAAACTCACCTTTTTTTTTGTGAAAGGAGGACGGAGGACACACACAATTTATGTCGTACTCTCCAAATTAAACTATATCAAACATAAAACTTAATTTGATCCAGTTTTTTTAATTTAAAGAAGGTGGTGTATGATTGGGGTTGTAATGCATTTTTAATTGGATAATCAGATTGATCTCATATCAAACATAAAGTACATGATACATATTTAATGTTAGACAATAATTATAAATTAGGCATACTTTTCATATTTTCATTGTGATTTTCAATAGGAGCTTGCTTGTTTTCATTGTGAGAAAGGGTAAAAAAGCATTCTTAAATTAATGTAAAAGTAAAAAAAGTAAAAAAATACTTGAAATTATAAACTAGGCATTCGATCTTATCATATTTTCATAGTGATTTTCTATTGGAGCTAGCATGTTTTTCATGTTTTCATTGTGAGCTCCCTATAGTCTACACATCACAAAGCGGACCCCGTTGCCCATATATATTATATATCAATTATGAAAACCAAGGAGCTCTATAAATTGGATAGATACATAGACAGATAGAGGACCAATCCAATCCAATCTCAACAAAGAAGTTCTATCTGATCTGTATATATCTATATATATACACATTTCCATCACCACCAGCCCTCCCAAGTTAAAAGATGGCATCAGAAACCAAAACTATCCTTTACCAAGATGTCTTCGGCATCATTTACACCGACTACTCCATCAAAAGACTCACAGGCGAAGATGTCGATCCCGGCCTCGACTCAGCCACCGGCGTCTCCTCCAAAGACGTTGTCATAAACCCCTCCACCGGCCTCTATGCGCGCCTCTATCTCCCCATCAACCCCTCCTCCTCCTCCTCCTCCAATGAACAGAAGCTCCCCCTCCTTGTCTACTACCACGGCGGCGGCTTCTTCGCAGAGCCCCCCAAATCCCCACACTATCATTACTACCTAAATTTACTCTCTTCGGAGGCCCAAATGGCCATCGTCTCCGTCGGGTACCGCCTTGCACCGGTTTACCGCCTCCCCATTGCCTACGAGGACTCCTGGGAGGCGCTCCAGTGGGCGGTCGGAGGAGGGAACAACGGCGAGCCATGGCTGCTCGACCATGTTGACCCCTCGCGCCTGTTCTTGGCCGGGGATAGCTCAGGGGCAAACATATGCCACAATCTCGCGATGAGGGTTATCTCTTTGACACCACTTGTTGGTGTTTTTAATACACCACACCACTTTCACCAAAGAAGACACAAGAGAAACACACACTTTTTAATTTTGTGGGACTAAATCATCTAATAATTAGTCCTATATGTTAAAACATCATCGAACATCCATGAAATTTATATTATATTATATTATATTCATATATATAATAGCTTATTCTCTAATGTTCTGTTTGGAAAGCGGAATAAACGAGTATAAGGATAGTATAAAGATGGTATAAGAATGGATAAAGAAAATTGTTGTTTGTTTGCAGAGTATAACTTGGTATTACTAAGCCAGTTTAAACGAGTATAAGAGAGTATACCAATTCTAAATAACCTTTAAGATAAGCTATACTCACTTTATCTATTCTCATGGGTCCACATGTCAAATCAATTTTTACATCTTATCACATCAAATCACCTATCAACACCTCTTATACATCAAAATGCTCAAATGTCAAATCAACTTTTTTACACTTTATTTATATTTTATTCTTTATCAACCAAACAACTCAACCTTTATTCTTACGTTTTCCAATGAGAATAAAAAAAAACACAATCAAACAGAAAATCTCTTATTCATGTAGATTTGTTATCTATACTGACATAGTTATCTATCCAGAATAACTCAATTCCGCTATCCAAACGGGGACTAAGTAATTTTTAGATATCTGATATATATACTCATAAATAAATAAAAATCAATATAATATGATTCAACTGGTTATTCTCCTAATTATTTCACATCAAATGATATCAAATAATTTATTTGATCTTTATTATATTTTATTCTTTGGTGATGGCGGGATTTGCAACTACCGACAGGACCCCAAACTGTTCAATATAGAAGGGGTGGTGATCGTTCACCCGCACTTCTTTCTCACCGGGGCGAGACCATTCGAGCCGTGGCAGCTGCAGTTGTTTGAGAAGTATTGGGTGTGCATCTACCCGGCGTCCCGGCGTCGGCGTCGAAGGGACTGGAAGATCCGAGCATCAACCCGTTGGCGACGGGGGCTCCGAGCCTGAAGGGTTTGGCTTGCAATCGTGTGTTGGTTTGCCAGGCTGAGAATGATTGCTTGCATGATCAGGGGAAGACGTACTATGATGGGTTGATTCAGAGTGGGTGGGTGGGGACGAGTCCACCGGAGTTCTTTGAGACCCTTGGGGAAGGGCATGTGTTCCATCTGACCAACCTTGACTCTGAGAAAGCCAAGGAGATGATGAAGATAGTGGTTGCTTTCCTTAATTATAAGTATAGTTGGCAATAAATTTGCAACCTATGATCTGGGGTTACAAGTCCTACTATCATGTGTTAAAAATTATAAATAATTCCGATCTGGTCTGTCTATGATCAGATTGTGTAAGCGTTGTGTAACGTTTCAGTATTTTTTGGCTTTATATATTTATTTTAAATATATAATGAAATTTTTAAAATTTGATTTTTATATTTCATTTTTCAGATTTGGCGGTGGGCCCAAATGGGTCCAATTTGATTTATAATTATGATAATTATAAATTGATGTTGAAATAATTATTTTATATTTTTCTGTAGATCTTTATAGTGTTAAGATACTTTGGTTGAAATTTAGTGAGATACTACGGAGTTCGGAAAATTTGATATTTAGGCTTAGTGTCAAGTTATTGGGCCTAGGGATCTAGTTGTGAATCCAGAATACATTTTTATAGCCTTCTGAGACTTTTCTGTAAATCGGATAGGGATCTGTTTGTAAATCGGATAGGGACCTCATTGTAAACTGGAAACACTTCAGGGGTCGTTTTGTAATTTCGGTAAACCCTTTTAAATAACATGTTTGGGTTAGGGTTTTCATCAAAATTTCAAAAGGTGTGAAGGGTGGTGAAGACCTAACCCTAGATTGAGATGGTGGGTGGTGTAACCGGATCTAAGGTGAGAAATCATGCTTCTAATGATTTTTGTTGTTTAGGGTTTCAATTTATTTTCTTGTTAGGATATGAATGTGTCGATTAATTGTTTGGGGAAGAAGTTTGATGGATTAGGGTTAGGGTTGGATAGATTTTAATTAGTTGATTATTTGATTATATTTCAATGAATCTCGAAGGAATTCTTAAGATCAAATTAGATTTATTAGTTTTTGGGATTTAATGGCTATTTTCGGGTTGATTTTATGCTTGGACGTAAATCGTATTTTTGACTATGATAGTCATTTCTGGGAAAAATGTATTTGACAAACAGAAATAGGTTTTGAAAAGAGCTTTCCAACGAATCATTAATCGTCCAATTCGGAATTACGGATAGAAAGTTATGATTTTTGAAAGATTTCTGTGCAGTTTATTGAAATTCAAATATTTATCTTGATGACCAAGTTTGATGAATGTTAGAGATTTAGATGATCCCAAATTGATGTTTATTGAAGTATAGTTTGTTTTGCGGGTTTTGATGATTTTATTGATCTTGAGAACTTAAATAGAATCTTAAATCGATAATTTGGTTTAGTGGGATCAATGAATATTGATTGAATATTGTTGTTATTTGGATGTAAATTGATTGGATTTGAATTACTCGATCATGGAATTATAGTTGAGCCTTATTGGATTTGTCCAAATATTTATTCGAGGATTGATCGATCATATGGGTCTTATGGAATAAATGGATATTGATTATCGGATCGGATCATTGTGAGTATATGAGTATTCTAATATTTATTCGAAGTTGAGATTTTCATTAGGACTTTGAAGTGAGTTGTTGATTGTAGGTCTATAAGATATTGGCTTTTGGGATTATTGGGCATAGTGCTGTTATAAGTTGGTTGTCAGTTGTTTGGGTCGTGATTGATTGTTTCTGATCTATTATTGTATAATTGTTATGCTAGGTTATCAATGTGCGAGTGTGTATCGTTGATGCTTGCGTGGACCGAAGGTGAGTAGGCCTATCGATTTATTTCGTGTGAGCTTTTTCTCTATAACATTGAATTTCATATGCCAATCATATTTGTGTGATATTATGTGTCATCCATGCATTTATATTTTGATAAATTTGCATGATTTGGATATTTTCTTCATATTGATCAAATTGCATTTTCGTTGAATGAAGTTGCATGATTTAATTCATTCATCATGTCATTAAAATAGCATGAATTATGCTATTCATGTTTCAAGAATTAACATAATATTATTCTGATGCTTATGCTTTCGAAATAATATTTGGATTAAAGATTTTCATTTCGAGAGTTTTGGAAAAATTTAGGACTAGTGGAGACAACCTAGTCCTAGGAGATTTTATCAAGATGCATATCATGACATATTTTCTGGAATAAATCCCCCCGTAGTATTTCGCCTTTGGGGAGGAAGGTCTAGGACTCGAAAAGTCCCAAGATCGGTGAGGGGTGTGGTAAAGCATTCCTTGCAGCGGCGGATTCCTTTGTTTGGAGTCTGCAGCAACCGGGGCATCCTGTGCTGGTGTTCTCGTAGTGATGGCAGCGGCGACCCATCAGCGTCTTCTAGATCCGACGTCTCCTCGAGGGAGCTTTTTGAGCGATTTAGTCGCTTGGGGCTTGGCACACCTGTTTTGGGAAACGGTTCTTCCGATTGAGAACCCTACCCGGTCATATCATTTAAGCTGCATGATTTCTATGACGTGGACAAAGGATTGGGCCACGTGATGCATTAAAATTATATTTTATTAAGCTCATGCATTTAAATTGATTTAGTAAAGAAAATTCTTGTTTTGTTTTTATATATAACTTTATATATATATATATGTTGGTATCATTTAACTCTCATGATTTCTCTAATGTGGGCTAAGGATTGGGCCACGTGCGCATTAAAATATTTTTTTAAAGTTCATGATTTTAAATTGATTTAAAATAAAAGATTTATTAAATGAAATTCTGATTTTCATAAAACTTTATTTTTATATATACTGTCACGTGAGGTAATTTGTCAGTGGGCTTATTCACTGAGTTAATCACTCACCCTTTTCGATATGGGCTGGTTGTTTCATAACCAGGTAGCTCATCTTCTGAGGACCAAGACAAAGCTTGAACTTTTCATGTGCTTCAAGGATCTCGTCGAGGTAGCAGTATTGGAGAATAAATAATAGTCACGGTCAACTATTTGGATTTACTTTAGTTTAGATGGCTCCCACAGGGGTGGTTTAGTATGTCTTTCCATTCGAATATTTTATTTCTGTTAAACTATGATATTTTGTAAGACAATTGGTGATTTAAAACCCTTTGATATTATTTACTTTATTGCCATCGTTTTTTTTATTATATTTATATTATATTGGTATCATTCATTTAAAAAAAAAAAAGGAGTACAAATTTTGGTCTTATATTTGGATTAAGTTTAGTAGCGACCCATTTACCGTCCTATAAGCGTTTAGGTAAATGTGGGGCGTTACACGTTGTGAGTTTTTTGTTGTTTTTTTTTACAAGTAATGGTGATGTGTGCTCTGTTTATCTATAAATAAAGGATTATCCAACTCTTTTACCTACACTTTTTATCTTCCCCCTCTATGTTTAAGTTTCTTGTAATCCACTTTTTATGTTGAGATTTAGCCTGAAAATTTTTGAATGCTATGAAAAAATTCACTTTTTTTTTAAAGAAAGGTGGGGGACACACACTGTCGTGTAATTGGGTAATCAGAAAAAATTAATTAATTTGATCCATATATAGTACAACATACATATTTAATAATGTTATGAAAAACGAGCTTCATTATATTGTGCCCTCCGGACCACTTTTTCAGTTTTTCTTTTCCGCATCTTCGTATATATACATTCCCACCCAAAAGATCGATGGCATCACCAACCAAACCTATCCTTTTTAACCTGTCCCCCTTCATCATCATTTACAAAGACTTCTCCATCAAAAGACTCGCCGGCGAAGACATCGTCGATCCTGGCCTCGACCCAGCCACCGGCGTCTCCTCCAAAGACGTCGACATAAACCCCTCCACCGGTCTCTACGCGCGCCTCTACCTCCCCATCAACCGCTCCTCCTCCAATGCCCAAAAGCTCCCCCTCCTTGTCTACTACCACGGCGGCGGCTTCATCATAGAGTCTCCCAAATCCCCAAACTATCACTACTACCTAAATTCACTCTCTTCGGAGGCCCACATGGCCATCGTCTCCGTCGGGTACCGCCGCGCACTGGAGGACTGCCTCCCCATCGCCTAGTGGGCGGTTGGAGGAGGGAACAATAGCGAGCCGTGGCTGCTTGACCATGTTGACCCCTCGCGCCTGTTCCTGGTCGGGGACAGCTCAGGGGCGAACATATGCCACAACCTCGCGATGAGGGTATCACTTGTTTGTTTTTCTAATACACCACACCACCTTCACTTAAAAAAAGACACAAGAGAAAACTTACCATTGATATATATATTAAAACATTCATAAATTAAAATAGTCCATATTGAGTTTATATATATAATGACTTATTCTTCAAGTACTGGAGTCGTTTATGACTATATATATCTGATAGAATGCTTATAAATAAAAAAGAAATCAATGTGTTATGATATATTCTATTAATTTATTTGATATTTATTTGATCTTTATTATATTTCATTATTCGGTGATGGTGAGATCTTCCACGTACCTTTTGATTTGCAATTTCCAACAGGAGCAGCGCGAAATAAATATAGAAGGGGTGGTGATTGTGCACCCGCACTTCTTGCTCACTGGGGCGAGGCCATTTGAGTTTCTTGATTGGCTGAAGCTTGAGGTGTCTTGGAATATCACCTACCCGTGGAAGGGACCGTTGGATCCGCACATCAACCCGTTGGCGTTGGGGGCTCCGAGCCTGAAGGGTTTGACCTGCAATCGTGTGTTGGTTTGCCAGGCTGAGCTGGATTTCTTGCATGATCAAGGGAAGACGTACTACAATGGGTTGAAACAGAGTGTCTGGGTCGGGACGAGCCCACCAGAGTTCTTTGAGACCCTTGGGGAAGGGCATGTGTTCCATCTGACCCACCTTGACTCTGAGAAAGCTAAGGAGATGATGAAGACAGTGGCTGCTTTCCTTAACCATAAGTAGAGTCAGACAATAAATTTGCAACCTATGATATGGGGTTACAAGTCCTACCATCATGTGTTAAAAATTATAAATAATTTCGATCTGGTCTGTCTATGATCAGATTGTGTAAGCGTTGTGAGTTTGTTGTTTTTTTTAGTAAGTAAGGGTGATGCATGCTCTGTTTATCTATAAATAAAGGATTATTCCAACTCTCCCCCCCCCCCCCCCCCCCCCCAACACTTTTTCTCTTCCCCCTCTATATTTAAGTAATCCACTTTTTATGTTGAGATTTAACCTGAAAATTTTTGAATGCTAAGAAAAATTCTCACTTTTTGTTTTTTTTTGTTAAAGAAAGGTGGGGGACACACTATGGTGTAATGCATGTAATCATAAAAAAAATAATTTGATCCATAGTATAACATACATATTTAATAATGTTAAACAATATCACAATATATACATGAAATACCATGTGACGCCTAATCACAATAATTGTCATCACGTGAGCCCACCGCAGATATGTTCGTAAGAAATTTTTGTTTTATAAATATTTTTTATGGTCAAATCTTTATTTGTCAATAAACAGTAAGACTTGAACTTATATCCCTTCACTAAGGAGGGATATCCAACTCTATCATCTTACCAAGAGGGCGTAACCCAAATTTCGGACATTATTTGTTTTGATCATTGTTTAATATGGATATGCTAACATTCCACGTAAAAAAACAGAGAGAATGTTAATCCCAAATGTAATACTTATATATATTAAGTTTTTTTTTAAATAGTAAACCTTGTTTAGTGATGTATATGGTTTGATGAAAATTATATATTGTTGTATTTTGAATTTATTGAATTCATTTTTAATAAGTGTTAAAAAAAATTAATAAGGCATATATCTCATCTAAGAATATATATACTTCACTGAATGGCTAAAAAAATATGTCAGACTATATTTGAGACTATAATTATAACAAAAGATGGTGTGTATAACAGTGTCCTAATTTTTATGCACCATTCATTGTTTTTACTTTCACTTGCAGCTGCACTTTTTTCTCCTACAATGGTTTTCGCTCCCAAACCACATGCCTCGGAATTTTCATTAGAAAATGTTGCACTCACTGTACAAATTTTTGTTATTTATTTTTAAACTAGATAGTTTTTTTTTTATAATGGATGAACCTCTCGTAACTGGTTTTATGATCGAGTTGGATAGGCTACCTTTGTTGGTGTATTCTAAACCCACAGAAATTCACAAGGGTTTCAGTTAGCATTAAGACTTAATACTAAAACAGACTTGTGTGCCATGGCCACTTATGGGTAAATATTTTCTAAAAATAATATATCCCATCGAGCATATAATTAGCCAATGAGACATCTTTTTTTTAAAATGTAGTACATATCGTTATAATTGAGTACATATATTTACAGTTTTTCATGATTGAATAAATATTGGTATAGTGTGTGGTGATCAAATTTTAATGTCTTTTCTATTGAGTTTACGTCTTATTTTGATTTCCATATTATTATTAAGGAAGTTATAGCAGCAGAGTTTCCTATTGGTCAAAATAGTGTCACTGCGGATGTCAAAAAATATGCGTAGGACAAATATAATCTGTTTCACTATTCTAAGTGGTTATTTTGCTATTTTATCATATGCATCATATGATGGATATATTTTAAAGGTGATTCAAATTTGAACAGTTACAATGTGTGAGTTATTGCATGGGTTTAATATTTTCTCATAACACATGAGATTATTAGGAGCTATTGAGATTTATTACTCAATCAATCACTTTATCATAACGTTTCAGTGTATTTGAAACGTTCATACAATGAAAACACATCTTCTTTAATGTGTTTTAACAGGGCAGTTACACATATTAAATTCCCACTATATATATGTCTCTATGTGATGTGTGTGTGATAATCCACCCATTCATCACCAACCCGTGAGAATGAAACAGAGTCCATTTGTTCTTATTTTCTTTTTTATTGATCTTGATCAAGCCTTATCTATTTCATTTCGGACATCGACAATAAAAGGATTCGGTTCGAGGACTCCACTTGATCGCACCACGGGGAGTCGGCGGAATCTCGCAGGTCGAGTTGTATCTCGGGAACGTTATGTCGGTGAAACTCCGTGCTTATGGAGGATATATTCACTTCAAGCATAGTATCTCCTATATGCCTCTCGACCAAACGATTCCAGCCCTTTCTCTCTCCATCTTATTATTTTTATATTATCAATAATATTATACATGAGTTCTTCATATTAATCACTTATTGAGATACAACATTTTTCATGTTTTTTGAGAATCACAAAAACAAATTCAAGATATCAAATTCAAGCATCATGTAATTATAATTATTAAATTAGAAAACAAACATATATGGTCAATTGGCCATATCAATTGATGATTCATCCATCAAGCACAAGCTTCTTCACACACACAGACAATCAAACAGTTAATGTGCACGCGGGATGTGATCTTCACACATTCAACACAAACAACCACCCTCATCTACATAAACACCATAATATCAACGACCCACTACAAGAGAGAGAGAGAGAGAGAGAGCGCATGTTGCGGACAATATCTGATCAGGATCGCGACCTTATGTGAGGTGAAGGCTTCGAAATCTTCGAGACAGATGCACTCCTCGGCACAGGTGAGTACGTCAGCCATGCTCGTAGGGGTTGCCGTAGCAGAGACTCATAGAGACAGCCGATAGTTAGGAGACCCGAGCAGAAAGTCACAACAGTGGTCTGGGTGCCACAACCGCTCACCAAAGTCATGTTGGTGTTAAAGCAGGAGAGCAGTGAGGGTGATGTTTGACTACAGATTTTTATTTTTTTTAATTGACAATTACTTGCCACTTTTTCATAATTAAGATTAATTTTTTTAATTAAATATAAAAGATGATCAAAACCCGATGTTACAATGGGCATAAAAATATGTTAACAATATAAATAGTAAATAGTATTCAAAAAATTAAAATAATATTCTATAAGCTTGATAATATTAATTTTGTAAATTTTGTATTCTACATAACGGATGAGAAAGAGAGTGAATTTTTTTCTTGTTTATTATGTACACAGAGAGAGAGAGAGAGAGTCTAAAAACAAATATTGTTATTAAATAGGATAAATTTGAAATTAACATAATTAACATTTAAATCAATTCGATCGGATGAAAAAATAATTTAAATGAGAAATTCATGAAATTCTATAGTTTGGTTTGGTAATGGATAACTTGTGAGATGAGGGGATAAGTGCGGGAATGAATAGTTAGACAATTTTATCGTGCTTGTTATAAAAAAATATGGTAAAGTGATCATAATTATCCAAATTTAAAATAAAAATAGAGATAATTTTTTTATTAATATTTGCAATTATTAAAAACTTATAATATATGTGTGGGTTATATGTGATTGTCCCTAACAATAATCTTTATTTACCGTGATGCAGAAGCTTTATTTTTTTTATAGAAAATAAAACATGTATATTTGTAACAATATATGCAATATATACTACAATAAATCATAATTTTTTATCCATGATGCAAAAAGTTAAAAATCACATGCTTTATCTAATAACCTTATAAAGAAACAAATTTTGTTGCAGCGTGATGTATATAATTTCTTAATTTGATCTTTTTTTTTTTTTGTAAAAGAAGGTGGTGTATGATTGGGTTTGTAATGCATTTTTAATTGGATAATACATATCAAATATAAAGTACATGATACATATTTAATGTTAGAAAATATTATACATGTATGACGAATCGAGCTTTGATAGTCGACAAATACCTTCCCCTCTTGAAAGAGATCAAGGGGTGAAACCCTCGGAAGTGGGTTCAGAACCCTTGTGAAACCCACACAGGGTCGGCCTGTGAAACCCAACGAGCGTGTGACACCTGTTCAAATCGGCATGTGCCGTTCACGTGATCCACTCATGAAAAACCCAGCCCGAAAACCCAGCCCGCCAACGTGGGTTACGCCCGGGTTTCATGCCGTGAACATGCCGTTTTTTTTAAGCGACGTTCCACGCCGTTAGTTGATCCGTGATCGATTTTTTTTTAAATATTTTCAAATAAACGGAGAGGTCTCTCACCTTTGCTTCTCTAAATACCTAGCCGCAAGTCGTCTTCTTCTCAAACTCAACAAAAATCATCACAAATAACCCCTATCCAAGCTCTGTTTCAGCTCGCTCAGCCACTGCAGAACCTCATAGTCTTGGGTATGAATATGTATACACAATGGATTCGTGTTTCTTAAAATTTTCATGTAAAAAATTATTAAGGAAATTTGTTTTATTTTATTTTTTAAAAAAGAAATTTGTTTTTATTTTTTGATGCATCAGTTAATAGTTTGCTTCCTTGATTAGTTATTATTTCTTGATTGATATGGCTATTCTTGTTGTGTTTGTATTATTTATATTAGGATTTGTTTGAAATGGGAAGTTCATGTTTTTTTTGTAAGGGATCTGTAATGTTTGATTGAAAGGTTTTTTTTTAAAAAAAAATTTGGTTTCATTTTTTATCAATGTAAGTGAGTTTGTTGAACAAATAATCATTCTTAAAAATCATGTGATTTTTTTTTTGTACAGATTGGGTCTTAGTTGAACATTTTCTTAACATGGAAGGAGACAGTGAGTATGTTGAAGAATGTAGTTATAATGGTCTGCCTGAAGTTGGCATGGCATTTGATTCCGAGGATAGTGCCTATCAATTTTATAACACATATGCAAGATCAGTTGGATTTAGCATCCGAAGAAGTGATGCACATAAGTCCAATGGCATAGTGCGAAAGCGAAAATTCTGTTGTTCTAAAGAAGGGTTCAAGGGGGTTGATAAACGAAGATATTTGCAGCCACAGCCCGAGACAAGAACAGGATGTGAGGCACATATGATTATCATTTATCAGTCTTCCGGTGCGTATCATGTCACTAACTTTGAAGAAAACCACAATCATGATCTTGTTCCGACCCCTTTGCGTCATAATTTGAGGTCACATAGAAGAATTGGAAAGGCTTAAGCTGCACAGGTTGATATCATTGATGGTTCAGGATTAGCACAAAAAACAGTTATTGATTTGATGAGTGGACAAGTTGGAGGGAGAAGGAATCTTGGTTTTGTTTTGAATGATGTGAAGTCTTACCTCCGCACAAAACGAGAAACAAGAATGGAGAATGGAATTGCGGGTGCTCTGATTCAGTATTTTA
Source organism: Acorus calamus (assembly GCA_030737845.1). Taxonomy (NCBI): domain Eukaryota; kingdom Viridiplantae; phylum Streptophyta; class Magnoliopsida; order Acorales; family Acoraceae; genus Acorus; species Acorus calamus. Next base: position 17,335,145 of record CM060876.1, read on the forward strand.
AGAATAAGCAAAAGCAAAATCCTTCTTTCTTTCACTCAATGCAGCTTGATGCCGATGAACAAATAACCAATGTGTTTTGGGTTGATGCTAGGTCTATTGTCGATTATGCACATTATGGAGATGTAATTTGCTTCGACACGACCTATCGTACAAATAATCATGGAAGACCATTTGCACCATTTGTTGGAGTTAATAATCATAGGCAAACAATTGTTTTTGGTGGTGCATTACTTTATGATGAGACGGCTGACTCATTTGTTTGGTTGTTTGAAACTTTTCTTGAAGCAATGTCTGGAAAACATCCGAAAACTATTCTAACAGATCAGTCAGCAGCAATGGCCAAAGCAATGTCTCATGTTTTCATTAATGTTTTTATTCATGTTTTCAAAGATAAATTTTTTTGTGTGTGTGTAAAAAGATACATGCATGGTATTTTTTAATTTTTCATATTATTTCGAGTGCTTTTCATCATAATTTTTAAATTTTTTGAGAAAATGACAACTTTTTGTAAAATTACTATATATCAAACACCATGAAATTAATTTTTATATATGTTATTATTTTATAATATACATTTAATCATCTAAAAGTGTTTGAACTCACTTATCCCACGTTCCCTTGTAGCTTGGTAGTGGACAGAGAGTCCTTAACAACAACACTGAATATACAGGTATGAAAAGCCACCATGGGCCTATGTTATTATTTGGGGTTTGATACACAATCTTGCTTATTGTCATTTAATGCGGTAAATATCATACTATTTCAATATATACTCTGTTACAAAAAAAATATAAAACTTCATGCATTTAATTTGAATATATGTACATTTTTATTATTATAAAAAATATACTTCATGAGTTTTTTAAAAACTAAAAAAATGTGTTTCTACAAACAAGACTACAAGATTGAAAATATCATTTTCTCTTCATTTCTAGGAAGTCATCCAAATTTACAACTAAGTCTATTTCAAGCATATTTTTCAAATACATCAGACAGGGGAGGGGGACAAACCTTTGCGTTGGTGAAGGGGTCAAACAGGGGATAGTCAGGCGTTGGCGGAGGGGATCGTGAAGGGTTCGGACAGTGGATCGTCGGGCGTCGGTGAACGGTTCGGACGGGGGATCGTCAGGCGTCGGTGGTGCCGGTCCGCGGTGCCGGATGGTCGTGGCAGAAGAGGGTGGCTAGGGTTTGAAAGAGGAAAGAATGGTGGCTAGGGTTTCATTCCATTCAAAACTAAGTGAGGAGAGAGAAGATGGAGGGTATTCATACCCTCCATCATTTAAGACCAACCGTCCATATTAAATCGGATGGTGGGAATCCAAAAAAAAAAAACTAAAAAAACAACCCATTCAGACCGTTCGATGAAGTCGGCTTGGACGGTGGTGATCTGGCGTGAAGAGACGGCATGTTCACGGCGTGAAACCCGGGCGTAACCCACGTTGGCGGGCTGGGTTTTTCATGAGTGGATCACGTGAACGGCACATGCCGATTTGAACAGGTGTCACACGCTCGTTGGGTTTCACAGGCCGACCCTGTGTGGGTTTCACAGGGGTTCCGTATCCCTCGGAAGCATCCCTCTTCGGGTTCGGAACCCCTGTGAAACTGACACAGGGTCAGCCTGTGAACACCAATCAAATGGTGACAGCTGCCCAACCCCCTCACGTGGAGCTCACGTGTGTCCCACTTATTCAGCAGCCCATGCAACGACGTTTCACGCCGTTAGTCGATCACCGCGTGATCGATTTTTTCAAATAAACCGAGAGTTCACTTGATCCCTTCATTTTCGGTACAACATTTTTTTTAAAAAAATAATATTTTTATTTTTTAAAAATATTAAAAATAATAATTAAATATTAGAGATATCGTTACTGTAATCTTAAACTACAATGCAGTACAACCTTTTTTTGGGGAATTTAGAAATGGGGAATGTGATTTTAAATTTTATTATTTAATATAAAAATATTTTTTATTTATATATTTATATTATATTTCATTTAACCATAAACATTTCTATCAATGATGGATGAGTAATTTAAACATTTCCTTTTCCAGTAAGAAAAAAATACACTATCTTAAAATTATTACTTAAAAAAAATAATAATATTTTTATCCAACGCAACAAGATAATCCAAAATCAATTTTTTTTGTTACAGATTTGGTTTTTTATTTATTTATTATGAAAGTTTAATTTTTTTAAAAAAAAATTGTTTTTATTTTCTAATGCATCAGTAAAGAGTTTCTGATATATTTTTTTTTACAAATTTTTTTTTTTTCAAATGTTTTAAACATCCAGCCAGCAGTGGTTCTTTAACTATCATTGTTGTGCCGACCAATCTTTGCGGTGTTGGATTGGACGTTTCTTATAAACATTTTCTCAGGGCGGCGCGCACAGCGGCAGGGGCTGTTAGATTATATGTGTTATCTCATAATGTGTATATTGCATTACACGTGTAACTTCTAGACACTTGTATATATAAAGGGATTAAACCCTAAGTGAAATAAAATGATTCCCGTTATTTCATTCTAACATCTGTCATGAATATTATTTGTATTTAGGAATGTATCTTTTAACAAAATATTACTTTGAAAAAACAAATAAAAACTTGGTTGTAATTATTTAAATTTAAAATAAAAATAAAAAACAATATTATTTAAAGATCCATGCAAAACAAAAACAACTCATGCAAACATCATAACAAAAATTTAAAAAAATGCAAACCAAAACTCATGCACGCAAACCAAAACCCATGCACGCCAAAAAAAAAAAAAAAAAAAAAAACCATGCAAACCATGCAAGCATTAGAAAATAAAAAAAATGGTGGATTGTTTTGGTTTGCATGGTTTGCATGGGTTACCCCTTAAAAAAAAATGGTGGATGGTTTTGGTTTGCATGGGTTACCCTTAAGTGATGCATTAGAAAATAAAAAAAAAATTTTAAAAAAAATTAAACATTCAGAATAAATAAAAAAAAAAATCTATAACAAAAAAATTGATTTTGGATTATCTTGTTGCTGCGTTGGATAAAAATATTATTATTATTTTTAAGTAATAATTTTAAGATAGTGTATTTTTTTCTTACTGGAAAAGGAAATGTTCAAAATTACTGATAGAAATGTTTATGGTTAAATGAAATATAATATAAATATATAAATAAAAAAATATTTTAATATTAAATAATAAAATTTAAAATCACATTCTCCATTTCTAAATTCCCCAAAAAATGTTGTACTGCATTGTAGTTTAAGATTACAGTAACGCTATCTCTAATATTTAATTATTATTTTCAATATTTTTAAAAAATAAAAATATCATTTAAAAAAAAAATGTTGTACTGAAAATGAAGGGATCAAGTGAACTCTCGGTTTATATGAAAAAAATCGATCACGCGGTGATCGACTAACGGCGTGAAACGTCGTTGCATGGGCTGCTGAATAAGTGGGACACACGTGAGCTCCACGTGAGGGGGTTGGGCAGCTGTCACCATTTGATTGGTGTTCACAGGCTGACCCTGTGTCGGTTTCACAGGGGTTCTGAACCCTCCCTCTTCAAATATAATAATAATACTATACATGCATGGAAAACAACGTCGACGCCTAAAATTAAAAATTATGCATTTTTTTTCATATTTTCATTGTGATTCTCCATAGGAGCTTGCAGTTTTTTCATGTTTTCATTGTAGCTGCTCCAATTAAATGTAACTGAATTTCTGTTTAATTAAGAAAATATAACTAAATTCTGAAGAAAATCACATATACATGCAATTAATTAGAAAAAAAAATTATTATCGAACATTAGATTTAACTAATATAAATATGTAATTCAGATCATAAAAAATTAAATATGAATCTATCGACATTGATGAAAACAAAAATCAAATCGCTCCAAAACAAAGCAGTTGTTGAATTATTTTGTGTTTTCACGACATAGAATGATCGATTGTTGAATGTCACCACACAAAAAATCAAAAACTGAAAAAGAGGATCCCAATATGTGTTTTCTGCCATGAAAACGAGTATGTGCAATCGAATCCACGTAAAAGTTATTCGGTTACCAAAAGGAGAAAAAAAAATACATTTCATTGAGTAGGAGGAGTCAGATAAAAGAGATTGATTTCCACTACTGCTAAGTCATGGGGCTTACAACGGGGGCATACTAATTAATGGGGTCTAAAAATCATTTTTGATAACGAAATATGCATTGGAAGTTGGAGACTTGAAAAAATATGAAGAAATGATGGATTGATCACTAAATAACATAGAGTTACATGAACTTAAAAATAGATTTTGAGAGGGGGTGGGGTTTTGATTACCAATAGATTTTGGGGGTGGGGAAGGGTAGCGGTGGGTTAGGTTCTATTGGGGTGGGATAAGTAGGGGTGGTGTTGGTTTCTTTTTTAAATATAAAAATAAATTTTTAAAGGGGTGGGATGAATTCAATGGGGGTGGTAATAACCGCCCCAAATAAAAACCCAAAAATAAAACATATGAATTTGTTTTTTTTTATTGTTTAACCCCCACCAACCCTCCCCTTCACGCCATCGTACGTAAAAAATTCTGAAATGTCATCCCATCAAACTTGACGCCATTACCATCCTCTCCAGGCCACCTCTCTCTCCCCATTTATAAATTAGGCATTCTTTTCATATTTTTACTGTGATTTTCTATAGGAGCTTGCATGTTTTTCATTGTGAGTTCTCTGTAAAAACTAAAAATCTCTTAATTTAAATGTACAAAAAATACAAGAAATGATAAACTGGGCATTCTTTTCTTAATTTTCATTGTGATTTTCTATAGGAACTTGTATATTTTTCGTGCTTTCATTGTGAGTTCGCTACACGTCACAAAGCGGACCCAATTGCCCATATATTCCACCACCACACGCAAACCAAGGATCTCTATAAATTGGATATATATAGATAGATAGAGAACCAATCCATTAATCCAATCTCAACTAGGAAGTTCTTTCTATATATCTTCATGTATACACATTCTCTCCCAAAAGATCAATGGCATCACCAACCAAAACTATCCTTTTTAACCTGTCCCCCTACATCATCATTTACACCGACTTCTCCATCGAAAGACTCTCCGGCGAAGACGTCGTTGATCCCGGCCTCGACCCAGCCACCGGAGTCTCCTCCAAAGACGTCGTCATAAACCCCTCCACCGGCCTCTACGCGCGCCTCTATCTCCCCATCAACCCCTCCTCCTCCTCCTCCAATGACCAGAAGCTCCCCCTCCTTGTCTACTACCACGGCGGCGCCTTCGCCATAGAGTCCCCCAAATCCCCAAAGTACCACAACTACCTAAATTCACTCTCTTCAAAGGCCCACATGGCCGTCGTCTCCGTCGGGTACTGCCTCGCACCGGATAACCACCACCCCATCGCCTATGAGGACTCCTGGGAGGCGCTCCAGTGGGCGGTTGGAGGAGGGAACAACAGCGAGCCTTGGTTGCTTGACCATGTTGACCCCTCGCGCCTGTTCCTGGCTGGGGACAGCTCAGGGGCGAACATATGCCACAACCTCGCGATGAGGGTACCATTTGTTTGTGTTTCTCTAATACACCACACCACTTTCACTGAAAAAAGACAGAAAACTTGCCATTGATATGTACCCCATTAATACAATACTCATAAATAAAGAGAAATCAATGTGATATAATTTTTTTAATTATTGAATCTTTATTATATTTTATTATTCGGTGATGGTGAGATCTTCAACGTAACTTTTGATTTGAAATTTTCAACAGGACCAACGCGTAATAAATATAGAAGGGGTGGCGATCATGCACCCGTACTTCTTGCTCACTGGGGCGAGGCCATTTGAGTCCGGTGAGTTGCTGGTTCTTGAGTTGTTTTGGAAGTTCATCTACCCGACGTCGAAGGGACTGGAAGATCCGAGCATCGACCCATTGGCGAAGGGGGCACAGAGCCTGAAGGATTTGGCTTGCAATCGTGTGTTGGTTTGCCAGGCTGAGCTAGATTTCTTGCATGATCAAGGGAAGACGTACTACAATGGGTTGAAACAGAGTGGCTGGGTGGGGACGAGCCCACCGAAGTTCTTTGAGACCCCTGGAGAAGGACATGTATTCTATCTGGACAACCCTAAGTCTGAGAAAGCCAAAGAGTTGATGGAGACAGTGGTTGATTTCCTCAATTATAAGTAGACTTTGGCAATAAATTTACAATTTATGATATGGGGTTACCAGCTAAGTAGTCCTACTATACCATGTGATAAAAATTATTCTAAATAAATTCGATCTGGTCTCTCAATCAGATTGTGTAAGCGTTGTGAGTTTGTTGTTTCTTATAAGTAATGAAGATGTATGCTCTGATCTATTTATCTATAAATAAAGGATTGTCTCATTGGGTGGGGGGGGGGGGGGGTTATGGCTGTTGTGTATGATTGTGGTGCAACGTATTTTTAATTGGGTAATCAGGGTGATCTCATAAGTAAGAATACTAACATATACCTTTCATAAGAAATATAATAATAAAAGCAAAAAATAAAAAATGTATATATAAATGAAATATTTACTCAACTACTAAATAAAAATACATCTTTGCAAGTTAAAACAATACAACCAAACCACTAACTTAATAAGGAAAAAAAATCATCGTGGACCAAAAAGAAATGAGTGGGCAATGGTGGCAGATGCCCCTTGGGCCTTATATGTGGCTCCCTTTACACACACAATTTTTATATTTTTTATATGAATTCTGAAATCAAATTAAGATGCATTTTATAATTTAAAATTAAATAAAATTTGATAAAAAAAAACAAAGGCCATCGTTTTCTAATGGAGACATAAATTTTTGAAAACACCCACACTAGCATAGCACCGTGCGTGCGTGGGAGACGATTTGAACATGGGCACGTCGATCTCCCTTCAACAACCCAAAAAAGTAGACTTTTTACTACTCACCCCCACCAACCCTTCTCTTCCCACCATTCTTAAAATTTTGAAACATCATCCTCACCAGCTGAAAGAAAACAGATCTCCCCAACCCACACCCTCTCTCTCTCCTTGCGCATTTCATCCACCATCGACCGCGACATCCACCATCGACAGCCCTCCCCTGATGCCATTACCACCCTCTCCAGGCCACCTCCGTCCACCATCGCCGGCTCGCCCTCGGCCCTCTCCTAGGATCACACCTTAACGCGGTGCGTGTAACCATCACATATTAGAATCTCCATCATTTGAAAAATAAAAACATTTAAATTCATACTGTTTGTTATTGTTAGACTTATGGAAAAAAAAGAATAATATGACCTAATTGTATTAAGAGATGGACAAAATTGAGCAGGTGTGCCGAGCAAGTGGGCTGGGCAAACGGGCCGGACAGTTGGGCTGGGTGGGCCGGACGAACTTGCGCTGATCCGCGGACGAGCGCAGATTTGCGCTATCGTGCGCGGATTTCGCGCTAACGTGCGACGGGATCTGCCGCACGACTGCGCGGCTGGGGCTGGATCTTCCGGGCACGGGCGAGGCCTGCGTACGGGGATCTGCCAGGCACGGTCGGCTCGGACGGGCACGCTGCGGTGCGGCTGCCGCGCGGACGGGGCTGCAGCGTGGACGGGCGGACGGTGATGACGATGATGACGATGTCACGAACAACGACGCGATGTAACAAACGTCGAATCTCAACAAAAATCCGAAATAAAATTTATTTAAGGTCTTAAAGGAACTCTGATATCATGTTAGACTTTTGAGAAAAAAGAATAATATGATCTAATTGTATTAAGAATAGGGCTGGTAAACGAACCAAGCCGCTCGGGCTCGGCTCGGGCTCGGCTCGGTTTGAGCTCGTTCAGGCTCGTTCGTTTAGATAAATGAGCGAGCTTGAACAAATTTTAAAGCTCGGTTAGGCTCGGGACCTGGATCGAGCTTCATTTTATGTTCAAATTCGACTCGTTTATGTTATTAAAACTTAGTTGAAGCTTGACTAAACTCATTTATAAAATCAGAATATTAAATTAATACAAAGTTATGCTCGTTTAAGCTCATGAACTTGACTCTTTTAGGCTAAAATTTTGTTTTCAATTCCTAAAAACCCTAAAATGAAGAAGAACGCTAGGCTCGTTGAGGCTCGTGAGCTCGACTCGGCTCGGCTCGGCTCGACTCGTTTATAAACGAGCCGAGCTTGAACATGTCAAAGCTCGACTCGTTCGACTCGTTTACCACCCCTAATTAAGAAGGACAAAACCCTTTATATAATAGTACAAGATCTAATACACGTGTAACATAGTAATACACGTGTAATACAATATCCATGTAATCTAATTGTTATGTTTATTCCATAATAAATTATATAGATATAGAATCACCTAAGTACCTATCTAAGTGAAGGGATCAAATCCCGAGAGCAAGATTCTATTATAATAATAATAATAATAATAATAATAACAACAACAACTACTAACCACCTACATGCAAATAAAAACCGCATGGAACATGTCATAAACTGAAACTAGCCCCAGGGAAAAGAAAAAAAAGATACCTCTAGAAAAATTCATTGCAATGCATTTCAACAGCAAATTTTTTTTTTTTTTTTTTTTAAATTTCACAAATCTATTTCTAGCCTTCAATAATCCAACGGCGGAGGAAGGTTCAAGTCTGGAATAACATTATTCTTCCTCATCCAACACCGTTGCTTCTCTATCTTCCGCGCAAACGATACTCCATCTACGCCGAAGTTAGTCTTGGCCTTGGACCCCCGAAGCTCTCTTGCGGCGCCGTCATAGGCAATCGCCGCCGCCTCTGCCGTGTCGAAAGTCCCCAACCACCTTATCCTCTTCTTCCACGGGTCCCGTATCTCTGCCCCGTACTTCCCCCGCGGCCTCCTCCGGACTCCCCTGAGGCCCTGAATTGGCTCTTCTCTACCTTCAGCGCCTGAGGCCGCCGCAGAACTAACGTCCCACCACCCATCTCCTTCAAGTCCTCGTTTTCGTCCTCCACATCATTTATCATTGCCAATTTTTTTCCCTTCCAAAGAGAGTGACCAATAAGCTAAGGGTTGAAACAATGCATTTTTATTTATAGCATGACATGCAATTTGATTATTCATAACAGTTAGATCTTATCAGATATACCAATAGTTGTTGGGATTTGATTTTTTTTTTAAAGTTTTTGCGGCGGCGGTACTTCCATTGATAGGGATGCCCGATTCATCGGACCCGTGGGATTTGATAGTCCTTTTTTTTTCAAAGTTTATGAGAAATCCCATGCTAGTTCCATGTAAACTACAGGATAAAATTTTTCATAAGAAGGGGTTCGAGTTAGGATTTCAATATCTAAATATTAGGAATATAATCGATCTCCCTTTGTAGATAGTAGCAATTTTAAGGAAATATCTATTTTTCTTTCAAAAATAACAACCTGTAATTTGCTGAAATATTTTTAAAAAAAATTGAAACCTTGAAGGTTGCGTCGTCTTCGAGACAGATGCACTCCTCGGCACGGGTGAGTACGTCAGCCATGCTTGTTAGTAGGGGTCCGCAACGGGCAGGGCCGGGCAGGCCCGGCCCGTTGAAACAGGGCCCAAGCCCGGCCCTGGGCCCAGGCCCGCGGGCCTGCTTGGCCAACGGGCCCGGGCCGGGCCGTGGCAAAAAAACAGGGCCCAGGCCCTGCCCACGGGCCCGGGCCTGAACGGGCCTCACGGGCCGGGCCTGGGTTCGGGCCCACGGGCTGGCCTACGGGCCCAAATTCAAAACATTTTATTTTTTTATTTTACGTTGTTTATTTGTATATAATGTTAAAATAACACAAAATTTAAAGTATAATGTTGAAAAAAATATTTATATCTATTGAATTTTCAAAATAAAAATATTAAATGAATTAATTACTTACAAAAATAAATAATTACATGTACCTAACTAGGTTAACACCTATATAAATGTTAATAATTTGTATAACTCAATCACAATTCAAATAAAAATTACATGTTACTAGTTCATTGGATCACTCTCCATGGGCCTACGGGTCGGGCCCGCGGGCGGGCCTACGGGCCAGCCCGAACGGGCCGGGCTCGGGCGGGCCTACGGGGCGGGCCCGGGCCCCAGAATCAGGCCCAAGCCCGGCCCTCCCTGAAAACGGGCCGGGCTTTCGGGCCACGGGCTTTTTGGTGACCCTTACTTGTTAGGAGACCCGAGCAGAAAGTCACAACAGTGGTTTGGGTGTCATAACGGCTAACCTGAGTCATGTTGGTGTTAAAGCGGGAGAGGAAGCCCTCAGGCTGGTTTTGAGATTTTTTTTTTGCAAGGTCCTAAACGAAATTTTAAAGCGGGCCCATATACACTAAAAAAGGTCTTTAATATTATCTTATTTTAAATTACAAATATTATAAATTTAAAAATACAATATTATACAATTATTAAAATTGAAACTTCTTAAATAAAAATTCTTTATAACAACTACATAATATACTTAAAAAATAATTAATCAAATACATATCACTTATCACTTGAGGCAAAAGAACATTGTTAATTGGATGGGGATTTTAAGGGATTTGTTGGGGGAGGAGTTTCATAGAATTTAATGGGGGCGGTTAGAAAATATTTGTTTGGGATAGGAAAAGATATGATGGTTTTTGGGTACTTGGGAAACATAGTTGTTGGGCCTGGGCCTTGGGGTGAGTAATGAGTATTCAGGGGTTCAATGGTCAAGGCAGCCAGAAATTTTTTTTTCCATGGGCTAAACTATATGGGCTTTGCAGGGTTGGGGCCCTAGGCAGTGGCTTTGGTGGCCTCTGTCCAGGGCCGGGCCTGGAAGTCCTTCAACCTTTCTCTCTCTGCTTGTTTCATAGCACGTCTCTCTTTGGCTATACAATGATAGACAGTTCTTGATGAACTTCCCGCATAGCTATGTGACATGAACTAGGTGAATACAGGGCCACCAAGACTTTCCGAGAAGACCTTGCGGATAAGGGCATCATCCCAGCTTCAAGAGACGTGTCTCTTCTCCTAATAGTGATAATGGTAGATGTGGTCAGTTGGGTCGGTTCTCCCCTCATAGAAAATTTGTGGGGCTTAGGCAAGGAGACTGGGGAGAGGTGTAATGCATGAGCCGCCTCGAGGGTCAGTTTTGTGGGCATCCAGGAGTCCAAATCTTTGAGGAATCTCTCTCCACTCGGGGTCGTCCTCACGGGGTCATTTGGAGTTTACAGCATCGGAAGACCTTGCAAGATGGTCCCAAGAGGGGGAGAGGATTTTCATCGGAAAGGTTGACATGGTTATCACCAGGCAGAGGAGCATGGTTTAAGCTCGTTCTGAAGCTCATCGTTTTTGCGCTAGACCCGCTCATAGGCGGCACCTAGGTGCTCGGCCTGTTTGACAACCTCCTCAGCCCTACAACAGGAGTCCTCATAGTGTTTCTATAGCCTTGAAGGAGGTGATTCAATGATCTCTTCAGAAGGATCATCGTGGTTAGTCTCCAGGTTTGTTTGGACCAACCGGGTAGGAAGGCCTTTTTGGTTGGCAAATTAGCAAGCTAAGGCATGTATGCATGCTTCCCATAGACGACGGCAAACTGGAGGGGACAAAATCTGATCATGAGGATTCTGGTATTTGAATCTGTACTCTCTGCTACTCCTCTAATCATCAGGGTCGATACACCAACAAATGTTCTCCTCAAAATGATCAAAATAGGGGAGGTGACCTGCAAAAGGATCTTTGATTGCCAAGTCAGTGAGATAATCGAATGAATTTCACATACTTTTCTATATGGGATTGCATCCACATTTTATATTACCGCCTATAACCTCCCGTTTGGATCCTCTCTCGATCTTCCATCCGCAACAATGGTGGGAGGATCTTGTGAGATCAAAGAGGATATGGAGGGATATGGTGGTTATGGTGGTAAGATCGGATGGAATTTGAATATCCGATGGAGGATACGGTAGGATCCTACACATATGGTTGAAGATACAGTAGAATCTGCTTATATGGTGGAGGATACGATGGGATGCGTCAGGTATCAAGCGATCTTGTGTAGGACACTTGGATGACACTGTGACATTATAAGATTGGATTCAAGAAATCCGTCCCCTACAATAATGTATAAGGCTACAAATTATTTTACTTTTTAAAGAAAAAATATATTAATATAACTTAGTGTATATTTCAATTCGCAGTTAATTTTAAATGGGTGAGTATATTAAAAAGAATAAAAATAAAAATTGCATCCGGAACTGGGCGTATCATTTTCTTGAGTCTTGTCCCATATGGATTTTTAAGCAGAATTAACTTGATATTGCCCGCCAATCCAAACAGCTCCTGGATAGCATTATACCCAAACATGCTTACAGGGACAAAAAAAAGAAAAAAAGTTGAAAAAAGAAAAAGCCCCTCAAATCTTCCATTGCTGTTGTTGCTCTCTTCAATTCATCTTCCAAAAAAAACAAAATTCAATCCACTCCTTCGTATCCTTCAAGCCCACATAAAAAATTCAATCTTTTCAATCAAACCTCTCACTTTTCAATCTCCCTATGTTCATATTTCAATTGAAACAATGATCCGATCATCTTCAATGAATTCACCCACATTTGTCGACCCCATCACTACAACAACTACTACTTCTGCTCCACCTCCATTGAATTGCAATCCCTTTATACGTTGCGAAGGCCTCGACCTTCTAGCGATGGCGGTTCTTCACGTCGCTCATCGGACGGCGTTAATTGAAGTGGAAGCAAAAGAGGAGGCTGTGAATGTGAGAGAGGAAGACGTCAATGCAGCTCCGGAGGCGATAAGAAGCCGACGGAGGGCTATGTCGATGCCTTCGAAGTACAAGGACTCTGTTCTTCAGCCGTGGAAGCGTCTGACTCGCAGAAGAAGGCGTCGGGCAATCAATGGTTCCAATTGAATCCTTTCTTGGTTTTTTCTCTTCGAATGGGTTCTAAAATTTCCTGCCTTTATTGATTAATCTATAATGGGTTTTGTTCAAGATTATAGTTGTAGTGTGTCTTTTAGTATATCTCATATGGGTTATTTAAAATTTGATGTTATGGTTGTTTTGGTGAACTTGATTGGGTTTTTAATTACTGAAAATGGGATTGAAATACAATGGCAGTTCATTGTGCTTTTTTTTTTGGATAATTAAGTGGTAGGATTTGAACCCAAGACCTTATGGTTGTAAATTTTGTTGTCACCCATTGAGCTATGGATCCAAACCAACAGTATCCTTATCTTATATAATTGAATGTGTATTTATTTTACTAAACACAAGATTTTACATAATTGAATGAGTATTTACATTCATTACTTTGTGAGGATTGGAAGACATGCATTGCCAACTCCATTGGGAACTGGAATAGAAAGATATTGATGATTCTTGATATAATGGTGAACATAACTCGTCTTAATGTGATTACATAGAGTTGGTGGCTTGAGTTTTCTTAACTGGTCTCCATTTGTTGATATGTTCAGGTTTACGTATCAGACCCTCATGACAAACATAGCTAGATGGATATCATGATATAAATCTTCCTTGTTTTTTTTTTGTAGAAAGGCCCACAAAGGGCGGATACAACAACAGGGCTCAAGGCCCAGAACTATGGCCCAGGAGGGCGAGGACACCTACAAGGGGTTATACGGTTCGAACCCGTGACCTCCCTGTCGGGAGGGTGCATCTCGACCATCTCGCCAAGCGAGGGGTGGTGCAAATCTTCCTTGTTTTTGGGTTTGTGTTTTTTCACCTGTGTGTTGGTAGTGATAATTATTGTGCTTATTATTTATCAAACTTCACTATTTTGATATGTAAAATACAAAGCTTCAAAAGTAAAAGAATTGGAAGCAAAGTGAAATGAACTAGGCTACTTTAATGGGTTGCCTTTTGTTTCAACCAAATGTTTAGTTATTATTTATATTGACAGCCAATTAATATAAAAAAATAGAAAAATTTATTTGGTAAGTACTTGAAAAGCCTATTGCTTGAAACTTGATTTTGTTTGTTGACATGTTCTTACAGATTTTGCTTTAATTTTCAGCTCTGTATAGTCAGGCTTGATTATTATAGTTTAGCCATCAATTTTGTTTCAGATGTTCCTTTTTTGGGGAAAACAAATCAAGTTAGCAACAGTTGAATTGTGGAAGGTAATGGTTGGTGATATTCAAACAGGAATGAGAGGAGTTAATGCATCTACTCTGAAATGATGAGGGTGAACATATATCAGAATGTCAACTAGGATAACAAAATGTAATTTTTTTATTCTGTGAAATACATGAAAGGGTTATTTTCATAATACCCCAAAATATTCTATTTTGTAAGATACCCGGTTGAAACCCATTCCCAGCAATATATATGAGCATGAATGCCCTTCAGTCATTCGAAATATGTATTTTAAGTTGTGCATGAATACCCCTCAAAATAGCATTCATGCACAACTTTAAAAAAACCTTTTGACGTGTATTGCTGGGACTAGGGTATCAGCGAGGGATATTTTGACCAAATAGGGTTCAGTTTCTTTATGCAAATAGACCTTCATGAAATTCACAAACGCCTTTCCGGTTAGGGTATAAGTTACATTGTGATGTTTGTGTAATATACTGCTGCTATACATCCTTGTTCATGTACTGAACCATGTGAATATAATCATCTGAGGTATATACATACAAGTTTTCTGGTGGGATTCTGTTGTTAAAAAATCTTATACATACAACTAGGATGAATATATATCTCAATCTTATTTTAACTGTCGAAGAACTCTCATTAAATAGAATTTGCAGTAGTCAATCAATAGGCATCACACCCATGTGAATATCAGTAGCTATAGTATTGATGGATATTGGAATGTGACTGTTATATTTGATTGATTACGTGTTTATTTTTCAACCAAGACTGATGGAGCCCATGAAAATTGCTTGAGCAGAATTATGGCAGAAATTCATTAATCTGATAATTGATAGTATCATTTTTTTGCTGTTTGCACTCTGGACTTTAATGCCAAGTGAAGTAACTTCGTGCCTTTTTTCTGACTGCTTTGCTCCATTTGTTCTGTGTTCTGCATTCATTAGTTGTTTTTGCCTCAAGAGGAATAATTTTTATGTGAGCATGTGCACTTCCTTGTAAGTGTTTTCTAGTTAAAGTTTGTTGTAAAGTTTGTGCTTACTATGTTCCTATGTTCATCTTGTGTTCATCTTTTAAAATTGGTAAAATCTAAATTTTTAAGATTCAAAATACATTAATCAGAACCAGTATTCTAGAGTTGGCTTAAGACTTCTTCTTTTGGGGTGGCTAGAGATGGGCAGATAAAAATTGAAATGTTCAAATTGTGTCAGATTGAATAGTTTCACTGACATTTCCTTAATGCACGAGTCCTCAACTTCGATAGGTGAAAAAAACTGTTCCAACAGATCAAAAGTTTCAACTCTTATTAAAGATCACTTGAAGTAGAGTACCTGAATGTAACTTGCAAGTGATGAAATTTCACTATGAATGTGAGTTAAATGTTTCAAACACAGGCTTAGTTGAAACTCTTTTTTTGTTACTCTCAGTTTTTTCCCCTCAACCAATAGTCTACATGTGAAATTTATTAGCACATATATTACCCGTATGGGATTGAATATTTGATTAGGGTCATGAGTTTGTTACCCACAGGTCTCAGGTCGGTCCTCATAATTAAACAGTTGGGTAAATGGGGCCTTAGATAAGATCCTGAAATGAGGGGAAATTTTTATATCTATACATATGGATATGATTGCAATCAATACGTGTTTGGATGGCCAACACGTGTCCATCAAAGAGTAAAAAATATTTCATTAATTAAAAATTATTGATAAAAATCCTATTAATGTATTTTGATAGACACATATTGTTCATCAAGTCACGTCTTGATGAAAATCCTATCAGTACGTACTGATATGAAAATTTTCAGAGCATAGTATCCCAATAAAATAGGATAACAAATACAAAAACAAATGGAATTTAAAAATAATAATAATATATCACACTATTTTAAAAAAACAATATAAACAAACAAACAAACAAAAAAAAAAAAAAAATGAAAATAGAAAAATAACACAAATCTACTCAGATAAATTTTTTTGTAAATCAATAACAAATAAAATAAAATCCCAATAGGAATAAATTAAATAAATAACAACAGAATAAATAAATAAAAATGGATGAGTTTAAAATAAACTCAAAACCAACTCGAATTTAAATATGTGGCGGTTCTAGGAATTTTTATAAATGGAATCATTTAAAAAAAATTATTCCATAAAAAATTTTAAAAATTTACTTTAATCATATATTTATCAAAAACATAAACTTTCTTTTAAAAATATTACAACAATTTACATTAATAAAAAATAAGAAAAATGATATGTCAAATCCCTATTGTAGCCTCAATTGCATTCCACACTGATTTTCTTTTTCTTTTTAAATTATTCTTTCCTATTGAAGTGCATGTATGTAGTTATATGAAATGAAGTATACATTAAGATACATTAATGTATTTTTTTCGCATTAAAAATTGATAATTTTTTGCATCATACACTACGATAAAACTTCATACACTAAGAATAACAGCTATAAAATAGGTTACGTTACGAAACGGATTTAGTGTATATTAAGTTATCATAATGTATGGGGCTGTAAAACAGACTGCAAAACGAACTGAGTGTATGAACACTTAAAAAATAAAACATCAAATAATTGAGAAAGGGTAGTGGGCTGGTAGGGTGGTGGGGTCACAAGTGGGCAGTAATATTTTTTATTTCAAAAAAAAAAAAAATGATGGGGTCTTGTTCCCATCACAATGCATATGGCACCGCCCAATGCATATGGCACCGCCCAATGGTTACTGTCATTCATGCATACACCATGTCGTTTAACGTAATATATAAAATAATCTAACGTTGTATATGCTCTACTCTGTTAGTATATACTTTATTATAAAAACATAAATATGTATACATTCAAAGCACTGCTTCATTTATTAATTAATATATATACCTTAAAACATATTCAATCTGCAAAAATATTGATGGACATCAAAATGTGCATTTCTCCGTGAGGGTCTATGTAAAATAGCCAGTCTAAGTGCTTTTAACAAATATCAAAAACAAAATTTTAAAAGTAAAATTCTTTTTAATTTTTTTATAGAAATACAAATTCCTTTTTTTTTTACCCAACAAAAAAAAAAAACATCAATTTTTTAAAAAACAGTGAAATCAATTGTATTGTTCCAATAAAAAAAAAGAAAAATCGATATAACTCACTGAAAACTTATGAAAATTAGAAAATGTCTATGTAAAATCAGTAAATCATCTTAGGTCCCAATCATTATTCCTAGTTAATGGTTTTAGTCTCTGAGTCAATATTTCGATAATGTAAGAAGCATATTCTAAGAATATTCTATTTTGATTAAGTAATATCTGAAAACACTATTGAAATAATTCTTTAAAAACTAATAAAATCTAAATCG
>CM060876.1:17362571-17717605 GCA_030737845.1 Acorus calamus
GGGGGGGGGGGGGGGGGGTGGGGGGGGGGGGGGGGGGGGGGGGGGGGGGGGGGGGGGGGGGGGGGGGGGGGGGGTGGGGGGGGGGGGGGGGGGGGGGGGGGGGGGGGGGGGGGGGGGAGGGGGGGGGAGAGCTTGAATTCTTGAATTAGGTGTCGGGGGTTTAAAAGATGCAGCAGGTGAGGAACTCATAGAGCTCCTGGTCCTTGATTACCGGTTCATGTTTTCCAAATATCAATTTTTTTTCAATAATTTGTTTTCAATATTTTTATTTTTGTTGTTGTAAAATAGAGTGGAGGATCAGAAACTGAGGTGACTTGGAGGATCAACAGAACATTAACAGATTCGGAAGACTCAACAACAGGTTTCATGAACTGGAAGATGAAATCAAGATTGCCAAGGTGACTTTTTCGTTTGATTTTGTGTGTGGTGTGTGTGGGGGTGGGGGGGGGGGGGGGGGGGGGGGGTTGCTTTGATTGGTAAATATTGATGTAAAATAAAAAGGACCCTTTTTTCCGCTGAACATTTAGAGTTTTGTGTAGATGGGTTTTGAGTACTACATGAATTTGCGTAATTTTTGTTCTCTTTGAATGCTTGGTTGTGCTCTTCATTTAGTTTTTAAGTTTGCTTGTTGAAATCTGATCAGACATGGAAATTTAGATGACCATGACAATGAAGTTATGTTTGGTTTGTGCTTCTCTGTTTGAGTATATCTACCAATGAACCCCAACAAGAGTTGGGGAAAACCCTAGGCGCTTAGAATAAAACCAGAGGGATTCAAACTCGAGACTTATGGAGAGTAAAACCCACATCTCCACAATCCACATGTGGTTGCTTTATCGGTAAATTTTTTCTTCTTGATCTGTAGGAACCCCATCACCCGAATTCAATATAAATTGAATGGGAGACAATTCCGCAATAGAAACAAAGGTTATGTTCCAGTGGATGAGAAATTTACCTCATGACCCCCAAAATTTCAAAAAAGAAAATACAGACAGAAGCTGATATAAAAGTCGAATGTGGGTGCTTTTTTTATTGATTTGTTTTGAAGGTCTGAGGTAATGGTTAGTCATGGTGGTATAAGTGAATTTAGGAACATAGTATGTATGTTGTGTTTGTTGGTTTTTTGTTTGGAAATTTTTTTTATTTGGACAAACGGTGCTTGACCTTATAGAGTTAATCATCATGTTCTGCAGTCTTGTGGTTCATTGGCTGTCTTTACATTTTTCTAAAGTCAACTTACGATGTTACTGTACTTCATAGAGTTCTCAAAAGCAACTTCAGGAGAGTGCAACCACATGGGTTGGCTCTTGGGCCATGCGTTTACTCGCCATAGTCATTTGAATCCCTCTAGGCTTATTTGATGCACAAGGTTTTAGATGATTTTGTCATTACCAAAAAAGAAAAAAATTGAGGACTTTAGGAAGCATGGATAGCTCTGGTAAAAAGGCAATAGACTTTCAAAGATAGCAAGTAGCTGAGTTTTTGAAGAGCAGAATGCCTGTGCACTTCCAGTGATACTAAAATATGGGTGGACATGACATCTATGTTCTGGCACATTTATCAGCGAAGCAAACTTTATCATCCGATATGTTTTCTCGGTTTGATTTCTTTTTGTTTTTCGTATTGGATCA
Source organism: Acorus calamus (assembly GCA_030737845.1). Classification (NCBI taxonomy): domain Eukaryota; kingdom Viridiplantae; phylum Streptophyta; class Magnoliopsida; order Acorales; family Acoraceae; genus Acorus; species Acorus calamus. The sequence continues at coordinate 17,364,203 of CM060876.1, forward strand.
TGAGCCAGACATGGTGAAGTCTTAAGAGGAGATGATGGCCAGACGTGTGCAATGGAAAAGAAGATTGTGTACATGATTTTTGTTGAGGTCTTTTTATAAACTCTTTCATAAGAAGACAGAGGAGCCCATTGAGCTGGGAACTATTTCAAACTAGAGAGAAATTTGGATGGCTAAATCTCAATTAAACATGTAAGTCTATATGGCTAATGTGTGTTGGTAAAATTCTGTCAATGAGAAGAGAGTAGTGGAGTTAGGATGAGAATATTCTGTATGACTTTTGCAGTGACAATATCAAGTCCACACGCCATCATTTGGTTGGATATATATGCAGTCAAGCAGGGACTCTGTTATCTGGAGCCGAAGTGTGTATGTCCGGGAGAAATTATGTGACTTGAACAAGGATGGTGGAAAGAGTCTTGATTGGAGCTTCAGTCACATGATACTACCCTATGTTTGGAGTATGTGGTTGACGTGAAACAAAGTGATATTCCAAGGTGAAACATATGTGGAGAACACTAGTGATTTCATCTTGGGCTATAAAGGGGCCTGCAAAAATTGTATTTTGGGGGAAAATTGTTATGGTCAATCCGTCAGGAAGAGAAGTTCATCATTGAATAAATGAGGTTCAAGCAGATGTGTGGGAAGTTGAGTGATTGATACTCGATTTTATTTTGTTTTTGTGATTTGTGGAGACTCTTGTCTCTCCTTTTCCTGGATGTTTGCCAAGATAGGTGGATATCCATCCTTTTCTTCCAAAAATAATTTGAAAAGTAATACATTTCTTCAGCTCATATAAGAAAAGAAAGTACAAAATATGAGCGTATACGTAAGAGAGTGGGTTTATTTTACCTCTATTTTGGGTGTAGCTGCACTTGTATGCATGTCATTGTTATGCTTGTGCATGATTCATCACTTTGTTGTTTGTTTGACAATGTATCTCAATATGCTTCCTAGAATAATATCAATTTGTGATTCTATGGTGTAATAATAAAATTTCCACCAAAATCTGTGTTAACATGTGTAGTCTTTTGTTCTTGTTGCTGCACTAGGCTGAGTTATAGGAATCTCAATAAAGAGTCATTGCTTTCCAGACTAGCTGATTTTTTGGGGGGACAAAATCATCTTATAGCTGTTCGTATGTGTTTGAATGAATTGTTGATTTCTTTGTCTGCTGGATTGAATTACTCTTGCTTCTGTTTCTTTCACCTTGTTTCTTTTGAAACAGTTCCTTTTAACCATGGTGTGCTCTGAATCCTATCTTTCTATTAAATCAAGGGGCACCTTTGATCATATATTTGGTTGCATGTTTGAGGGTCAACTGATCAGATCATAAATGATACCTAACATCCAGTTAGGACACACTTCTGAGGTATAACATGGGTGGGTAAAAGCAGGCATGTCATTATGATGGATAATGCTGGTTGGCTTCTTTGAGATGCTTGCCAGTGCTTGTGGAGAATGGATTAATGGTAATGGATGCAAGGGGAATTGCATCATTCCAAATTGAGATCATCTCCATGAGTCAAAAATGGAGTGAGATTAGTTTTTCCCCAAAAAATCTAGCAGGCAGTACCTTTGTATGGTTTAAAAATTGGTTGCTTTGGACTGGTCTGATTTTCTTGCATAACTTTGAGAAGAAAGAACTTGTCTGACCAAAATTGAGTCATTAAATTATAACCAGATTGAATAAATTCATCAAAAAGTTATAAAACCCTCCTTTTTTGTGGGGAATGGTAAGAATAATTGAAGTATGACACTATGTCACCATATAGATTCCACGGCCCCCTTCCAATGTATGTCTTTCTCTATATTAAATGAGTTTATTTGGCCGTCATGAGTCAACAAAAATGTACATGCAATCTATTAACTGTGTTTATTGTGTTTGAAAACTTTTATGTATGAAATTTCACATGATATAAGTTTCTAGGACACCCATCTGATAAAATCACAGTGTTCCAAAAAATCAATTTCCATTGGCTAAAAATAACCTGTTCAAACGGATGGTTGTTGAGTCTTCATATCTTGTATTTTTTTATCATCTACTTGTTTCCACATATCATGATGAACAAGACTATTATACTCCAGTGATCTGGACCAATACATGGAACATGCAAGTATGCATATTAACATGTATAAACATTGATACATTACATCTTTAAGCGACGGAATATGTAAATCAATCATGATGAATAAATTTAGGACACTTGAAGTTGATCAATTTGTGGAATATTTATGTAAACTAATATACCTAGAAATTGACATGTGGGACAAGTAGACATAAGAAATAGATCTGTGTGTGTATATATATAGACATGAAAACATTGATGAGGAAAGTTAACTTTCTTATTTATCAACACTTTATGGTAGAAATTCATGACTAAAGTTTGGTATTTGGATTATGGTGTCAAGCATAAATTTTTTTTTTTGCAAATAGAAGGTTATAAAATCTTCAAATAAGTTTCTTCTTAATGTGTCTTTTAAAATTTTTCTTGCAATATGCTTGATTGCTTTCATTACAAATTTGCATGTATTTGTGAGTAAAATAAATTATAAAACATTGGAAAAGATCTATTTTTAACTTGTATGAATATTCTAATATCTACATTTGATTTATCTGATTCATCCAAGTTAAAACTAAGAAACTTGTCCAAGTTTCCAAGTCAGATTATCTGATTCAAAGTTTTTATTGGAGATTCTGATCCAAATCCATCTCTACATGCATTTTCATTGTTACCACTTATCCTATAAATTCTGAATCTATGTTTTAAATATTGGATTTCTTCCTAAATGTGTCAAAACTATAAATGTTCTTCAGGAAACAAATGAGAATCTGGAAGATGCAGGCAATGAGCTGATCCTGTCGGATGAAGAGGTTGTGAGATTCCAGATTGGTGAGGTTTTTGCTCACATGCCGAAGGAGGAAGTTGAGGAGCGGTTGGAGACGATGAAAGGCAAAGCAAGCGAGGAACTCAAGAGGCTGGAGGAAGAGAGGAAATCTGTAGATGCGCAGATGACAGAGCTAAAGAAGATCTTATATGGGAAGTTCAAGGACTCCATTAATCTAGAAGAGGATTGAGATTTAACAGGTAACATTCTCATGCTACCTGTGCCTTTGCCTCATCTTGCTGTCTTTTTGTTGAGAATATTTTGACAAAGTTGCAAATGGTTGTCGAATGCTTACATGATGACCAATTACTTGATGTGTTCATGGACCGACATATTTTAAGTTGTGACTGATTGAGATGTTGCTTTGAAAGCCAGAAACATTGTATCTTTACACTTTTGATTCATGGATAGCTTATCGGGGCATTCAATAGCTATATGGGGATAGAGGAGAATCAGAATATTTATGTTTGGTTGTTAGTCTTGATAATTTGTTTCTGTTATATTTGTCTTATTACAGTGTAATTATAGTGTTGGATGGATGAGAATAAATTGTACCTCCTTTCCTAGGTATCTCTAAAGCACGGACACGCCAAGACCGTGGTTGTATCTGTGTCAGACACGCGTCAGACAAGGACTCGTGCTTGACACCACATGTTCTGCGCGTGTCTTCTGATATTTACCGGATTACCATGCCTGGACACGGCCCAGACCTAGGAGCCAGAAAAAATGCTTTTTTTCCCCCTTCTTTCTTCACTCTGTCTGATTGTTCTTCTTTGTTATTATTTGTTTTTCGTCAGTGGTTTTATTTCTTTTATGTTATATGAAGTGCATTGATGATGTCTGATGAAATTCATCTATTAACTTGATGGAACATGTGATTTGCTATTTGTGTTTTATTTGGCTTTGATTTTGCTTTCTGTTTTTTGTATTTGTATTTGTTTTTTCTTTTATTATATGAAATGCATTTATAGTGTTTGTTGACTATCATTTTACTTCATATTAATAATTATCCAAGCTGTATTCATGTCCTATTTTTTTTTTCAAAAATTTCCGTGTCACCATGTTCATGTTGCTGTGTCTTGTATAGTGTCTATTATGCCACATAGCTAGATATAATTATTATGATGATTATTCTAATTTATCAAAGTATGGCTATTACAGTTTAACCATGCTAAACAAACATGTCTTTTTGTGGGATATGACTATTATTCTCTTACCATCATCTTATTCATGAAATGAAGAAGCTTAAAATGTTATCTTCAACGATGTTACAGAGTCCTTTTTCCAGTCACATTTCTAGTCTTCCACATTGTAGCTTGTGCGGCCATGGCGCATGTGCATGTCAGTGTACGCCTAGGGTCACACATTGATATGCGCATCTGTTCTTTGAACTATGATGCAGTTTATTATACTTATGGGTGATAGGTGTATCTATTTTTTATTAATACTTTGTTAATATTATTACTTTTATATATACCAGTGATTGAAAAACATGATACAAATCCTAATTTAACTCTTAGATATACTAGTTGAAGCAAAGAATGATATTATAATAATAGAGATATTTCTAGCTTAACGATATTAGAATATCATATCGACTTTATACCATGATTGTACCAGTCAAGTGAGATTTGCTAAACAAAACTATTGTATGAAACCTAGAATCCAGTACAGACCAACTTCAAGATCCCATTCATGTTGGCCTTTGCATTGTCTGATAATTCTATTTGTAATAACTTGTGCTAGTCTGAACTTTCCAGAACTCATTGAAGCTACAATTTAAAGTTGTGACCCTACTGAGGGACAAAACAAAACATATTTATGTGCTAAGTCGGGGACAATGCATTTGGTATTAAAATCAAAAGGAAAATGATATATCTAGTCCTGTGTGCAATCTTATCCGCAACCCTCACCAGTCTTATCTCCGTGTATCATTCACTTTTTTAATATTCATTTGTCCAGTAATAAAATAAAATAGAGGTGTACTGATTTGATGAATCTGTTCTGTTGAATGATGAAGACCGAGGCTAGAGTTGGACTCTATGTCCTTAAGACTTTGTTCGCCCCGCACTGGTGCTCATGGGTTTTGGCGATAGTCTCCCAGGATACAACGGTCATATCGTCCTCTGGTAGTAGCACTTCAAACCAAAGAACCAGCGAACTCTCTGTGTTTTTGGAACTCTCTCTGACTTTAATGCAATGGAGACTCGAATGCAGACTCTGGGGTCTGGAATGCCTATTGCAATAAATAATATTCTATTTAAAATGCAGAGACTGGGTGGAATTTATAGGGTAAAAAATTGGTTGAATAGGCTCTTGGAGGAGTCCATTCCTGTTTCAGTTTTCTCTGAAACAGAGTCTAAGGCACCCCTCCATTCAATTATCGAACAATTAGATCTTAACCGTCCATCCAACGGCCCACATCGCATCTGCGGATTCGTTCGATCGACGGATCAGATTGCGTTTGATCAAAATGATCTCCACCGTCCGATCTGACAAAAAGTCCAAAAAGAAAAGACTCCAGCTCCTAGCGACGATGCGTAGTGTCAAGTGCACCCTAAAACGCCCAATAGGCCCACGCGCGTGGTGGTGTTATGCACCACCCCGCATGGAAAGGTCCACCATAGGTGTCCACCAAAAGCAATACACTACAGTACAAGGAGTCCATCTTATAAATCCTCAATACTTTTTGTTTTTAATCAATGTGAGACAAGTGTTTTCTTCCTCAACCACCAACCACTTTAATCATGTTATTGGGAGAACTTTGAATTCAATTTTCTCATTCATCCAAATTTGGTTTTGATAATGTAAATATATTACGTTCATCTACTCAACGAGAGAAACACAATCAAATGGGTTTCCACTAAATATAATTATTGGAAACCAAACTTATTTTAACCCCAAATTGGTCAAAACCCAAGTTTTTCCAACATAAAGTACGTATTATTATGAAAATTAAAGTATACATTGAGATAATTAATGTAGTTTTTTTGTAAAAAAATTATTTTATTTTCCTACACTGTGATATCATAGTGTATACTGCATTATTGTATTGTATAACTGTATAAGTGGTTGGGGAACTACTTTTCAACTTCACTTGAGGTTGCAAAATCGATTTGACTCTAGGTAGGAGTGAGCCGTCTTGTTTCATAGTGGCGGAAGGTAGTTTGTTTTTAAATGCGCGGGCATAAATTCTTGCATAAAAAAAATGTTTTAGAACAGTGAACCTACTCTTTTCTTCTTTTTTTTATTGATCAGGACATCCACAAAAGCAAGTGTAACATTACACCCCCCAGAATGCAACCAAGCCATCTACTTCAAATTGCTCTAAACATGATGACTGCTCCATCTGCTGGTCTTGGGTTGGGAAGATATATCACCCTGCCATTGGGATTCACCAATTCCCACCTGAAACAGTTTCAATAAAGCAGCCATTCCAAATCAGCCTTTATATTTTCATGAATGAAATCAATGCAAGTGAGAGATCATACTCATATTTGAGGACCAGGTGATGAAGAAATATGGAGAACTGTAGCCTTGCCAGTTTGTTCCCTGCACAGAGCCTATCTCCCCCGCCGAACGCTAAATACGTTCCAGGATTCGGTCGCGCCTTTTTTTTATGTAATAATTAAGAAGTATAAAATCAATTCATTTGTGAAGAGATTTTCAACTAATTTTTAGTTAGAGAGAAAGTACTAACATTCCATCTATCTGGGTTGAAGCTCAATGGGTTATCAAAGTAAAGTGGGTCCATGTGAAGAGTTCTGAGCCATATGAGGACCTTCCAATCCTTTGGTATCTTGTATCCTGTTAAAATCCATCAGACTGATTATTGTCACTTTTGTGGTTTCAATATGTTTTGAACTTTTTTTTTAAAAGTATGTATTTGTCTAATAAATTACATAAAGTGTGTATTCCAATAATTAAATACATACCTTATTTTTATTTTAGTATATACTAGATTAAAGAAAATACATACTAGAATTGCGTGAATGAGTGCAGGAAGGACCACCCCTCCACAGGAGGCACACCATACTTATTTTCAATCAGAGTTCAGACTGTTTAGAGCATGTTGTCTCTGTGATGCATTAAAAAGTGGAGAAAAACCACTAAGCAGCTGTGAATGTAAAACTAATAGAACATCCAGATTAGAGTTATCCCATAAATTTCAAGTAATTATGTACATCCCACTATATTCTGCTTATAGTTTTTTTTTTAATAGTTATTCTGCTTTGCTGAGGCAGAGGAAGATTTATATCATCATCGAATAACATGAACAATACATAATTTTATAATTATTTGAAATAAAAATGTAGAACTCAGGATGTTTATAGAATTATAGGTGGGTTAATTATAAAATTAAATAACCATTTCCAATAATTATTCATATATAATTATGAATAAACCAATTGTTAGATTCAATGTTACCTTGGTAATTGACATCCTTAGCAGCTCTTCGGAACACCATGACCGATACGTTTGCCAACCTAATCGTCTCTTCTATGACCTAATCACCAAAAAATTGAACCACATAAATTTATATTAACATGTAACTACTACTACTACTAATAATAATAATAACAAAGTTTTACTATTGTAATTACGAGTTTTGCTGCACCCAGTTCTATTTAATGTAACAGTGCTTTTAGTTGCACCAAAAGGTATGTATACTTTTTATATATGAGTATACAATCACATGAATATACATTCATTAATATATGCTTTTCACATAAAAATATATGCCCCGAAAATTAAAAATCGGTTAAAATTAGACAAGATGTATCTTAATTCTTGTAATCACTGACCTTAGCAGTATACTTCAATTTGGAGACATCCTCAACGGTGAGAAAATCTTCTCCCTTCATCTCAGACATATCCTTGTTCTCATTCTGTATATGCATCAAGAAATCAAATATTATGATCATAGTTAGAAAGTTATTCTACAAGGATTCTGTTTCATATGGTAACTGTACACATACAAATCATAAATAATAATAAAGACGATCAAAATAAGAAAATAATTAAACTATTTTATAAATGAGTTCGACTAATTAATATGAGGAAAATATACACAAAATTTTATGTTGGATGTGAAGGGGATAACAACAGTCCAAACTAAATTGGTACTATCGATCACTAGTTACCGAACAACTGCTTATGTGAGGATGCCAACACAATAATTAAAATCCATTAGATTCAAAGAGTGTTGATACACAAGCATTTCTGCAATCATTTTTATAATTCTAACATAATTTATTAAATGCATTCCAAAACAATTAGGAGTTGTAAAAGTGATTGCACGAATAACTGAAATTACTTAATGTAACATTTCTTGTACCCTTAGACGACGAAGGACGTCGGGAGATTTGGCGAGGTGATAGACGGCCCAAACAATGGAGAGGGAGGTGGCCTCGTAGCCGCCGAGGATGAGGTTGGTGATGTTGTCGACCACTTCATCATCACCCATTTTCATGCCTTGTTCATCCTTCATTTTCATCATTCTATCCATTAAATCATCATCCATTAATCCTGATCTCTCATGTCCTAATTGCTTTCTCTTCACTAGTTCTCTCCTGAACTCGTCTGTTAGCTTCTTGCGGCACTGGAAACATAGTAAAATCAATTGTTCAAGCAATCATAATTTAGTGTGTGAAATCTCTAAGCCCCCGTTTCGATATAGAATAAGATTTATTCTTGGATATTTATTTATCCGAACATAAGTGAGTATAAATAAGGATAAAGTGATTTTGTGTTTGGTTGTATTTTGAATTATTCTTGTTCCCCCGTTTGGGGTGAAGAATAAAGGGTGAATAGGGGAGAATACAGTAGAATAAGCCCCAAACAGCTGTTTGTTTGACAAGAATAAACCTTGATAGTTATGTCTGGATAAGCTAGGATAAGGTCTGATAACTATTCTAAGAAAATGGTGGAATTGTTTATCAGGGCTTATCTATGTCAATGGATAAAAATACCCTTTTCTGTCATTTTAAAATATTTATCTCACCTAATACTCTCTGCACACATTTCAAAAACTGTCACATCTATCATATCACACTCATATCTCTTATACTTATTCACAAACACAAATAATTTATGCAAGGGTATAATTGTCATTTAAAAAGTCATAAACTCTTATTCATCTCTTATCTACCACTTATCCATATTTTATTCAAGGTGAACCAAACAACAAAAATATCAATTTTACGTTTTCCAATGAGAATAACAAAAAAGACAACCAAACAAAAATTTACTTATTCAGCATGGATTGTTATCTATCCCAGTATAACTATCAAGGGCAAATGATCTTATGTCTCACCCCAAACGGGCCCGTTGGGAATCGTAAGAATAAATGTTATGTTGTTTGGGTAAAATGTGAATAAAGTATGGATAAGGATTTATAAAAAATAAAAAATAATGATAGTTGATTTGACAAATGATTTATAAGAGGTGATGACAATTGATTTGACAGTGGGTGGAATAACCTAGGATAAATTTTATTCTAGGGGTTGATTGGAATCTGTATACCACTTTATATCAGTTTATTCTGACACACTTTATCTGAGTTTATCCGAGCTTTCCAAACACAAAAATTTTTTTATCCGGGGTTATCTGGAGCTTATCCGGTATCCAAACGGGGGGTAATAGTATACATGTATATGATAAAAAAAAATATAAAAACATTTGTTAAATTCATTTGAATATGCAATTCATTTTATGTGAAAATATGTGCTTGATTAGATAAATATAATACTTTAATTTCAATACAGATTGAGAATGTAAAAGTAACTGTATGAATGATGGAGTGTAACGTTTTCTAAAACATTAACAAATTAAGCCGTTAAAATAGCATAACATCCATGGTCCTAAGAAGAAAAGAATTGTCAATTTTAAAATAATCCATATTTTTTATGCTTGTTAGATTTTTTCCAGTAAATTTAATTTTGGAGCAGAGTACACGTCCGCAGCCATTTTTTTTTTTTTTTTTTTGCCTTCATTGCTTAAGTAGATGGAACTTGCACTCATTCATGTTAAGTCGAGCTGAATATTCTTGTTGAATTTGTTAAAGATTTATGTGAATTCCATGATCAAAGAAAGGAATAAAAAAAATGAAACCTGGCTAGAGACATGATCAAAGAAAAAAGCTCTGGTCTAGGACTAGATATTGATAGAACCTGGCTAGAGACATGCATACAATTAATATTAAAACCATGATCATTTTTAAAAATTGTTCAAAAATAAATAAATAATAATAATAAATTAGCACACCCTCTTATTGAAAGAAGTCAATTAATCAAATTCTGAAAGCACCATTTTTAAATAAAAAAAAGGGATTTTAAATTGCTAACTTGAAGTGCATGGCGATACGCCGTTCCAGGAAAGTTGAAAGGCTGTGCTCGGAAGCCAGCCACCAAACCTGTGAAGTACTCATCCAGCTTATCCTGCAATGGCCCAGCCTCCAAACTAACAAACATCTTGCATATGTTTTGGAATGTCACCTGCAACATCAACCACACACACTTGTTAAAACATTCAATATATTATTCGGGAAAATATATACGAAAAAACAATATTATGAATTTGAGTATTTTTAAAAAACTCGGGATATGATATTGTGTTTCGCTATCTATTGACCGTTTGAAACCAATTGTCAAGTTGACAAATTAGTTTTAAAATAACCCAATCTAAACGAGTATTTTTAAATTCAATATTCTAGTTTAAATTTTGATTTTATATTTTAAAAATTAATGATGTAATTTTATAAAAACCTAATAAGTTTTGGAATATATTATTTTAGGGTTAAAGACATCTACATCCCTATAAATATGAGTAATCCCATATAAATCCCTATCAAAGTTGAGAAAGATGTATAAGTCATTGAAAACTCATTAAAATTAATATATATCCCTATCGTCAATAGAATTTAATCATTATTCAACATATCTTGGTTAACTCTAATGCATAACATAAAACGACTAAATTATCTCTCACTTTTCAATTTCTCCAAACAATTTAAAGGTGAAAGGTGAAGAAAGATAAAAGTTCTATAAAATTAATTTAGTCTTTTAAATGGATTAATTTGTATTTTTTGTTGCTTATAGGAACTGTAATGTTCATATAAGTACATGATTAAATTTGGATAAAAATTTCATCTAGTGATGAAAATTGGGCTTTTTTTAATTTTTAAGGATCTGTATGTGTGCCCCAACTTTGACATAGACTTATATGAGATTAATCGTGTTTATATGGATGTAAAGGTCTTTAACCCATTATTTTAATCAATTTAGAACATAAATTGTGTTTTGTAAAATTGATTTTAAAGAGGGCCACGCTTGCCTTCTTAGCTTCAATGTAGGTCACGATGGATCCCTTCTCGGCCCATGATTGCAAGGCGGCCGTGATGCCAGGCTGCACTGAGAGAGCGATCCGGGCGAGGGACTCGGGGCGGTTGATCGCACCCAACACGAAATTCCTGAGGCGGCGGTGTTGGTCGCCGTGCGAGGTGGCGAGGGTGGACTTGCCTAGGAGGGTGGGGTCCGGCCACCGGATGGGGAAGAGGTCGGCGGACTGTAAGATGAATTTGTTGACGGCGGGAGAGCATGCGATGATCGATGGCTCTCCGAAGAGGTGGCTCTTATACAGCCCCACTCCCTCCCCATACCTGTCATAGTTTTGCTCCTCACTTATGATCAGATGAATGAAAATAGGTTTGGTAGTCTTGTATAATTTGCAAATATTTGAAAATGATGTTTTTGATTCATTTTATAAGTCAATGATGTGTTTTACTTTTTTTTTTAAGTCAATGATGTGAGTAGTACTTAATTGGATAAATATCTAGAAAATGAGGAGAGATCAATTAAGTTGCGTGTCGATGATATTGTTTTACAGTCTTTACGTGTCCTGAATATTTTCAAAGTATATTTTGTATTTTATGTAGTGTAACATATATTTTTATAAAAATAGTGTCACTAGAACCAATATCATTTTTAGCTTGGGAAAGAGCATATACATTAATTCATATATCTTCTAATTGCATGTACATACCTTATTTAAGATTAAACATAAGTCTGGTTATAACATCATTTCATAGTATTAGTAGTATGATAAGGTCATACTAGAGCATATTAAGAGGTGGTCCAAAACAACCTTTCCTTCTTAGCCCTAATGAAATCGTTGGGCCTGCTGACGATTTTGAAGAACCAAAGGAAGCTCAACATGTCCCCGAAGAACGGCACCCCCATCCAGCCCGGTGGGAGCTTCGCCTCGCCATCGCCCTTCGCCTTCCAAGAATAAGAAAAAAACAAGTAATAGAGCTCATTCCAGTGCCATATGAGCTGCAGCAGCAATGGCGCCGCTCCGAACATCGTCGCCACCGCCAGCCACCCAATCTCCATATCTCTCTTGTCAATATTTCTCTCAAAGACAGGCACAATTATATGCTAAGTGCAAATGGGGAGATGGGGTTGCTTTCTATATATGGAATACGTTGGAATCCCAGGTGTTTGGATTCTTCAAGCCCATAGCCCAGTAAAGGACAAATTAAAGCCCACCCCTTCCCCCCCCTGGTGTGCTTAACTTTTGATTATGATGAATATTGATGTGATATAAGTGCATGATTGGTTCCTTGTGGCATCATCTTATAAATAACATATATAATGACATACCAACCTTATCTTGGTATTTTAATTCTTTATATGCTTTCAACACGCAGAAGACATAATGGGACAAGTTGGATTTTTTTTCCACTAATACCCTTTGGTCGATGTTAAATCATAAATTTAAAACACCATGTGCTGAGTGCAATACATGGGATAAGCTCATGTATATGTATTGAAGACTTGGAGAATTCTATGAGGATACATCACATAGATGACACAAAACTATTTAAAATAAACATGTATGCTTTTCATGAAAATTTTAATTAAAGATACTTTCAATAAAAAACAATTTTATGTCACAACATATATGATATATATATATATATATATATATATATATATATATATATTATGAGGATTCAAATATAATATGATTCATTTAGTTGATTACTGATGTTAGAATTGAGTGAGAAAAAGAACTCACATGTACACAAGGAACTCTGCTCCGCGCGTAAGAGAAAATAATCTTTGTGATAACAGAGATGCATGATAAGAAAAAGATTTAATCATGACAGTTTAAAAAGGATAAAATTAGATGACTCTTAATTGCAATCTCATCTACAACCCATGCATGTTTTGATATTTTTATATGAATTAATTCATCTAATAAAAAAAAGCATGTTTAGGGGAAATCCCATGCACTTTCTTACAAAAAAATAAAAAATTATAAAAATAACGTTAGGGTTTGGGTGCGATTATATCAATACTAATGCATTGGAACCCATCTAAAATCGGTAATAGATAAAAGTATTTGTATCAAGAGGAGGACGCATGCTCAAGTCATCTTACCTAAAAATTAAAAAAAAAAGTAATTTTGTAGCTCTTTTATGCTGGCTGGTAAGTTGTAACATACTACGAACAATATGCATATAAGAACACAATCCTAATGATGTATTAGTTTTCTGCATTTTTTTATACAAAGTTTTTATTAATGGCTCACAAATTCCTCTACATACAGTGGACAGATCACTGTTAGTACGTACTAAATAAGTTAATTAACTCTAACATGACCTAAGAGACCCATGAGAATTATATCCATAGGGCTGTAAACTTCTTATTTATTAATTACTCTTGGGCATGATTTGAAACCAGGTTCCAAAAGAGGAGGCGTCCCTAAACCACAGTGGCCTAAGGCCTTTGGACACATTTGTTTAGCATTATTGGAATATTTTTCGGCATATAATAAAGGTGGAACATGGTCTACTGAGACAAATCAATCAACTTTAAATTATTGTTCTAATTCATGACAAGTTATGAGAGGAACAATAATAAAAAGGGATACACATTGATATAATGTTTTCCCGATAATGGTCATGGGCTGTGCCTCACACATTGTGATGGGGTCAATTAATCCCATCAATTTTTATTTTTATTTTAGATTTAAATTATTACTGTCACGATGACAACACAACTCACCAGTGACTCCCACTACCCCACCAGTCCACCATTGTTTCTTGATTCTTTGATGGTTTATGTTTTGAGCGTTAATGCACTTAGTTCGTTTTGCAGCCTGTTTTGCAACCTCATGCACTATAATGATGCAATATATAATGTATTATCTTAGCATATGTGGTTTTATTATAGTGTATGATGCAAAAAAAATTTATTATTTTTTCAATGTGAAAAAATACACTAATGTACTTCATTTCATATAACATGCATATACTTCAATGGGAGAGTGTATGATTTAAAAAAAATAAAAAAATCGGTGTGAACTGCAATTGGGACTGTAACGGAGGCTGAAAATATCATTTTTCTTATTTTTTTTATTAATTTAAATTGTTGTTTTATTTTCAAAAGAAAAGTTTATACTTTGGATAAATATATGGTAAAAGTAGAATTTTTAAAATTTTTATAGAATTTATTTTTTTAAATGACTTAATCTATAAAAATTTATGAATCCGCCACATGGTATATACTGTTTTATGTATTAAACCTCTAAATTTATATTTGATTTGGTGGTGCGTACTGGCTCTTATATGGTTTCTATGTGACCACTATGCATTTTATATAGCTCTGAATTGGAATTGGAATGATACGATCCCCCCCCCCCGGAACGGGATATGTTTTATTCTAGAGTATACATTTATCCAAATATAAATGAGTATAAATAAAGATAAAATGAGTTTGTGTTTAGTTGTGTTTTGAATTATTCTCGTTGGTAAACGTAAAAATAAATGTTTTGTTGTTTAGGTAAAATGTGAATAAATTATATATAAAGATTTATAAAAAGGTAAAAATGTAATGATAGTTGATTTGACAGATGATTTATAAGAGGTGATGACAGTTGATTTGATAGTGAGTCCACGTATTCTTTGGATGGAATAACCTAGGATAACTTTAATTCCAAGGGTTAATTGGAATCCATATACCACTTTATCAGGGTTTATTTTAACATACTTTATTAGGAGTTATCCAAGGTAAACAAACATTTGAAAATCCTTATCCAGGGTTATCCAGACTTATTCGGAGTCTTATACAAAAAATAAACGGGGGCATAGTGTTTCATGGATGGAGAAATTTGATTTCACATTGAAAGGGGGTCTAAATGTGAGAAAGTGTGCATAAGTCTCCACGATGATGGTTGTAGAAATTTAAATGTTGAGACATCACAACTTTTCATCCATTTAAACATTGTCTGTTTTGATTTTTTAAAATAAATATATCCATATTTTCTCAAAAAGAAAAAAAAATTCTCACTCATGCTGTTTGTCGATTCATCTGGATTGCTCGCATCGCTGCCATCTTCACATGTGCGAAACCATAGCTTCTACAAAGGATAAGGGCCTCTATTAATGTGATAAGAGTGGGAGGCATTGAAGTGGATAACACAGGAATACTAAGAAAGAGACAATGCAATAAACCTATTTGAACAACGGGAAAGCCACTCTCACATCAAACCAAGATGAAACCAAAGTGTATATATATATATATATACGACCGCGATGAGGTGCGACGGCCGCACCGTGCGGCAAAGTATGCAATATTGTGCAACTAAATAGGAAGAAAGAATTAGAAGAGCATATCAATTAGGCATAAGTAAAAAATCAGAAAGACACTCTCACATCGATGAATAGACCCCCTTATGTACAGAGTTTGATTGAGTGGGCAGTGGTGTTGAGTCTGTTGACAAGGAGGGTGCTGGCTGGAAGGGAGAGGCAATGGTGGAGGAAGGTGTTTGATGGGTGGTGGAGATGTGTGAAATTTAAGAAAAAAAATGATGGGTAAAATTATAACTCGAATAGGTGTATTTAAATTTTCCATTGCATACAAGGGTTCAATAGTGTAATGTTTTTTGAAATATCGGTTAACATAATATAATATTTTTAAAATATTTTAATTTTAAAAACATATTTTTAACTCAGGGACTTATTTAGATTTAATTCTGTTTAGGACAATTTGTAAGGAGTTATATAAATTTTTTCCTTTACAAAAAAAAAATAATATTATACAAAAAATAAAAATACATGCCAACGAAATTTTTGGCTAGAAAAAGGACTTCTTAACATGACATTTTTCAAAAGAAAAGGAGCACTAGGTATTAATAATTAGTATTAGAAACGTGTATTTTAGTATCCCATATTTAGCTTTCAAAAGCAAATCTTCATAAAACACTGCGCATTCTAAAAAAACACAACAAACAAGCTAAAGTGCACTACTCTTCTCTAATTTGTTGAATGGATAGAAACATTTTATACTTCTTCGTATGTAAACGTCGGTTACATGGGATAACCTTAAAACATCCATTAAAAGAAAAACAAAAACAAAACAAACCCTTTTTAAAACATTAGCCCCTAAAAACGAAACAAATTTACAGAAACTCCTTCCCAAACGCTCCACCACCACTTCACCGCCTCGTCCTCTTCGCCGCCGGCGCAGCCGCCGCCTTCTTCGCCGGAACCTTCCCCTTCGGTTTCACACTCTTCACCTTCTTCGCCGCCGTTTTCTTCACCGCCGCCGCCTTCTTCTTCTTCCCTGGGGAGTCCTTCACGGAGGTCTTCGCCGCCTTCACCTTCAGCTTCTCCACCACAGGCGCCACCACGGCCACTGCTTTTCTCTTCGGCCTGGGAGCCGCCGCCTTCGGCTTCACCACCGCCCTCGCCTTGGGAGCCGCCCTCGCCTTCGTCTTGGCGGGAGCCGCCTTCGCCTTGGTAACCACCGGGGCCTTCTTCGGCTTGGCAGCGGCGGTGGACGCCTTCTTCGGTTTCGGCTTGGCGGAAACGGCGGCGGAGACCGGCTTTGGCTTCGGCTTGGGGGAGACCGGGCGGGGGTTGAGAGGGGAGAGCTTGAAAGAGTTTTTGACCTTGGTCAACTTACCGGCCGAGACGAGCTTCTTCAGGTGATGAAGCAAAAGCTTCCTGAAATTCGGGGGAAGCTTCGATCCGTGTCTGTCTTCGATGAATTTCGCGATCGCGTACTGACTCGACCCCGTCCGCTCCTTCAACGCCTCGATCGCTTCTTTGATCATCTGAAACGGTTGAAAATCGCGGTTCAGAAACGGCGGATCAAAAACGGACGGTGAGATTTGAAGAAACGGAGGGGGGAAGAAAGCTTACCTCGCTGTAGGGAGGGTGAGAGGGAGGCGTCTTTGGCTTCTTCGGCTTCGTCTCCTTCAGAACCTTCGCGACCTTCTTCGACTTCGCCATCGCCGGCTCTGACGCGGCGGCGGTGGTCGCCTCCGCCGTCGCCGTTTCATCCTCTGAAAGTGCCATTACGAATTCTAGGGTTTGTGTTTGTGTGAGAGAGAGATTGATCGGAGGATTTGATGATGATGGAAGATGGAGAAGAGAGTGGTTTATATACGCGTGAGGGGGACGAGGTCTATAGACAAAGGTGGGCTGTGATTGGTCCAGATGGCTTCACGCGGATCTCAAACTTTGCGGGTTTGAATGTCGACCGTCCGATTATTTTTAATCGGACGGTTTGCGGAGCCTGTATGGGTGAGGTCCGGATGGGGATTGGGGGGTTAGGATTGTGGGGTGGGGGGATGGGTGGTGTTTAGGTGTGTTTTTGTGGGTGATTGATTAGTGAATAACTTTGGTTTTAGTGGGTTGATTTGTTTGGGGTTTTGATTAAATGAAAGGTTAAGACTTTGGCTTTCTAATGAGCGTTAGTTTGGGGTTTGCGGTTGGGTGTGGTGGATGGCATTTGGGTTTGAATGAGCAAAGGTTTTGACGCGATTGGCATGAGAGTTTGATTGGAATCCGGTGGATTTTCAGAGAATGTGTGTTGTTGAAGGGGGTTTTCTCGATCGGAGGTGATTGTGGTTTAGGTTATGGGGATGTGGAACTTGGAATCGTTGAAATCGGACATGATTTGGGTGTGTTTCGGGACGTTGGGAGGCGATGGAACTTGCACAAGTTAGGTTTTAGGGTTTAATGATGATTGCAAGGTGATTGAATGTCGCATTTTGTTAGAATTGGATGATTGTTTTAATTGTTTCATATATGATACTTGATAGTTGTCCTTCAATTAGGATGTGTATAGGAATGATTGTTTATGCTTTGATTTGCATATATAAATTGGGTATGGTTAGTGTATAAGCTATATTTAAGCTTATGTGAAGAACATCTTCAATATCAGCTATGCCATGTTAATGATCAAGGTTAATAATTTGATTCATATTTTGCTTGAAAAATAAGTAGCTAATTAGATTTCTTTGCTCATAAGAGATTCAAGATTCATTTTGAGTAAACTTACGAGTGTTTTTTCTTTTCTTTCATGTGTTAGTTGGCCTCTGCACATGAGTTGTAAGTTTAAAGGAGAAGACATGCAATATGAAGGTTTCAAGAGCATAATCTAGTAGATTGATTCAATTGGTTTCTTTTCATCCATGATATCAAGATTGTGTGGAGTGTTTTTTATGAGATATTATTGGTTAGTTATCCACCTCGAGTTCTAAGTACATGACACAATGATCCTTGAAATGTTTCATGTATTCAACTTGTATTAAGAACTTTGACCATGGTAAATCTATTGTGATCTATTTCATAGTTGAACTACGGTCTAAATCACATAGGTATGTGATAATTACATGATTATGATAATTCTAATATATTATTTGTAAAGTTTTTATTTTTGCTTAACTTCTTAATTGACATATTGAGTACCTTGGAAGTGTTCCAAATCAATCTTTAGCTATTTTTATTCCAAACTTCACATTCAAATTTTAGTCATATCAATATGCTAATATAGCCTTTATTATCAAAATACATGTCATTTGTTTTCTCTAATTACATAACTAAGTCATCGCGTGTAATATCGTGTTTGATCAAAAGATATCCACAAGCTCTTTCAGGTTTGCAGAAAAGTCATTCATCCTTAAAAAGCTAGACGTAGCAGTTGTTTCTAATGGAATTAGAGGTGAAATGGACATGGGGATGGATATTGCTTGAGGAAAAACTTTAGTTCACAATTAGAACACCTTCAATTTTTTTCTAATGACAAACTAATTTGTTTTTTTAATTTTAATTTTTTTACTTTTTTTACAGAGGTTCCAGAGGGACATACAAAGTCCCAACCCTAATGTACTAGTACAAACTAGGGATCAACATGGACCCATAAACTAATCATGGGTTACAACCCATATGACAAGTTCATAGAGCCTTTTTCACATTTTTTGGGCTGCCATCAAGGCTCGAATCCGAAGCCTTCCCAAGGGAAGGGGTGTCCTTGACCACTCAGCAAAAGAAGTGTGAGTAATGACAAACTAGTTGTTTCCCTAGAATTCAATCTAGACAATAAGCAACTCCTAACATATGAAAATAAATTCTTTCACATACTCTTAGCTTTCATTCTTAGAAATCATGACAATGAGAAAGGAATTTAAAATGTTAGAGAAGGTCAAAGATGAAATAAAATAATTAAGAGTGGACAAGTCTAGGTCCACGAGAGCGAGTAAGGGTGGAGCCAGACCTGACTTGATTTTTATAAATGAGTACTCAGGTTTGGTTCACAAAGTACACAAATCTTGTTCAGGTTAAATCTAAATAAGGTCTTAGTCGAAATCTGACTCATTGATGGATGAAACTTTAATAAATTCTAACAAAATTATGTAGACTATAAAGTAAATCTATAAGAAATTAAGTATATATGTTAGGGCCATAAGAAGATAACAACATTGACAACATTACCGTCAAATTGTTGCTAAACATGACATGAGTAGAGGTGTAGAAATAGCCAAGCAAATCTCTTCTTCCATCCCTCCCTTCTCTTCCCCCCCCCCCCACCCCGTCCTTCTCTCTCCCCATCTACTCCTTCACAATCTCACCTAATCACCATTCTCGAATGTGAATTGAGCCATGTTGTAATAGCAACCCTTGTTATTCAGTCTTTACCGTGTGACAATCCAACACATAATTTAAAATGCGGCCGCACGTACAAGTACATGTGATCGCATGTTCCAATGTGTGCCCCTAGGCGCTTATTGACATACATATACGTTGCATGTTCCACCTATATGCAGTCATGTGCGGCTAAGCGTTTGAATCTTGTTCGAATGAGGTTCATTCCAGATTTAATGTGTTCAAACTTATTCGAACAAGGTTCAAATGGTCCTCTAGGCGTTCGAATTCAGTTTGAACATGGTTCAAACGGCTCTTTAGGCATATATGGGGTCCACACATATTTTTAAACTATGATCCAACACAATAATAATAAACCAATACACTATTATTAGGTTGGCTTGACGTGACCTATGACTGCTCTAATACAACAAAAAACTTTTTTCATTTATTAGGTGAGAGAATAAGTTTTTTGTGGGGGCGTGCTATGCATTTGAGGGGAACCCTATGTATAATTCGGGCATGTTCGGATTCTTTGTGGTAAAATAACAAAGGATGCTTGTAGCAGCCAATAAGTGGCTGTTATGTAGGCGATAATAGTGTATAAAAAAACTGAATATAATTTTCAATGAACTCTTATAGGTAAGAATTTATTAAATTTTTTTTTAAAAAATCACCTACGTGGTAGCCCCTTATTGGCTACCACATGTTCTTCACATGTAGCCGTAGTTGTCATTTGATTTCACTTGTTTCCGACTGCGCTCTATAAATTGCTTCGGCAAAAAATATGAAACAGTCCTCCAACACATTAATGGCTGTGAGTTCACGTTTTCATTCTTGATATAATCAAGTCCATTGCGGAGACATTCATAAACTTCTCAACCTTGGTTCTTCATGGATGTGGTTTTGCCATAGAGGATCTTGACTCATTCAGGCAAGACCGAACACGTGGGTTTCACGTGCTCCCTTGGCCACCAATATATAAACCTTGCCGCCTCCATAAACCCCACGTCCTCCACTTGAAGCCCTAGTCTCTGTTCGTCAAGTATACAATTGGGGTTAGGGTTTCCATTAAAACTATTTCTAGCCCTTCAACCATGGTAAGCCCGATCTACGCATCAGATCTTCTCCATCTCTCCATCGCTGTTTTATTTGTTGTTCATATTTTTGTCGACTTTTGTTTTTCTTTCAAAGGCGGAAATCGATGCCGATGTCGCGACGGGACAGCCGAAGAGGAGGACGTTCAAGAAGTTCAGCTTCCGAGGCGTTGATTTGGATGCTCTCCTCGACATGTCCATTGACGATCTCGTCAACCTCTTACCTCTCGCGCCCGGAGAAGGTGAGACAGACATCAAGCTCTGTTTTTTCTTCTTCCATTGATCATTGTTCTTCAGGTTTTGATTTCCTTTGTTTTGATTGATTGCTTGTGTTTTTGTATTTTTTTTCTTTCTCTTTTTGAAATTTTTGTTTTTAGGCTTCAGCGGGGGCTGAAGCGTGAACCCATGGCACTAATCAAGAGACTACGCAAGGCGGTGAGGATTGTTTTACTTTTTATTAGGTTATGTTAATTTTATTTGGTTGATTATTTTGATTGTGTTTGCATTATTATTATTATTTTTATTGGTGCTTTTTCTGTGGGGAATGATTTTAAAGCTAAGTTTGCCATTTAATTTGAAGTTTGGTCTCTGGTTATTGAATTTTGTTGCCATCGTTGTTGTTGGTTATTGTGTGGAGGTACGTGATGGCGATTTTTTTTTTGTGGTTTTGATTGGATGGGTGAGCGCATTTGTTCTTTCATAGGGTTTGCATTCTCTGTGTATTTTTCTGTTGATGTTTGCAAGTTGGATAAGCTATTGATATGTGGGATAATGTTGATTGTGGTCCACCTTTCTGTTTGAGATAGGTCACTAGGAGATTTTTCCATGTTTCTTTGATTGTGATATGCTTTATTGGATTTTGATTGGGTTTCTAATGTTTTAAAGGTCTCCTGGTGGCCTTGAGGTTGTCATGGGGCCTAGCATATATATGAGGGTGCACAGATGGGAAAGGGGTGATGGGGTCAGTTCGATGGCTTTGGGAAGAGAAATAAAAATGGGGAGGAAGAGAGATGAAAAATAACTTTCTTTTGGCAGTGGTATTAGTGTCTGGTATCCTCATGCCTCATGGTTTGAAGCTGAAATAGATATTCTAATACCATTTGATTACAAAGATATTGAGAATATCTCTGTTATTAGAATATCTTTTTTAATTCTTCAATCAGTGGTTTATTTAGTTCAGCTGAGAGTTGGATAGATAAATTAAATGCCATTACATAATATATATATACTAATAAAGAATATGTGCGTCAATCACCATCTCCTCACTTTTCTATTATTACATAGTTCAGGCCAAATTTTTACTTAAAACATGCACATATTACGTTGAAGACCAAAAGTGATTTATATAACAAGGCTAAAATATAAATTTCTAAAGGCAAAACTGGGTTAATCTCATGGGTATTACAATATTCTACATTATGGGGTATATTAGCAAACACTCTTATGTGCCACACGTGGTCAAGGTACGCTCATTGCAGTTAGGGATTTAAAAAGATGGATCATATTCATGCACCCTTTAATTTGAACTTGTTTTTGTTATTTTTTGAATTTATTATTTGAGGTTCCTTTTTCCTTCTCTTCATTATTTTGGGGTTTGCAAATACGCCAAAACTAACATTCTAAAGGTTAGCAACAATAGCTAGCTGGTGTGAATGTTAGAAATCCAATCTTCTAACATTAATGGAGATTTTGATGACCAGCCAACCACGCACACCCAAGCATGGAGGCGTCTTGCTATTAATGGAGATTTTGATTGGTGAGCAAGTAGAGATATGCAAAAAAGAGAGAAAATCATCTAGCGATGAAGTCAATAAAGATTAAAAAATAATTCAATTTTTGTATTTTGTTCTTTTCATCTTTTTGTCTCTATTTATAGTATTTTTACCTTTTCTTTATGATCCTTTTTCTTTCACGACTTTTGAGATTTACTCCTTGAGTTTTGGATCTTGATATTGACTGCATTGATAATTGTAATTTCTTCCACGTGATAACATCTTATTAAGTTTGAATTTAATGCCATTTTCCTATATTTTTTTAGTGGTTAACAGTTTAATGGTGACGAATTTTTTTTTATGGATGCTACCAGGCATGGATGAAATACTCTTCTTTCAAAACATTATTTTTCACTATGATTGGAAACATGTGTTGAACTGTGGTTAGCTTGGGAGCACCACACCTTCTTTTGGGGTTTAGTGGCAACACCCCTGAAAAAGTAAACAATATCTTCTCTATGAACCCTTGTGGTCTTGTCCGCTGACATGACCACATTCCTAGATGCAATTGCAAAAAAATGTTTCAAAGGAAGAGTATATTTCATCCACATCGGGCAATATCCATATCCGTTGGAAGAAATTATTTTCCTTCACTTCTTCGTTGTTTTCCATTCATAAGTATTGGAGAAGGGGATTCTATTGATGCTTTAAAATTCATCCCAATTTTGATGCTTCCACGTGAAGTTGTTCTAAAATTTTATAAATGCAAATTAATTTTAGATCTAAAAATTAAGGAGTTGATCTCATATATCACGAAAGCAAAAGTAAATTAATGAAAATGTAAAACTATTGGAGAATTGATCTCATATATTGTGAAAGCAAAAGGAACCATTAGAAATAACCATAAAAGAGGCAAGAAATGGACAAAGAAATCTGATTATTTTTAAATCTTTACTGACTTAGTTGTTAAAGAGTTTTTTTTTTCGGGGTCCCTTTACCTCCTTCACATTGATCGGAGTCTCCATCAACTGCGGGTCGTGCTATTTGATCTATCGGTCGAAGAATCAACTGGCCTGAGTGGAAATTGGCACCACACTAACCTAACCCTGGAGCGGATTCTCATTTTTTGTTAGCCACATTGTCAATAATAAATAGCTTGAGGCAGAAAGCCATAAATTTTTCCCTTTACTCCTGCCTCCTCTCTCCTTGACTTTCTTGAAGAGATCATAGGTTTGAGTTCCATGCTACTGTCAGTCTATTAATCTATCCCATAATTCGCTGTTGAAAGAGCAATTGATAAACAAATAATTGGAGTTCCAGTCTTCAAAACCACACGGCTCATGGATCAGGTTCCCTCTAGGTGCCCAAACTGCACTCTTGTAAATGAGAGCATATATTTTCAGAGGTATCTTAGCCAACCAATACCATTTCCCCATATGACTTGCCTCTTCTGGTTGCAGCAGAATGCTCCACCTCACTACTCGTGGTTCCTTAATCATTGGCTACTTGTTGCCTGCCTAGACCCTTAGCCCCCAGCCTCGGGGCCATGTAACTCCTTTTGAAACTGTGATACTTGTCAAATACGAATCTCCTTTAAGACAACTTAGAAGAGAATAATATATAATTTGATGGTTCACCCCTACAATTTAAGTAAAAGAGATGCACTGTCAGTTTTTTTTCTGTTAGTTTTATGGTATATCTACATGCAGGTTAGTTTGCCATTTGGTTCATTACATAGCTAGGTGAAGCTTAGAAACATGGCCCGCAATTTCTGAATATTGACATTCAAGACAGCTTTGTCTTTGACTGCTGTTCATAAAGGTTTAATTTCCTGATATTGTGACTAATCAGGAGATTATTATTTTTCAGACCATTATTAGATCTTAACATTTTTTGTTTTTTCCACATCATTCCCCATTATCCTTTAATTGGGCTCTTGACCCTTAATATATTAAGGCAAGTGCCTATCATTCCATAAATAAAAAAACGTTTTTGTTTTTTCATGATTTATCTTATGAATTTCTTCATGTCTGGTTTTTAGTACTTCAAACCCACCTCCCCCATAGCTTTATGTTTTCTCACAAACTATGTCGGGGGGCGGTGGCGCCAACTAGATGGATTTGGGAAGAGAGAAGTAAATTGGGAAGGAAGTGATGGGAAAAAGAACTTAATGGGCAGAAGGCTTTGGACAGCTGATATAGGGCAGCACGGTGTTCTGGAAGTGAACAATGTTAAGGGAGGATTATTCTTCTATGGTTTTTAAAGGAAATATGAGAGGCATCCCTAAGTCCTAGGACTGGGTGCCCACTTCGTTGACTAGTTCCACACTCCCACATTCACATTGGTCTTGTTTATGCCCAAGTGGGCGTGCACCTATTAGCTTTGCCTAGGCAGATGCCTAGGTCGGTACCAGACCCATCTTATATGGTGTTGTTTCATTATTTGTAGTTACATATAATTAGGTCCTCCCCTTCTGTGTTTGTTGCTCAGCTGAATCTTAGACGGACATCATGGACATTGTGCTGAATCTTAGACGGACATCATGGACATTGTGCTTGGTGCATTTTTTTTTAATTGGGTATATTTCAATTGGTTTTGTTGTCCATGGATGCTTGAAGCAATTTTCATGTGAATTACTCTTGATGCATTCTCAATTTAATTTAATTTATTTTTTGTTTAGGTTAGTACTATGTCGAATTCAAGGGACATCAGAGTTGATGATCACTTGTTGGAAGATTAAGGATTTGTAGTCCACAATGAGTGGCATCCTAGGCCCTTACACCCCCCCCCCCCTTCTGGCAATGGTATAGTGGTTTGTGTGATCATGGTATAAAGCTGATATGATATACTTATACCATTTGGCAACAAAAATGTTGAAAATATCTCTGTTATCACAATACTAATTTTTTTTAATCTTTAAACAATGGTTTAGTCTACATGACAAATGGATTAGGATTTGTACCATTTTTACAATACTTAATGTTTTATAAATGGATTAAGATGTTGAAAACATCTCTGTTATTACAATACTCAGTCTTATAAGATCAATTTTTTTTTATTCTTCATTTGTGTTAGTTTTTTTTAATACAAATAAGTGAATAAGTTATTTTTAATGTTTATTTAAGTACAAATCAATACATCAACATTTTTTTATTCTTCAACACAAATATTAGGTGTTAATTTGATTACAAATAAGCAAATAAAGTATTATGCTTCAAGTCTTAAACATACAAGTTTTTGTAATATTTTGGTTTGATGTATCATTGGCACACTAAGAGATCAAGAAAGTTGATTTAAGGATATCTGAATTGGCAATTTAGAATTATTTTTCTAGCGTTTGGAATTTTTCCTTTTTTTTTTCTTTTGAATTTTACTGTATTGTGATTTTTTGTCCTTGGTGAATTATTCCTGAAATCGATAGTGGAGAAAGGGTTATTATGATGCCCTATATTATAGTATATGTAGCCAAAAAAATATTAACCCACTTTCAAAGGGGACTTCAGGTGCCCAATATGGTCAAGGTTTGTTCATTGTAGTTAGTAAATTTTGGAAGGGGGGTGATATTCATGTACCTTTTTAATTTAGATCGAATGATTTCCTCTTTTCTTTTTCTGCATTTTTTTGGCATTTTCAAACCAGCCAAAAATTGGTTAGCAACAAGAGCTAGATGATGTGAATGTCAGAAATGAATATTCTATCAATATATATTTTTTGGGTAACAAATGATAAGACCACATCACGGCCAATGCTAGCAAGATGCACACCCAAGAATTTTGTATTAGACATATTATATTGTTGATTTTTTTTTCTTTGGTCGATCTGATTTGTTTAGAGAATGTAACCTGATGTTAATGAAGTCCTATCAGTGTAGAGGAGACTGAAAGAGAGAGTAAGCTCTCCAATGATTAAGTCAATAGAGATTCATAAATAATAAGATTTATATATTTTTCTTCATCTATATATAGTAATTCTTATCTTTTCGTATAATCTTTCTATGTCCGTGATTTCTGAGATTCACATCTTGATTTGTGGAATTAGCATTAACTATATTGATAAAATCTTGTAACTGTTTCCATGCGATGATTTTTTTATTTGGGGATGATTGTAGTGGACATATAGATGTTTTCCTTCCCCTTATTTCTAAATAGTTGATAGTGAATGGATGAGGAAAATATTTTTTTTTCCTATGCATGTTACCCAACGTGTATGAAATACATTTTTTTTTCTTTCAAACATTTTTTCACTATGACTAGACTTGCGGGTCGTGGTATGTGGGTTGAGCTACATGGTTATCTTAGTGGGGGTCAAGGGGCAACATACCCTATCAACGCCCCCTAAGAGGTAAATAATATCCATTTTGTGAGCATGAATTTGTTTGTGTAAGCTCACCTTTTGTGTTGCACACTAGCTTAACCTACGTTTCTAGTCTTAGTGGTGAACAATGTTTTTGGAAGAAGAGTATTTCACACCCAAGGGAATATTAATAGGAAAAAATCTCTCTCCTTTGATTATTGAGAAGCAAGTATATGCAAGGAAAATGAAGTATATGTGAATGCATTAAAATTCATCTCAAGAGGATATCATCACTTGAAGACAGTTATAAGATTTTATTAATACAGTTAATACAAGTTCTAAAAAACAAGGAGTAAATCTTATAAATTGCAGAAGTTAAAGAATCACAACATTAAGGTAAATTACTATAGACAGAGATTAGAAGAGGTAAAGAGATAATATCTCGTTATTTTTGAATCTTTATTGACTTGATCGTTGGAGAATTTGCTCTTTCTCTTTTTTTGTTTTTTTTTCTTCAAGACCCCTCTTACTTCACGCTCGATCGGAGTTTTCATCAATCGCACTTAGCATTTTCTAATCAGTCGGATGAAGAACTATTGGTCAGAGTGGAGCACCACATTCTTGTGAGCCATATTGTTCAATAAATAGCTTGAGGCAGGAAGCAATAAATATTTCCTTGTTTCTATTCCCCCTCTTCTTGGCTTTCTTGAAGAACTCCACCACAGGCTTGACTGAGTTGAACCCGATTGATCTCTCCCAATCTACTGTCAATCTAATAATAATGTAACCCACAAATCGCTGGTGGAAGAGAAATTGATAAATATATTGCTCTCCCAAGCTACTGTCAATTTAATAATCTATCCCACAAATTGCTGTTGGAAGGGAAATTGATAAACAAATTGTCAGAGTTCTCTTCAATCTTTCACAATCATAGCTCACAGATCAGATTCCCACCAGGACCAAATGCATGCTATGTTAATTTTTATTAAATCCTTAGACAAACTTAGAATGTATGAGAGGGCTTCTTCTTCAAAAATTGGGAGACTGTGTGATAGTGTGAAAGCGATATCTTTTGGAGGGGTTGTCTTGTTATTGAAGAGTACATGGAGGGGTGAGGGTAATGTGCATGGTGGACCAGTAGATCCTCTTCTGCTGTCTCAGGTATGCCTAACTGCTGGTCTTTTCTCTCACGTTTTTTTTTCCTCGTCTGGTTTGGTATCCAAAATTCTATGATACATGGAATTTGGTGGTGGAATCCCTACCATTTCTTGGGAAAAAAAACTTAGAATGAACATGAAAACTTTTAGAAGTGTCTTGGCCAACCAACACCATTGCAGCAAACCTGTGATCAGACTTAGGGTGCGTTTGGTTGCACGATTGCAAAATTGATTCTGCAGGAATCTGCGATTGCAAACCTGATTCTGCAGGAAGCTCACTTTCTCAGCTTTTTGAAATCGCAGCTTTTGGGCACTATTTGTCTGCAATCGCTGGGTTTAAAACTGCGATTACAAAACTGTTTGGTTGCGTGATTGTAAACGCAGCTTCCTGTAATCGCAATCGCAGCGTAATCGCGCAACCAAACGCACCCTTAGTTGGCAGGGACAGATGTCATTCAGTAGCTACAGGCTTACAAAAGCTACTTGACTGGAAAGTCAATTTTCTTGCTTTTCATTCACATAATTTCATCCTTCCGGGAATCAAGATTCTCTGCCGGGTGCAGCAGACCTAGAAGACACTCACTTCTCAAGTTCATGGTTCCTTGCTCCTTGGATACTTGTCGCCTCCCCATGCCCTAAGCCCCAGCCTTAGGGTCGCATAACTCTTTTTGAAACTATGCTACCTGTCAAATATGAATCCCCCTCTATGGCAACTTGGAAGTAAATAAAATGTCATTTTAGTTCTCCCCCTCCCCTCTAAGTAACAGGGAAACAATGGTATCTAACATGTAGGTTAGTTTGCTATCTGGACCATTAGCAGCTACATAGCCCGGGGAAGCTTATAAACATGGCCATAAATATCTGAATTGCCAATAAAGATAACATAGGTGGATCTTAACAATCAAGAAAGCTTTGGTTCTTGTAAATCATATATTCAAATGCCTTTTACTGCCTGATTGCCATGCATAATGATCTACTTTCCTGAGATTTGTATTAATATAAAGAATATTCTTTCCCTAAGCGTTTTATATCTTCCAACTTTTTTGTTTTTTCAAGATACATCTTATGAATTTCTTCATTGTTGGGTTTTGGTATTTCTATCCCCCTTCGGCCCCTCGCCCACAACTTATTTTTTCTCAAGAACTCCTCGGTAGGTTTGATATGCTTAGTTTCATAAAAAAAAAATATCAGTCTGTTCACTAGGGGAAAAAACTAAGCATTTTTTTAGGTAAGCCAGGGGACGTGAACCCAATCGTGGTTGCAAATTTTGTTGTCCGTCATTGAGCTGTGGTCTTTAGTCCCCGAAAATAAACTAGTGTGATTCTCAGCAATTTGGGGTTGGTTTTGTGTTTCCTTATCTAACATGCCATATAGCTTCAATGCAGGCTAATCTAATGTTAATTGGACCTAAAGAAGTTATACCTAATTTAGTTATTAATTTTTTTAAATAATATTTGTTGTTCATATCAGATGGAGTCAGAGAGGGATCCTTCTCATCAGTGTTTCAAACAATGATTAGCTATATCACTATTTTGTCAAATCCTTCATGTTTATCTCAAGATCCTTGAGATAATTGTAAATGCTAAATTACATATGGGGTTCATTAAACCTATTGTCTCAGCAGTAACATTAAATATACAAATCTCAAACTGCTTTAGTGCATTACATGTTTTGGCTTTTATGAGAGAGAAACAGGAGGCCCCACAAGGCGAGAAGCCAGAGGTGGTCCGAACCCACCTCCGAAACATGATCATGGTGCCCGAAATGATTGGGAGTATCATCGGAGAGAGACCTTCAACCAAGTCGAGATCAAGCCGGAAATGATATTGGCCACTACCTCTCAGGGTCCTCCATCTCTTACAAGCCGGTCAAGCACGGGCGGCTCGGAATTGGTGCCACCCATTCTTCCAGGTTCATCCCTCTCAAATGAGTATTTCTCTTACCCCCCCCCCCTCCCCCGTTTGAAATGGGGATACGTTTTATTCTAGGGTATACATTTATTCAAGCATAAGTGGGTATAAATAAGGATAGAGTGATTTTGTATTTGGTTGTGTTTTGAATTATTTTCGTTGGTAAATGTAAGAATAAATATTTTGTTGTTTGGGTAAAATGTGAATAAAGTATGGATAATGATTTATAAAAGATAAAAAAATAATAATAGTTAATTTGACATATGATTTATAAGAGGTGATTACAATTGATTTGATAGTAAACTCATATATTCTTTGAATTAAATAACCTATGATAACTTTAATTTCAGGGGTTGATTAGAATCCATATACCACTTTATCAGAGTTTATTCTGACATATTTTATCAGGGATTATCTGGGGTAAACAAACACTTTGAAAATTCTTATCTAGGGTTATCCGGGGTCTTATACTAGAAACAAAGGGGGGCTTAGGGGGGATTTGGGTAGAGGAATAAGTAAGGAATTGGTGGGAATAGAGAGGAGAATAAACAAAAAAAGGTGTTGGGTAGAGAGAATAAGTGGGTATAGTTATGTAGAATTATGTGAGAATAAACTAGTATTTGTATTATGGACCTCCCTTGAAATTGTGTTATTCTTCCACTGGTATAAAGGGGTACATTTGTTAAATGACATCATTACATGAAATTATTTGTCATCACCTCTTATATATCAATGAGGTCCACGTGTGAAATCTATTTTTTACACCTTATTCACATTTTATTCATCATCAACTAAACAACTCAACTTTTATTAGGTCATGTTTGTTGTAGCTTAAATTTACAGATTATAAATTATGACTTATAGATCATAGATTATAACTTTTTTAATGAACAGTTGACATGTTTGTTGTTATTATTGAAAAACAGAGAATAAGCAATTGTGTGTTTGTTAAAATAAACTGTAAAATAGTTTTTGCTATGTAATTGTCAAAAATACCCCTTTTAAAAGTAGAAGTTAAATTTATTTTCTCTTTGATAAAAGAATATGGTTTTACTTATAAAATAATGATGACTATTCATTCTCCATTAACATTAAATAATATGTAAAAAAAATATATGAAATATTGGATTCCACATTAATTTAAAAAAATAGAATTTGAAAGATAAAAATATAGAACTTGATCTCGATTAATAAAAAAACGCAACTAAAATATTTTAGTTATAATCTAAATTTATCTAAAAAAAAAATATTATATAAAGTTTTAATCTTACATGTGTTATCTTAAATTTTTGGAATATGAAATGAATATTTGGAGGAGATGAAAAAGCATGTACTTTTAAAGTCTAACAGAGTGAAGGGGAATAATGTCTAACAGATTTTTTTAAAATAATCATTAAGTTATAATATGAAAAGCATCCCTAACCCAGCTCAGAGATTATAACTTTTTTAAAGTTGTTTTTAGCTTAAATAAGTTTTTATAAATTTGAAGAAACATGCAATAATTGTTTATTTTAACCTATAATCTATTTGCTGCTTATAAATTTTAACAAACATATACTTGTTACATTTTCTAATGAGAATAACAAAAAACACAATCAAAGAGAAAATCACATATTTCATTGATAAAATTATCTATTTCTAGAATAGATATAAACTCCATAATAGTTTGTCTCTATGTAAATCGATTTTAAATAGGTACCAAATTCTGCTTCTGTGTTGGAAACTTTGATTTAGTTGAGATTTTTATAAGATTTCTTTTTCTGGGCCAAGTTTCTTCAGACTTCAATTTTATAGTGACTGATTTGCCTTGCTTGAGAAATAATTTTCAAGTGTTTTGAGCATACATTGTAACACTTGGAATTGGAGATTAATCAAATACATGATCTAGCTGTAATTAGAAGCTTGGTACCACTGAATCAACATAAATTCTAATCCTTCATTTTTTAGAAAATTAAGATCCGAAGGTGATGGCCGTGTTGGACTTGTCCAACTTGTGTTAACCTAACCCGGTCTCGAACAAAACATATCATAACCACCAAAATAAATCAAAACATATATCATGTTTGTAATAACAAAAAATAAAACCAATGATTATAAGTATTCTGAGCAATAAATTTGCATCAATGATCTACAGATCTTGTAAGTGAATCTCATGAATCTGTTGATTCTTCCCAAATAATATCATAACAATGAGTTTCTATGAATCTTTTATCCCATCAAAAACAACAAAAACAATGGAAAAATAAAGTTGAGAAACTTGAAGTATCATAGTCTGATTTGTTTTCGTGAATACAAAGTTTATTTATTGAGGGTAGACTAGGATATCTCAAATCTCCTTAATCTCCTAAAATCTTATTGAAGAGATTTTATTTATTTTTTAATAACAGAAAACAAATCCTAAGTACTCTCAATATCCGTCTATCAAAAGATGCAAATATTATGCTAAATCAAAACAAATGAAAATTACTAAAAATAGAAAATTAAATTCAACCCTTGATTTGATTTCTGAGATGATTGTATTTTAACTCAGAAAATTGTTGTAATAGCGTAGCGGTTATTTGCACAAGGTTCGTTAATACGATTGTGTGGATTTACTGAAATAGCAATTCCGACCGCGGCCCTTCTCCGCACACCGCCGCTGTTTCCATCATTCGCCGCCTCCTTTCTTGGCCCCACACTCTTAACACTCTTTTTTCTCTCGTTATCCTCATGTTTTTTCTCTTTTTTCTTCGCCAGTGTAATCTCACCCACAAATTCTTTTCAGGAATGTGATTGCAGTTTCATGGGGTTTATTTAACCCACCCCTTTGATGAGAGGCATTTCACATCCAATGTTTGTTTCTATGTATGTAAAAATGATGTCTGCCCTGTGTGGAGCACCATCTATAATACTCATCATTTTTAAAATTATATACTCTTCTATTGAAATATATAACTGTATAAAAGTAAAGTATATATATATTGAAATATACTTGCAAATTTTTTTTATGTGAAAAATGAATTATTTTCATAAACTTCATACACTCATAGTGTAATATATACTATCACTGTGTATATGGGTAGTTGGGTGACCGTTTTCAGGTTGCAGACGAAGCCGCAAAATGTGGCATGCTAGAATGCCATGATGTGGTTGAAGGGGTTGGTGGTGTCATTGTGCAGCTTAAACTTTGGTTGCACAAACTTCCGTGGTGGATGCACCATGAAAATGCCGTCTGGGAAGGGGGACACAAACCCCTTTAGTACTTGAGACAACCAAATTGTGCCCCTGATTGGTGTGAGACTTGCTCCTCCGTGAAATCTCTGTTCTTCGCTAGATGACAAGGAATCTTGCTCCTCTCATCGTCAGCATTCGTTGCCTCTACGGGTACAGGGGACTTGTAACGGTCATGGTGCTCCTTTTGTGGCTAGCGGTGGAGGGAGCACCCACGGCTAGCCCTGATGGACGATCACCGACGAGGGGATCTCGACATGGACCAAATTATGGAGAGATGACCGAGGGTTTCACTGATGCCCTTCACCATACAAAGAGATGGTCTCTACCTCCATTGCGTGCGGACACCTCGGCCTGTACTTGTGCCCCCGACTCCTGAGTGGTCAGCATAGATTGAGGGTGGGGGGATTACAAATATTCTAAAATCTCTCTGGAGATATTTATATTTATTTTCTGATCACATAAAATAAATCCAAACCGCCCTCAATATTCACCTACTATAAGAGGCAACTATTATGTTAAATTAATCAAAACAAAAGAAAATTATTAAAAATGGAAAATTAACTTTTAACAGTTGATTTGATCTATAACATGATTGTATTTTGACTAGAAAATTGTCGTAACGGCGTAGTGGTTATTCACATTGTAATAGTATATGATATTTAACAATATACATATATATGCATAACAATGTATAAAATTGACATAACAATGTACAAGTAATTAATCACAATGTCCCAGTAAAAAACATACGTGCTTGCATGTTTTTCATGTTTTCATTGTGAGCTCGCTATCGGCCACACATCACAAAGCGGACCCCATTGTCGATATTATCAATGCCGACATCATATTCCACCCCACATGCAATCATGCAAGCTGAGGAGCTCTATAAATTGGATATATATAAATTGGATATACTTGTATAGATAGATAGATAGATAGATAGATATTACCAATGCCGTCTAATCCAATCCAATCCAATCTCAACAGAGGTTCTTTCAATATATCTCCATATACACACATTCCATCACCCCCAGCCCTAAGATGGCATCGTCAGCCAAAACTATCCTTTTAAAAGACGACTTCATCATCATTTACACCGACCTCTCCATCCAAAGACTCTCCGGCGAAGATGTCGTCGATCCTGACCTCGATCCAGCCAAGCCTGTCAATTATCTAAAAAAAAATTCAAATCTATATCAAAAAAATTAAAAATATCCAATATTCAAATATCCAGAGTACGGATATGGATTTCAGTGTATCCGATCAGAAAAATATCTGTATTATATTGTTTATATTTGTTATTTTGTATGACTAATCACAATCATGATATATTATAACCACCACAGCGCCTTTGTCACAGAGTCCCCCAAATCCACCCACTATCACTACTACCTAAATTAACTCTCTTCGGAGGTCCACATGGCCATCATCTCCGTTGGGTACCGCTGCGCACCAAAGAACCTCCTCCCCATCGCCTATGAGGACTCCTGGGAGGCGCTCCAGTGGACGGTCGGAGGAGGGAACAACAGCGAGCCGTGGCTGCTCGACCATGTTGACCCCTCGCGCCTGTTCCTGGCCGGGATAGCTCAGGGGCGAACATACGCCACAACCTCGCGATGAGGGTATCTCTCTGACACCACTAGTTGGTGTTTCTAATACGCCACACCAATTTCACAAAAGAAGACACTTTTTAATTTTGTGGGACTAAATCATCTAATAATTAGACCTATTAAAATATCATCAGAACATCCTAAAATAACCTATATTATATTCATATATATTATTCTCCGAGTAATTTTGAGATATCCGATATATATACTCATAAATAAAGAGAAATCAATGTGATATGATTCAACTAATTATTTTCTTAATTATTTCACATAAAATAAAATAAAATCATTTATTTGATCTTTATTACATTTTATTCTTTAGTGATGGCGGGATCTTTCATCTTTTGATTTGCAACTACGGACAAGACCCCAAATTGGTCAATATAGAAGGGGGTGGTGATCGTGCACCTGTACTTCTTGCTCAACGGAAGAGACCATTTGAATCGGATCAGCAGGAGTTGCTTGAGCAGTTTTGGAAGATCATACCCGGCGTCGGCGTCGAAGGGATTGGAAGATCCGAGAATCAACCCGTTGGGGAAGGGGGCTCCGAGCCTGAAGGGTTTGGCTTGCAATCGTGTGTTGGTTTTCCAGGCTGAGCTGGATTTCTTGCATGATCAGGGGAAGACGTACTACGATGGGTTGGAAACAGAGTGGCTGGGTGGGGACGAGTCCACCGGAGTTCTTTGAGAGCCTTGGAGAAGGGCATGTGTTCCATCTGACTAACCTTGACTCTGAGAAAGCCAAGGAGATGATGAAGACTGTGGTTGCTTTCCTTAATTATAAGTAGAGTTGGCAATAAATTTGCAACCTATGATCTGGGGTTACAAGTCCTACTATCATGTGTTAAAAATTACAAATAATT
This sequence comes from Acorus calamus, assembly GCA_030737845.1. Taxonomy (NCBI): domain Eukaryota; kingdom Viridiplantae; phylum Streptophyta; class Magnoliopsida; order Acorales; family Acoraceae; genus Acorus; species Acorus calamus. The sequence goes on from CM060876.1 coordinate 17,399,882, forward strand.
CCGATCTGGTCTGTCTATGATCAGATTGTGTAAGCGTTGTGAGTTTGTTTGTTTTTTTTTTATATAAGTAATGGACTAATGGTGATGTGTGCTCTGGTTATCTATAAATAAAGGATTATTCCAACTCTTCCCCCCCACACCTTTTCTCTTCCCCCTCTGGAGTCCCGACCCCCCTGAAGTGCCTCTTCTCCACCTTCATCACCTGAGGCGGCGCCGGAACGGCCAACAGCCGGCATGTCAAAAAGTCATGCATGTGATAAATTACTTGTGTTGACTTGGTTAAATAAACTTTTCATAAGGTACAATAATGATTCATGTATAGATTTTACACAATTTGTTATCTTTGTATGATTGAAGGATTACAACTATTCATTCTCATTTGGGTTGTATGAGGAGAATTTGATTTTATGTTTATGTTTTTTTTTACACTTTTAATAATGTTTTTAGCGGAATTGAATATATTGTTATTTGAATTAAGGTTGATGATAAAGAATGTTTTAAATAAATTAGAGTGAATGTTTATTTAAATAATGTGCAATGTCTTTTGTATTTACCAGTTTTTATAGGATTCTGAATCAAAACAAATGCATTACTAATCTAATTTTTTTAAATAAGTATTATTATTTGCGGCGGTTTGGGACCCTTGCGGCGGTAATACAAACATCGTCCAATTGATTTTTGCGGTCGATAGTAATCACCGTCGCAATAGTTGTTACAAAAAGCACCATTAAGTTTTTGCAACACGAGCTGTCGTGTTCCCTCCCAAACCGCTGCAAACTTTTTGTGGCGATTTATTCTTTTCAACATGATGTGTATTTTTGTCGACAATAAATTATATACGTTGATGACTTATATATTTTTTTTATCCAAAATGTAAAAAATTAAAAATCACATGATTTATCTAATGACCTAATAAAATAAAATGAATTATATTAGTCTTATATTAGCCTCGGAAATATATACACATTTATACACATTAGGTATATAATTTATTATTAACATACTTTAACATAAATGTATGTACGTAATACAAAAAAAAAAAAAATTAATTCCATGAATTTTTTATGATCAATTATTCATTTAGGTCCCCCAAGATTTTTAGCATATCAAAACACCATTAAATTAGTCGATATATTCTTCCATATTCTTTAGTCCAAATATTGTCAATTGCGCTCGTTACGTAATAATATACAAACAAATTATAATATAATAGTGTATAATATTTAACAATATACAAATATGCTTAACAATGTACAAAATTGACATAAATATATATAAGGAATTGATCACAATATTCGATTAAAAAACATATAATGTGCACTACAATGTACAAAAGTGTATTTTATGAGATAAGCAATGGAAAGGAGCCGGAAGGAACTTGACAAAATGTAACCCCCTTATTTTAAAATATTTGCATATGCCAAAATGTCCTAGGAAACTTAAAATAAATAAAGAAAGGAAGGGTAAAAAAACAAACTAACAAAATAATGTAAATTGTAAAAAATAAATACTTGAAATTATAAACTTGGCATTCCTTTCATATTTTCATTCTGATTTTCTATAGGAGCTTGCATGTTTTTCATGTTTTCATTGTGAGCTCGCTATAGTCCGCACATCACAAAGCTGACGCACTCCATTGCCCATATAGATGCAAATATGCACTCCAAGGAGCTCTATAAAATAAGGAATGGGTAAAAACAAACTTGAAATTAATTTAAAACTAAAAAAATTAATTTAAATGTATAAAAAAAACTTGACATTATAGACCAGGGGGGAATTCTTTTCATATTTTCATTATGATTTTCTATAGGAGCTTACATGTTTTCATCTGGAGTTCGCTCTAGTACACACATCATGCATGTTTTTTTTATTCTTGCCGACAATTCGTATGATTATGAAATTTTAAATTTCTAATTTTAAAGGGATAAAAATTAATAGTTTGACAAGGGGATAAGTGGTGAGATAATGGATAATTATAGGGATAAGTGAGTGGGATGACAATTTAATTCTATTTGGTATAAAAAATAATCTGGATAAACTGCAGACATTTATCCTAATTTTGAAATGAAAATGAGGATATTTTGTTCCACCTAAGATCTAGCTTAGTATTGGGATAAAGGGTTGGGATAAAGAAATAATTGGGTTAAATCACATGTTATCCCATATAGCATAAAAAGGGGATAAAGCATGAACAATTGTCCGTATTTTAAGAAAAAAATGAGGATATTTTGTCCTAGATAAATGTTGAATAGACTTTATCCCCATTTTTAACCTCATTTTATAAAACATAGACAATATTTATGACTGTCCTTCCAAAAAAATAAAAAACAAAAAATTTTATAAAACCAAAACTAACCGTCTCTTTAATAGAAACGGTAGACTTGGTATTTTTAATTTTTTTTTGAAGCTATCTCAAATTTTACATCATGTAATTCAAATGCAAAGTTAATGATAAGAATACAAAAAATGAGGATAACAAAATAAATTATCAAATGTAAATATGAATAAAAATAATGATTTTTTTTATCCTCATAAATTAGGCTAGTTTATCCTAAATATTTATTCCTTAACCAAATTAGGCCTAAAAGCAGTGATAGCATTTATCTCTATTTTTTACACCAATTTTGACAAATGCAAATATAAATAAAATTGATGAACTTTTTATTCCCTAAAATTAAGACAACTTATCATCAAAACTTAAGGGCTAGTTTGACAAGAGGATAAGTGCTGTGATATTGGGTAATTATGGAGATAAGTGAGTGAGAGGGCAGTTTATCTTCATTTGGTATAAAAAATAATCAGGATAAACTATGAACAATTGTTTTAATTTTGAAATGAAAATGAAGATATTTTATTCCACATAAAGGCTGGAATATCATTTATCCCCATTTTTTATCCTAATTTTGACAAATGTAAATATGAATATTATTGATAAACTTTTTATCCCTTCAAATTAAGACAACATATCCTCAAGACCTTAATCCCTTATTAAACTAATCCTTAACATTTTAAACTTTTATTTAATATTATAGCATGATTTTATTGTATATAAAATTTAATTTTTTGTGGTTATATTGAATATTTTATAAAGTAATTAATAGCACTCAAAATTGTTCAATAGGTTGATTGATTGGTTTTTACCCGTTTTTTTATACCATTGGATTTTGATAATAACCAAACTGGAATTAAAATGTAGGTGCAGGTTTAACTAATTCAACTGGCCGGGTCGGATCGAGTTTTGAAACATTGATTTTTTTTCCCTTGATGTAAACTCAGCATGTGCTGGTTTTAGAGGATAATTTCTTTCTTCTCTGCATTTACCTTTTAAAAAGTTTTATTATTTGACAACAGGTATCTAGTAATAAAGAGAGTGAATGTAGTTGGCACAAATCTTCGGAGTAATGATTTTCATGATTCTTTGCCTCCATATTATTCGGAAAAGATGATTAGGGAGTTCCTTAGGCAAGCAATCAGCTAGTCTTGACCATATTATATTCAAGTCTTAATCGTTGAATATTAAACATCATGCGAATGATTAAAGTTTGAAGTCAAAACATATATTATTATGCTACATAAGATAGTAAATTTTGAAACTTCAAATTTAAAAATATCCTTTTAAAAAAACCAACACTAAGAAGGGTTGAGATAAAAAATGGGGGTAAGTATTATTTCAGCCTTTAGATGAAACAAAAAATCTCTTTTTCCATTTCAAAATCATGATAACTGTCCGTATTTTATCCCGATTATTTTTTATACCAAATGGGATAAGTTGTCTCCCACCTCCCCATTTATCTCCACAACTACCCTTTACCCCACCAATTATGTTCTTCCCACACTTTTTATGTTGAGATCAAGCTTGAAAATTTTGAATGCAAGGAAAAAAAACTCACCTTTTTTTTTTTGTGAAAGGAGGACGGAGGACACACACAATTTATGTCGTACTCTCCAAATTAAACTATATCAAACATAAAACTTAATTTGATCCAGTTTTTTTAATTTAAAGAAGGTGGTGTATGATTGGGGTTGTAATGCATTTTTAATTGGATAATCAGATTGATCTCATATCAAACATAAAGTACATGATACATATTTAATGTTAGACAACAATTATAAATTAGGCATACTTTTCATATTTTCATTGTGATTTTCAATAGGAGCTTGCTTGTTTTCATTGTGAGAAAGGGTAAAAAAACATTCTTAAATTAGGGTCCGTTTGGCTGCGCGTTTGAGCGGATTCCGCTTTTTGAAAAGCTGAAAATCCCTAAACGCGCAACCAAACGGGTCGGATTCCGGCGGAATCAAAAGCTGGATTCCTTTTAATTTTTCTCTCGAAATCCGTGTTTTTAAAATCTTAAAAAGAACGATTTTTTGTTGGAATCGATTTTTTGAATTCAAAAGCAACTTTTTCTACCAAACATTAAACTCCTTCCAAATATTGATTCCTGAATTAAAAAAAAAACATCCCAAAAAAGTAAAGGTCTAAAATCATCTTAAAAAACAGCTTTATTCTAAAATCTACTTTTCAATCTGTGTTTCCAAACGGAACCTTAATGTAAAAGTAAAAAAAGTAAAAAAATACTTGAAATTATAAACTAGGCATTCGATCTTATCATATTTTCATAGTGATTTTCTATTGGAGCTAGCATGTTTTTCATGTTTTCATTGTGAGCTCCCTATAGTGTACACATCACAAAGCGGACCCCGTTGCCCATATATATTATATATCAATTATGAAAACCAAGGAGCTCTATAAATTGGATAGATACATAGACAGATAGAGTACCAATCCAATCCAATCCAATCTCAACAAAGAAGTTCTATCTGTATATAATCTATATATATACACATTTCCATCACCACCAGCCCTCCCAAGTTAAAAGATGGCATCAGAAACCAAAACTATCCTTTACCAAGATGTCTTCGGCATCATTTACACCGACTACTCCATCAAAAGACTCACAGGCGAAGATGTCGATCCCGGCCTCGACCCAGCCACCGGCGTCTCCTCCAAAGACGTTGTCATAAATCCCTCCACCGGCCTCTATGCGCGCCTCTATCTTCCCATCAACCCCTCCTCCTCCTCCTCCTCCAATGAACAGAAGCTCCCCCTCCTTGTCTACTACCACGGCGGCGGCTTCTTCGCAGAGTCCCCCAAATCCCCACACTATCATTACTACCTAAATTTACTCTCTTCGGAGGCCCAAATGGCCATCGTCTCCGTTGGGTACCGCCTTGCACCGGTTTACCGCCTCCCCATTGCCTACGAGGACTCCTGGGAGGCGCTCCAGTGGGCGGTCGGAGGAGGGAACAACAGCGAGCCATGGCTGCTCGACCATGTTGACCCCTCGCGCCTGTTCTTGGCCGGGGATAGCTCAGGGGCAAACATATGCCACAATCTCGCGATGAGGGTTATCTCTTTGACACCACTTGTTGGTGTTTTTAATACACCACACCACTTTCACCAAAGAAGACACAGAGAAACACACACTTTTTAATTTTGTGGGACTAAATCATCTAATAATTAGTTCAATACGTTAAAACATCATCCAACATCCATGAAATTTATATTATATTATATTCATATATATAATAGTTTATTCTCTAATGCTCCGTTTGGAAAGCGGAATAAGCGGGTATAAAGATAGTATAAGAATGGATAAAGAAAATTGTTGTTTGTTTGCAGAGTATAACTTGGTATTACTAAACCAGTTTAAATGAGTATAAGAAAGTATAACAATTCTAAGTAACTCTTAGGATAAGCTATACTCACTTTATTTATTCTCATGGGCCCACATGTCAAATCAATTTTTTACATTTTATCACATCAAATCACTTATCAACACCTCTTATACATCAAAGGGCTCACATGTCAAATCAACTTTTTTACACTTTATTATATTTTATTCTTTATCAACCAAACAACTCAACCTTTATTCTTACGTTTTCCGAATGAGAATAAAAAAAAACACAACCAAACAGAAAATTTTATTCATGTAGATTTGTTATGTATACTGGCATAGTTATCTATCCAGAATAACTCAATTCTGCTATCCAAACGGAGACTAAGTAATTTTTAGATATCTGATATATATACTCATAAATAAAGAAAAATCAATATAATATGATTCAACTGGTTATTCTCCTAATTATTTCACATCAAATGATATCAAATAATTTATTTGATCTTTATTATATTTTATTCTTTGGTGATGGCGGGATTTGCAACTACCGACAGGACCCCAAACTGTTCAATATAGAAGGGGTGGTGATCGTTCACCCGCACTTCTTTCTCACCGGGGCGAGACCATTCGAGCCGTGGCAGCTGCAGTTGTTTGAGAAGTATTGGGTGTGCATCTACCCGGCGTCGGCGTCGAAGGGACTGGAAGATCCGAGCATCAACCCGTTGGCGACGGGGGCTCCGAGCCTGAAGGGTTTGGCTTGCAATCGTGTGTTGGTTTGCCAGGCTGAGAATGATTTCTTGCATGATCAGGGGAAGACGTACTATGATGGGTTGATTCAGAGTGGGTGGGTGGGGACGAGTCCACCGGAGTTCTTTGAGACCCTTGGGGAAGGGCATGTGTTCCATCTGACCAACCTTGACTCTGAGAAAGCCAAGGAGATGATGAAGATAGTGGTTGCTTTCCTTAATTATAAGTAGAGTTGGCAATAAATTTGCAACCTATGATCTGGGGTTACAAGTCCTACTATCATGTGTTAAAAATTATAAATAATTCCGATCTGGTCTGTCTATGATCAGATTGTGTAAGCGTTGTGAGTTTGTTGTTTTTTTTTACAAGTAATGGTGATGTGTGCTCTGTTTATCTATAAATAAAGGATTATCCAACTCTTTTACCTACACTTTTTATCTTCCCCCTCTATGTTTAAGTTTCTTGTAATCCACTTTTTATGTTGAGATTTAGCCTGAAAATTTTTGAATGCTATGAAAAAATTCACTTTTTTTTTTAAAGAAAGGTGGGGGACACACACTGTCGTGTAATTGGGTAATCAGAAAAAATTAATTAATTTGATCCATATATAGTACAACATACATATTTAATAATGTTATGAAAAACGAGCTTCATTATATTGTGCCCTCCGGACCACTTTTTCAGTTTTTCTTTTCCGCATCTTCGTATATATACATTCCCACCCAAAAGATCGATGGCATCACCAACCAAACCTATCCTTTTTGACCTGTCCCCCTTCATCATCATTTACAAAGACTTCTCCATCAAAAGACTCGCCGGCGAAGACATCGTCGATCCTGGCCTCGACCCAGCCACCGGCGTCTCCTCCAAAGACATCGACATAAACCCCTCCACCGGTCTCTACGCGCGCCTCTACCTCCCCATCAACCCCTCCTCCTCCAATGCCCAAAAGCTCCCCCTCCTTGTCTACTACCACGGCGGCGGCTTCATCATAGAGTCTCCCAAATCCCCAAACTATCACTACTACCTAAATTCACTCTCTTCGGAGGCCCACATGGCCATCGTCTCCGTCGGGTACCGCCGCGCACTGGAGGACTGCCTCCCCATCGCCTAGTGGGCGGTTGGAGGAGGGAACAATAGCGAGCCGTGGCTGCTTGACCATGTTGACCCCTCGTGCCTGTTCCTGGTCGGGGACAGCTCAGGGGCGAACATATGCCACAACCTCGCGATGAGGGTATCACTTGTTTGTTTTCTAATACACCACACCACCTTCACTTAAAAAAAGACACAAGAGAAAACTTACCATTGATATATATATTAAAACATTCATAAATTAAAATAGTCCATATTGAGTTTATATATATAATGACTTATTCTTCAAGTACTGGAGTCGTTTATGACTATATATATCTGATAGAATGCTTATAAATAAAAAAGAAATCAATGTGTTATGATATATTCTATTAATTTATTTGATATTTATTTGATCTTTATTATATTTCATTATTCGGTGATGGTGAGATCTTCCACGTACCTTTTGATTTGCAATTTCCAACAGGAGCAGCGCGAAATAAATATAGAAGGGGTGGTGATTGTGCACCCGCACTTCTGCTCACTGGGGCGAGGCCATTTGAGTTTCTTGATTGGCTGAAGCTTGAGGTGTCTTGGAATATCACCTACCCGTGGAAGGGACCGTTGGATCCGCACATCAACCCGTTGGCGTTGGGGGCTCCGAGCCTGAAGTGTTTGACCTGCAATCGTGTGTTGGTTTGCCAGGCTGAGCTGGATTTCTTGCATGATCAAGGGAAGACGTACTACAATGGGTTGAAACAGAGTGTCTGGGTCGGGACGAGCCCACCGGAGTTCTTTGAGACCCTTGGGGAAGGGCATGTGTTCCATCTGACCCACCTTGACTCTGAGAAAGCTAAGGAGATGATGAAGACAGTGGTGCTTTCCTTAACCATAAGTAGAGTCAGACAATAAATTTGCAACCTATGATATGGGGTTACAAGTCCTACCATCATGTGTTAAAAATTATAAATAATTTCGATCTGTCTGTCTATGATCAGATTGTGTAAGCGTTGTGAGTTTGTTGTTTTTTTTAGTAAGTAAGGTGATGCATGCTCTGTTTATCTATAAATAAAGGATTATTCCAACTCTCCCCCCCCCCCCCCCCCCCCCCCCCACACACACACTTTTTCTCTTCCCCTCTATATTTAAGTAATCCACTTTTTATGTTGAGATTTAACCTGAAAATTTTTGAATGCTAAGAAAAATTCTCACTTTTTGTTTTTTGTTAAAGAAAGGTGGGGGACACACTATGGTGTAATGCATGTAATCATAAAAAAAAATAATTTGATCCATAGTATAACATACATATTTAATAATGTTAAACAATATCACAATATATACATGAAATACCATGTGACGCCTAATCACAATAATTGTCATCACGTGAGCCCACGCAGATATGTTCGTAAGAAATTTTTGTTTTATAAATATTTTTTATGGTCAAATCTTTATTTGTCAGTAAACAGTAAGACTTGAACTTATATCCCTTCACTAAGGAGGGATATCCAACTCCATCATCTTACCAAGAGGGCGTAATCCAAATTTCGGACATTGTTTGTTTTGATCATCGTTTAATATGGATATGCTAACATTCCACGTAAAAAAAACAGAGAGAATGTTAATCCCAAATGTAATACTTATATATATTAAGTTTTTTTTAAAATAGTAAACCTTGTTTAGTGATGTATATGGTTTGATGAAAATTATATATTGTTGTATTTTGAATTTATTGAATTCATTTTTAATAAGTGTTAAAAAAAATTAATAAGGCATATATCTCATCTAAGAATATATATACTTCACTGAATGGCTAAAAAAGTATGTCAGACTATATTTGAGACTATAATTATAACAAAAGATGGTGTGTATAACAGTGTCCTAATTTTTATGCACCATTCATTGTTTTTACTTTCACTTGCAGCTGCACTTTTTTCTCCTACAATAGTTTCCGCTCCCAAACCACATGCCTCGGAATTTTCATTAGAAAATGTTGCACTCACTGTACAAATTTTTGTTATTTATTTTTAAACTAGATAGTTTTTTTTTTATAATGGAGGAACCTTTCGTAACTGGTTTTATGGTCGAGTTGGGTAGGCTACTTTTGTCGGTGTATTCTAAACCCACAGAAATTCACAAGGGTTTCAGTTAGCATTAAGACTTGATACCAAAACAGACTTGTGTGCTATGACCACTTATGGGTAAATATTTTCTAAAAATAATATATCCCATCGAGCATATAGTTAGCCAATGAGACATCTTTTTTTTAAAATGTAGTACATATCGTTATAATTGAGTACATATATTTACAGTTTTTCATGATTGAATAAATACTGGTATAGTGTCTGGTGATCAAATTTTAATGTCTTTTCTATTGAGTTTACGTCTTATTTTGATTTCCATATTATTATTAAGGAAGTTATAGCAGCAGAGTTTCCTATTGGTCAAAATAGTGTCACTGCGGATGTCAAAAAATATGCGTAGGACAAATATAATCTGTTTCACTATTCTAAGTGGTTATTTTGCTATTTTATCATATGCATCATATGATGGATATATTTTAAAGGTGATCCAAATTTGAACAGTTACAAATGTGTGAGTTATTGCATGGGTTTAATATTTTCTCATAACACATGAGATTATTAGGAGCTATTGAGATTTATTACTCAATCAATCACTTTATCATAACGTTTCAGTGTATTTGAAACGTTCATACAATGAAAACACATCTTCTTTAATGTGTTTTAACAGGGCAGTTACACACATTAAATTCCCACTATATATATGTCTCTATGTGATGTGTGTGTGATAATCCACCCATTCATCACCAACCCGTGAGAATGAACCAGAGTCCATTTGTTCTTATTTTCTTTTCTATTGATCTTGATCAAGTTTTATTTATTTCATTTCGGGCATTGACAATAAAAGAATTCAGTTCGAGGACTCCACTTGATCACACCACGGGGAGTCGGCGGAATCTCGCAGGTCGAGTTGTATCTCGGGAACGTTATGTCGGTGAAACTCCGTGCTTATGGAGGATATATTCACTTCAAGGATAGTATCTCCTATGTGCCTCTCGACCAGACAATTCCAACCCTTTCTCTCTCCATCTTATTATTTTTATATTATCAATAATATTATACATGAGTTCTTCATATTAATCACTTATTGAGATAAACATTTTTCATGTTTTTGAGAATCATAAAAACAAATTCAAGATATCAAATTCAAGCATCATATAATTATAATTATTAAATTAGAAAACAAACATATATGGTCAATTGGCCATATCAATTGATGATTCATCCATCAAGCACAAGCTTCTTCACACACACACACAATCAAACAGTTAATGTGCACGCAGGATGTGATTTTCACACATTCAACACAAAAAACCACCCTCATCTACATAAACACCATAATATCAACGACCCACTACAAGAGAGAGAGAGAGAGACAGCGCATGTTGCGGACAATATCTGATCAGGATCGCGACCTTATGTGAGGTGAAGGCTTCGAAATCTTCGAGACAGATGCACTCCTCGGCACAGGTGAGTACGTCAGCCATGCTCGTAGGGGTTGCCGTAGCAGAGACTCATAGAGACAGCCGATAGTTAGGAGACCCGAGCAGAAAGTCACAACAGTGGTCTGGGTGCCACAACCGCTCACCAAAGTCATGTTGGTGTTAAAGCAGGAGAGCAGTGAGGATGATGTTTGACTACAGATTTTTTTTTTTTTAATTGACAATTACTTGCCACTTTTTCATAATTAAGATTAATTTTTTTAATTAAATATAAAAGATGATCAAAACCCGATGTTACAATGGGCATAAAAATATGTTAACAATATAAATAGTTAATTACACCGTTCACGAGTATTCAAAAAATTAAAATAATATTCTATAAGCTTGATAATATTAATTTTGTAAATTTTGTATTCTACATAACGGATGAGAAAGAGAGTGAATTTTTTTCTTGTTTATTATGTACACAGAGAGAGGGAGAGAGAGTCTAAAAACAAATATTATTATTAAATAGGATAAATTTGAGATTAACATAATTAACATTTAAATCAATTCGATCGGATGAAAAATAATTTAAATGAGAAATTCATGAAATTCTATAGTTTGGTTTGGTAATGGATAACTTGTGAGGTGAGGGGATAAGTGCGGGAATGAATAGTTAGACAATTTTATCATGCTTGTTATTAAAAAAATATGGTAAAGTGATCATAATTATCCAAATTTAAAATAAAAATAGAGATAATTTTTTTATTAATATTTGCAATTATTAAAAACTTATAATATATGTGTGGGTTATATGTGATTGTCCCTAACAATAATCTTTATTTACCGTGATGCAGAAGCTTTATTTTTTTTATAGAAAATAAAACATGTATTTTTGTAACAATATATGCAATATATACTACAATAAATCATAATTTTTATCCATGATGCAAAAAGTTAAAAATCACATGCTTTATCTAATAACCTTATAAAGAAACAAATTTTGTTGCAGCGTGATGTATATAATTTCTTAATTTGATTTTTTTTTTTTTTTTTTTTTTGTAAAAGAAGGTGGTGTATGATTGGGTTTGTAATGCATTTTTAATTGGATAATACATATCAAATATAAAGTACATGATACATATTTAATGTTAGAAAATATTATACATGTATGACGAATCGAGCTTTGATAGTCGACAAATACCTTCCCCTCTTGAAAGAGATCAAGGGGTGAAACCCTCGGAAGCATCGCTCTTCAAATATAATAATAATACTATACATGCATGGAAAACAACGTCGACGCCTAAAATTAAAAATTATGCATTTTTTTTCATATTTTCATTGTGATTCTCCATAGGAGCTTGCAGTTTTTTCATGTTTTCATTGTAGCTGCTCCAATTAAATGTAACTGAATTTCTGTTTAATTAAGAAAATATAACTAAATTCTGAAGAAAATCACATATACATGCAATTAATTAGAAAAAAAATTATTATCGAACATTAGATTTAACTAATATAAATATGTAATTCAGATCATAAAAAATTAAATATGAATCTATCGACATTGATGAAAACAAAAATCAAATCGCTCCAAAACAAAGCAGTTGTTGAATTATTTTGTGTTTTCACGACATAGAATGATCGATTGTTGAATGTCACCACACAAAAAATCAAAAACTGAAAAAGAGGATCCCAATATGTGTTTTCTGCCATGAAAACGAGTATGTGCAATCGAATCCACGTAAAAGTTATTCGGTTACCAAAAGAGATTGATTTCCACTACTGCTAAGTCATGGGGCTTACAACAGGGGCATACTAATTAATGGGGCCTAAAAATCATTTTCGATAACGAAATATGCATTGGAAGTTGAAGACTTGAAAAAATATGAAGAAATGATGGATTGATCACTAAATAACATGATTTACATGAACTTAAAAATAGATTTTGAGAGGGGGTGGGGTTTTGATTACCAATAGATTTTGGGGGTGGGGAAGGGTAGCGGAGGGTTAGGTTCTATTGGGGTGGGGAAGGGTAGCGGTGGGTTAGGTTCTATTGGGGTGGGATGAGTAGGGGTGGTGTTGGTTTCTTTTTTAAATATAAAAATAAATTTTTAAAGGGGTGGGATGAATTCAATGGGGGTGGTAATAACCGCCCCAAATAAAAACCCAAAAATAAAACATATGAATTTGTTTTTTTTTTTTATTGTTTAACCCCCACCAACCCTCCCCTTCACGCCATCGTACGTAAAAAATTCTGAAATGTCATCCCATCAAACCTGACGCCATTACCATCCTCTCCAGGCCACCTCTCTCTCCCCATTTATAAATTAGGCATTCTTTTCATATTTTTACTGTGATTTTCTATAGTAGCTTGCATGTTTTTCATTGTGAGTTCTCTGTAAAACTAAAATTCTCTTAATTTAAATGTACAAAAAATACAAGAAATGATAAACTGGGCATTCTTTTCTTAATTTTCATTGTGATTTTCTATAGGAACTTGCATATTTTTTGTGCTTTCATTGTGAGTTCGCTACACGTCACAAAGCGGACCCAATTGCCCATATATTCCACCACCACACGCAAACCAAGGCTCTATAAATTGGATATATATAGATAGATAGAGTACCAATCCATTAATCCAATCTCAACTAGAAAGTTTTTTTTGGTAAGTTCTCAACTAGGAAGTTCTTTCTATATATATTTTCATATATACACATTCTCTCCCAAAAGATCAATGGCATCACCAACCAAAACTATCCTTTTTAACATGTCCCCCTACATCATCATTTACACCGACTTCTCCATCGAAAGACTCTCCGGCGAAGACGTCGTTGATCCGGGCCTCGACCCAGCCACCGGAGTCTCCTCCAAAGACGTCGTCATAAACCCCTCCACCGGCCTCTACGCGCGCCTCTATCTCCCCATCAACCCCTCCTCCTCCTCCTCCAATGACCAGAAGCTCCCCCTCCTTGTCTACTACCACGGCGGCGCCTTCGTCATAGAGTCCCCCAAATCCCCAAAGTACCACAACTACCTAAATTCACTCTCTTCAAAGGCCCACATGGCCGTCGTCTCCGTCGGGTACCGCCTCGCACCGGAGAACCACCTCCCCATCGCCTATGAGGACTCCTGGGAGGCGCTCCAGTGGGCGGTTGGAGGAGGGAACAACAGCGAGCCTTGGTTGCTTGACCATGTTGACCCCTCGCGCCTGTTCCTGGCCGGGGACAGCTCAGGGGCGAACATATGCCACAACCTCGCGATGAGGGTACCATTTGTTTGTGTTTCTCTAATACACCACACCACTTTCACTGAAAAAAACATAGAAAACTTGCCATTGATATGTACCCCATTAATACAATACTCATAAATAAAGAGAAATCAATATGATATGATTTTTTTAATTATTGGATCTTTATTATATTTTATTATTCGGTGATGGTGAGATCTTCAACGTAACTTTTGATTTGAAATTTTCAACAGGACCAACGCGTAATAAATATAGAAGGGGTGGCGATCATGCACCCGTACTTCTTGCTCACTGGGGCGAGGCCATTTGAGTCCGGTGAGTTGTTGGTTCTTGAGTTGTTTTGGAAGTTCATCTACCTGACGTCGAAGGGACTGGAAGATCCGAGCATCGACCCATTGGCGAAGGGGGCACCGAGCCTGAAGGATTTGGCTTGCAATCGTGTGTTGGTTTGCCAGGCTGAGCTAGATTTCTTGCATGATCAAGGGAAGACGTACTACAATGGGTTGAAACAGAGTGGCTGGGTGGGGACGAGCCCACCGAAGTTCTTTGAGACCCCTGGAGAAGGACATGTATTCTATCTGGACAACCCTAAGTCTGAGAAAGCCAAAGAGTTGATGGAGACAGTGGTTGATTTCCTCAATTATAAGTAGACTTTGGCAAAAATTTACAACTTATGATTTGGGGTTACCAGCTAAGTAGTCCTACTATACCATGTGATAAAAATTATTCTAAATAAATTCGATCTGGTCTCTCAATCAGATTGTGTAAGCGTTGTGAGTTTGTTGTTTCTTATAAGTAATGAAGATGTATGCTCTGATCTATTTATCTATAAATAAAGGATTGTCTCATTGGGGGGGGGGGGGGGGGGGGGGGGGGGGTTATGGCTGTTGTGTATGATTGTGGTGCAACGTATTTTTAATTGGGTAATCAGGGTGATCTCATAAGTAAGAATACTAACATATACCTTTCATAAGAAATATAATAATAAAAGCAAAAAATAAAAAATGTATATATAAATGAAATATTTACTCAACTACTAAAACTAAATAAAAATACATCTGCAAGTTAAAATAATACAACCAAACCACTAACTTAATAAGGAAAAAAAATCATCGTGGACCAAAAAGAAATGAGTGGGCAATGGTGGCAGATGCCCCTTGGGCCTTATATGTGGCTCCCTTTACACACACAATTTTTATATTTTTTATATGAATTCTGAAATCAAATTAAGATGCATTTTATAATTTAAAATTAAATAAAATTTGATAAAAAAAAAAAACAAAGGCCATCGTTTTCTCCTCCTAAATCAGGTCTCTAATGGAGACATAAATTTTTGAAAACACCCACACTAGCATAGCACCGTGCGTGCGTGGGAGACGATTTGAACATGGGCACGTCGATCTCCCTTCAACAACCCAAAAAAGTAGACTTTTTACTACTCACCCCCACCAACCCTTCTCTTCCCACCATTCTTAAAATTTTGAAACATCATCCTCACCAGCTGAAAGAAAACAGATCTCCCCAACCCACACCCTCTCTCTCTCCTTGCGCATTTCATCCACCATCGACCGCGACATCCACCATCGACAGCCCTCCCCTGATGCCATTACCACCCTCTCCAGGCCACCTCCGTCCACCATCGCCGGCTCGCCCTCGGCCCTCTCCTAGGATCGCACCTTAACGCGGTGCGTGTAACCATCCCATATTAGAATCTCCATCATTTGAAAAATAAAAACATTTAAATTCATACTGTTTGTTATGGTTAGACTTTTGAAAAAAAAAAAAGAATAATATGACCTAATTGTATTAAGAGATGGACAAAGCCGAGCAGGTGGGCCGAGCAAGTGGGCTGGGCAAATGGGCCGGGCAGTTGGGCTGGGTGGGCCGGGCGAACTTGCACGGATCCGCAGACGAGCGTAGATTTGCGCTATCGTGCGCGGATTTCGCGCTAACGTGCGCCGGGATCTGCCGCACGACTGCGCAGCTGGGGCTGGATCTTCTGGGCACGGGCGGGGCCTGCGTACGGGGATCTGCCGGACACGGTCAGCTCGGACGGGCACACTGCGGTGCGGCTGCCGCGCGGACGGGGCTGCAGCGCGGACAGGCGGACAGTGATGACGATGATGACGATGTCACGAACAACAACGCGATGTAACAAACGTCGAATCTCAACAAAGATCCGAAATAAAATTTATTTGAGGTCTTAAAGGGGCTCTGATATCATGTTAGACTTTTGAAAAAAAAGAATAATATGACCTAATTGTATTAAGAGGGAAAAACACTTTATATAATAGTACAAGATCTAATACACGTGTAACATAGTAATACATGTGTAATACAATATATATTTAATGTAATTGTTATGTTTATTCCATAATAAATTGTATAGATATAGAATCACCTAAGTACCTATCTAAGTGAAGGGATCAAATCCCGAGAGCAATATTCTATTATAATAATAATAATAATAATAATAATAATAACTAACCACGTACATGCAAATAAAAACAGCATGGAACATGTCATAAACTGAAACTAGCCACAGGGAAAAGAAAAAGGGCACTGATAGACCCACTACCCAACTTAATTTTCCCACTACCCATAATTACGAAAATGCCATTATTTATTTTAATTTTTTTAACCCTTTCCCACTACCCAGTTCGACAGCATCCTGTCGAAGTGTTCTTCACTGGGACGACAGAGGTCCGTCGAACTGTCTTAGCAAATGTCGACATAGATGTGTCGAACCCTTCAAAACAACAACTTTCTTCTAAGAATCAATCACTTATACAATCATTTACGTCCTTATGAAAAACAAAAATATCATTTAAGTTATTTAAGTCTTTTTGAAAATCATTCATATATATATATATTTATTTAAGTATAAGAAACAGAAATATTAAACAAATAGTTATTTGGACCAAATAAACAGTAAACATTTCATATAGACAAAAAATATTATTTTCTTTTCTAAACAAGTGGAGTCTTTTCTAAACAGACTCCACTTGTTTAGAAAAGAAAATAATGTTTTTTTTTCTATATGAAATGTTTACTGTTTATTTGGTCCAAATAGCTATTTGTTTGATATTTTTGATACTTAAATAAATATATATATAAATGATTTTCAAAAAGACTTAAATAACTTAAATGACATTTTTGTTTTTCATTTAGACTTAAATGAGTGTATAAGTGATTGATTTTTAGAAGAAAGTTGTTGTTTTGAAGGGTTCGACACATCTATGTCGACACTTGCTCAGACAGATCGACGGATGTCTGTCGTTCTAGTGAAACACACTTCGACTGGACTTCTGTCGACACTTATTCAGACAGTTCGACGGACCTCTGTCGTCCCAGTGAAGAACATTTCGACTAGACGCTGTCGAACCGGGTAGTGGGAAAGGGATTAAAAAAATTAAAATAAATAATGGCATTTTCGTAATTATGGGTAGTGGGAAAGTGTAACGTGGGTAGTGGGAATAGTTTTGCCCAAAGAAAAAAAGCATACCTCTAGAAAAATTCATTGCAATGCATTTCAACAGCAAATTTTTTTTTTTTTTTTTTTTTAAATTTCACAAATCTATTTCTAGCCTTCAATAATCCAACGGCGGAGGAAGGTTCAAGTCTGGAATAACATTATTCTTCCTCATCCAACACCGTTGCTTCTCTATCTTCCGCGCAAACGATACTCCATCTACGCCGAAGTTAGTCTTGGCCTTGGACCCCGAAGCTCTCTTGCGGCGCCGTCATAGGCAATCGCCGCCGCCTCTGCCGTGTCGAAAGTCCCCAACCACCTTATCCTCTTCTTCCACGGGTCCCGTATCTCTGCCCCGTACTTCCCCCGCGGCCTCCTCCGGACTCCCCTGAGGCCCTGAATTGGCTCTTCTCTACCTTCAGCGCCTGAGGCCGCCGCAGAACTAACGTCCCACCACCCATCTCCTTCAAGTCCTCGTTTTCGTCCTCCACATCATTTATCATTGCCAATTTTTTTCCCTTCCAAAGAGAGTGACCAATAAGCTAAGGGTTGAAACAATGCATTTTTATTTATAGCATGACATGCAATTTGATTATTCATAACAGTTAGATCTTATCAGATATACCAATAGTTGTTGGGATTTGATTTTTTTTTTTTTTAAGTTTTTGCGGCGGCGGTACTTCCATTGATAGGGATGCCCGATTCATCGGACCCGTGGGATTTGATAGTCCTTTTTTTTTCAAAGTTTATGAGAAATCCCATGCAAATAGTTCCATGTAAACTATGAGATAAAATTTTTCATAAGAAGGGGTTCGAGTTAGGATTTCAATATCTGAATATTAGGAATATAATCGATCTCCCTTTGTAGATAGTAGCAATTTTAAGGAAATAATTTTTCTTTCAAAAATAACAACCTTAATTTGCTGAAATATTTTAAAAAAAATTGAAATAGGTTGCGTCGTCTTCTACTCCTCGGCACGGGTTTCAGCCATCTTGTTAGTAGGGGTCCGCAACGGGCAGGGCCGGGCAGGCCCGGCCCGTTGAAACAGGGCCCAAGCCCGGCCCTGGGCCCAGGCCCGCGGGCCTGCTTGGCCAACGGGCCCGGGCCGGGCCGTGGCAAAAAAACAGGGCCCACCTGCCCACGGGCCCGGGTACGGGCCTCACGGGCCGGCCTGGGTTCGGGCCCACGGGCTGCTGCCCAAATTCAAAAATATTTTTTTTTTCGTTGTTTAAATTGAAACCTTGAAGGAAAAAATATTTATATCTATTGCAAAATAAAAATATTAAATGAATTAATTACTTACAAAAATAAATAATTCGTCTTCTATATAAATGTTAATAATTTGTATAACTCAATCACAATTCAAATAAAAATTACAGACAGATCACTCTCCATGCACTCGGGCCCGCGGGCGGGCCTCGGCACGGGCCGGGCTCGGGCGGGTACGGGGCGGGCCCGGGAGTCAGGCCCAACGTCACGGGCCGGGCTTTCGGGCCACGGGCTTTTTGGTGACCCTTACTTGTTAGGAGACCCGAGCAGAAAGTCACAACAGTGGTTTGGGTGTCATAACGGCTCACCTGAGTCATGTTGGTGCTAAAGTGGGAGAGGAAGTCCTCAGGCCGGTTTTGAGATTTTTTTTTTGCGATGTCCTAAGTGAAATTTTAAAGCGGGCCCATATACACTAAAAAAGTCTTTAATATTATCTTATTTTAAATTACAAATGTTATAAATTTAAAAATACAATATTATACAATTATTAAAATTGAAACTTCTTAAATAAAAATTCTTATAACAACTACATAATATACTTAAAAAATAATTAATCAAATACATATCACTTATCACTTGAGACAAAAGAACATTGTTAATTGGATGGGAGATTTTAAGGGATTTGTTGGGGGAGGAGTTTCATAGAATTTAATGGGGCGGTTAAAAAATATTTGTTTGGGATAGGAAAAGATATAATGGTTTTTGGGTACTTGGGAAATGTAGTTGTTGGGCCTGGGCCTTGGGGTGAGTAATGAGTATTCAAGGGTTCAATGGTCAAGGCAACCAGAAATTTTTTTTTTTCATGGGCTAAACTATATGGGCTTTGCAGGGTTGGGGCCCTAGGCAGTGGCTTTGGTGGCCTCTGTCCAGGGCCGGGCCTAGAAGTCCTTCAACCTTTCTCTCTCTGCTTGTTTCATAGCACGTCTCTCTTTGGCTATACAATGATAGACAGATCTTGATGAACTTCCTGCATAGCTATGTGACATGAACTAGGTGAATACAGGGCCACCAAGACTTTCCGAGAAGACCTTGCGGAGAAAGGCATCATCCCAGCTTCAAGAGACGTGTCTCTTCTCCTAATAGTGATAATGGTAGATGTGGTCAGTTGGGTCGGTTCTCCCCTCAGAAAATTTGTGGGGCTTAGGCAAGGAGACTGGGGAGAGGTGTAATGCATGAGTCGCCTCGAGGGCCAGTTTTGTGGGCATCCAGGAGTCCAAATCTTTGAGGAATCTCTCTCCACTCGGGGTCGTCCTCACGGGGTCATTTGGAGTTTACAGCATTGGAAGACCTTGCAAGATGGTCCCAAGAGGGGGAGAGGATTTTCATCGGAAAGGTTGACCTGGTTATCACCAGGCAGAGGAGCATGGTTTAAGCTCGTTCTGAAGCTCATCATTTTTGCGCTAGACCCGCTCATAGGCGGCACCTAGGTGCTCGGCCTGTTTGACAACCTCCTCAGCCCTACAACAGGAGTCCTCATAGTGTTTCTATAGCCTTGAAGGAGGTGATTCAATGATCTCTTCATAAGGATCATCGTGGTTAGTCTCCAGGTTTGTTTGGACCAACCGGGTAGGAAGGCCTTTTTGGTTGGCAAATTAGCAGGCTAAGGCATGTATGCATGCTTCCCATAGACGACGGCAAACTGGAGGGGACAAAATCTGATCACGAGGATTCTGGTATTTGAATCTGTACTCTCTGCTACTCCTCTAATCATCAGGGTCACACCAACAAATGTTCTCCTCGAAATGATCAAAATAGGGGAGGTGACCTGCAAAAGGTCCTTTGATTGTCAAGTCAGTGAGATAATCGAATGAATTTCACATACTTTTCTATATGGGATTGCATCCCCATTTTATATTACCGCCTATAACCTCCCGTTTGGATCCTCTCTCGATCTTCCATCCGCAACAATGGTGGGAGGATCTTGTGAGATCAAAGAGGATATGGAGGGATATGGTGGTTATGGTGGTAAGATCGGATGGAATTTGAATATCCGATGGAGGATACGGTAGGATCCTACACATATGGTTGAAGATACAGTAGAATCTGCTTATATGGTGGAGGATACGATGGGATGCGTCAGGTATCAAGCGATCTTATGTAGGACACTTGGATGACACGTGACATTATAAGATTGGATCTAAGAAATCCGTCCCCTACAATAATGTATAAGGCTGCAAATTATTTTACTTTTCAAAGAAAAAAATATATTAATATAACTGAGTGTATATTTCAATTCGCAGTTAATATTTAAATGGGTGAGTATATTAAAAAAATAAAAATAAAAATTGCATCCGGAACTGGGCGTATCATTTTCTTGAGTCTTGTCCCATATGGATTTTTAAGCAGAATTAACTTGATATTGCCCGCCAATCCAAACAGCTCCTGGATAGCATTATACCCAAACATGCTTACAGGGACAAAAAAAGAAAAAAAGTTGAAAAAAGAAAAAGCCCCCTCAAATCTTCCATTGCTGTTGTTGCTCTCTTCAATTCATCTTCCAAAAAAAACAAAAAATTCAATCCACTCCTTCGTATCCTTCAAGCCCACATAAAAAATTCAATCTTTTCAATCAAACCTCTCACTTTTCAATCTCCCTATGTTCATATTTCAATTGAAACAATGATCCGATCATCTTCAATGAATTCACCCACATTTGTCGACCCCATCACTACAACAACTACTACTTCTGCTCCACCTCCATTGAATTGCAATCCCTTTATACGTTGCGAAGGCCTCGACCTTCTAGCGATGGCGGTTCTTCACGTCGCTCATCGGACGGCGTTAATGAAGTGGAAGCAAAAGAGGAGGCTGTGAATGTGAGAGAGGAAGACGTCAATGCAGCTCCGGAGGCGATAAGAAGCCGACGGAGGGCTATGTCGATGCCTTCGAAGTACAAGGACTCTGTTCTTCAGCCGTGGAAGCGTCTGACTCGCAGAAGAAGGCGTCGGGCAATCAATGGTTCCAATTGAATCCTTTCTTGGTTTTTTCTCTTCGAATGGGTTCTAAAATTTCCTGCCTTTATTGATTAATCTATAATGGGTTTTGTTCAAGATTATAGTTGTAGTGTGTCTTTTAGTATATCTCATATGGGTTATTTAAAATTTGATGTTATGGTTGTTTTGGTGAACTTGATTGGGTTTTTAATTACTGAAAATGGGATTGAAATACAATGGCAGTTCATTGTGCTTTTTTTTTTGGATAATTAAGTGGTAGGATTTGAACCCAAGACCTTATGGTTGTAAATTTTGTTGTCACCCATTGAGCTATGGATCCAAACCAACAGTATCCTTATCTTATATAATTGAATGTGTATTTATTTTACTAAACACAAGATTTTACATAATTGAATGAGTATTTACATTCATTACTTTGTGAGGATTGGAAGACATGCATTGCCAACTCCATTGGGAACTGGAATAGAAAGATATTGATGATTCTTGATATAATGGTGAACATAACTCGTCTTAATGTGATTACATAGAGTTGGTGGCTTGAGTTTTCTTAACTGGTCTCCATTTGTTGATATGTTCAGGTTTACGTATCAGACCCCTCATGACAAACATAGCTAGATGGATATCATGATATAAATCTTCCTTGTTTTTTTTTTGTAGAAAGGCCCACAAAGGGCGGATACAACAACAGGGCTCAAGGCCCAGAACTATGGCCCAGGAGGGCGAGGACACCTACAAGGGGTTATACGTGTTCGAACCCGTGACCTCCCTGTCGGGAGGGTGCATCTCGACCATCTCGCCAAGCGAGGGGTGGTGCAAATCTTCCTTGTTTTTGGGTTTGTGTTTTTTCACCTGTGTGTTGGTAGTGATAATTATTGTGCTTATTATTTATCAAACTTCACTATTTTGATATGTAAAATACAAAGCTTCAAAAGTAAAAGAATTGGAAGCAAAGTGAAATGAACTAGGCTACTTTAATGGTTGCCTTTTGTTTCAACCAAATGTTTAGTTATTATTTATATTGACAGCCAATTAATATAAAAAAATAGAAAAATTTATTTGGTAAGTACTTGAAAAGCCTATTGCTTGAAACTTGATTTTGTTTGTTGACATGTTCTTACAGATTTTGCTTTAATTTTCAGCTCTGTATAGTCAGGCTTGATTATTATAGTTTAGCCATCAATTTTGTTTCAGATGTTCCTTTTTTGGGGGAAAACAAATCAAGTTAGCAACAGTTGAATTGTGGAAGGTAATGGTTGGTGATATTCAAACAGGAATGAGAGGAGTTAATGCATCTACTCTGAAATGATGAGGGTGAACATATATCAGAATGTCAACTAGGATAACAAAATGTAATTTTTTGATTCTGTGAAATACATGAAAGGGTTATTTTCATAAATACCCCAAAATATTCTATTTTGTAAGATACCCGGTTGAAAACCCATTCCCAGCAATATACCTATGAGCATGAATGCCCTTCAGTCATTCGAAATATGTATTTTAAGTTGTGCATGAATACCCCTCAAAATAGCATTCATGCACAACTTTAAAAAAACCTTTTGACGTGTATTGCTGGGACTAGGGTATCAGCGAGGGATATTTTGACCAAATAGGGTTCAGTTTCTTTATGCAGATAGACCTTCATGAAATTCACAAACGCCTTTCCGGTTAGGGTATAAGTTACATTGTGATGTTTGTGTAATATACTGCTATACATCCTTGTTCATGTACTGAACCATGTGAATATAATCATCTGAGGTATATACATACAAGTTTTTCTGGTGGGATTCTGTTGTTAAAAGAATCTTATACATACAACTAGGATGAATATATATCTCAATCTTATTTTAACTGTCGAAGAACTCTCATTAAATAGAATTTGCAGTAGTCAATCAATAGGCATCACACCCATGTGAATATCAGTAGCTATAGTATTGATGGATATTGG
This sequence comes from Acorus calamus, assembly GCA_030737845.1. Taxonomy (NCBI): domain Eukaryota; kingdom Viridiplantae; phylum Streptophyta; class Magnoliopsida; order Acorales; family Acoraceae; genus Acorus; species Acorus calamus. Next base: position 17,423,771 of record CM060876.1, read on the forward strand.
AATGTGACTGTTATATTTGATTGATTACGTGTTTATTTTTCAACCAAGACTGATGGAGCCCATGAAAATTGCTTGAGCAGAATTATGGCAGAAATTCATTAATCTGATAATTGATAGTATCATTTTTTTGCTGTTTGCACTCTGGACTTTAATGCCAAGTGAAGTAACTTCGTGCCTTTTTTCTGACTGCTTTGCTCCATTTGTTCTGTGTTCTGCATTCATTAGTTGTTTTTGCCTCAAGAGGAATAATTTTTATGTGAGCATGTGCACTTCCTTGTAAGTGTTTTCTAGTTAAAGTTTGTTGTAAAGTTTGTGCTTACTATGTTCCTATGTTCATCTTGTGTTCATCTTTTAAAATTGGTAAAATCTAAATTTTTAAGATTCAAAATACATTAATCAGAACCAGTATTCTAGAGTTGGCTTAAGACTTCTTCTTTTGGGGTGGCTAGAGATGGGCAGATAAAAATTGAAATGTTCAAATTGTGTCAGATTGAATAGTTTCACTGACATTTCCTTAATGCACGAGTCCTCAACTTCGATAGGTGAAAAAAACTGTTCCAACAGATCAAAAGTTTCAACTCTTATTAAAGATCACTTGAAGTAGAGTACCTGAATGTAACTTGCAAGTGATGAAATTTCACTATGAATGTGAGTTAAATGTTTCAAACACAGGCTTAGTTGAAACTCTTTTTTTGTTACTCTCAGTTTTTTCCCCTCAACCAATAGTCTACATGTGAAATTTATTAGCACATATATTACCCGTATGGGATTGAATATTTGATTAGGGTCATGAGTTTGTTACCCACAGGTCTCAGGTCGGTCCTCATAATTAAACAGTTGGGTAAATGGGGCCTTAGATAAGATCCTGAAATGAGGGGAAATTTTTATATCTATACATATGGATATGATTGCAATCAATACGTGTTTGGATGGCCAACACGTGTCCATCAAAGAGTAAAAAATATTTCATTAATTAAAAATTATTGATAAAAATCCTATTAATGTATTTTGATAGACACATATTGTTCATCAAGTCACGTATTGATGAAAATCCTATCAGTACGTACTGATATGAAAATTTTCAAGAAGCATAGTATCCCAATAAAATAGGATAACAAATACAAAAACAAATGGAATTTAAAATAGATACATACATATATCACACTATTTTTAAAAAAATACAATATAAACAAACAAACAAAAATAAATAAAAAATAAAAAAATGAAAATAGAAAAAATAACACAAATCTACTCAGATAAATTTTTTTGTAAATCATATAACAAATAAAATAAAATCCCAATAGGAATAAATTACATAAATAACAACAGAATAAAAAAAAATGGATGAGTTTAAAATAAACTCAAAACCAACTCAAATTTAAATATGTGGCGGTTCTAGGAATTTTTATAAATGGAATCATTTAAAAAAAATTATTCCATAAAAAATTTTAAAAATTTACTTTAATCATATATTTATCAAAAACATAAACTTTCTTTTAAAAATATTACAACAATTTACATTAATAAAAAATAAGAAAAATGATATGTCAAATCCCTATTGCAGCCTTAATTGCATTCCACACTGATTTTCTTTTTCTTTTTAAATTACTCTCTCCTATTGAAGTGCATGTATGTAGTTATATGAAATGAAGTATACATTGAGATACATTAGTGTATTTTTTCGCATTAAAAAAATGATAATTTTTTGCATCATACACTACGATAAAACTTCATACACTAAGAATAACAGCTATAAAATAGGTTACGTTCGAAACGGATTTAATGTATATTAAGTTATCATAATGTATCGGGCTGTAAAACAGACTGCAAAACGAATTGAGTGTTTGAACACTTAAAAAATAAAGCATCAAATAATTGAGAAAGGGTAGTGGGCTGGTAGGGTGGTGGGGTCACAAGTGGGCAGTAATATTTTTTATTTCAAAATAAAAAATGATGGGGTCTTGTTCCCATCACAATGCATGTAGCACCGCCCATGGTTACTGTCATTCATGCATACACCATGTCGTTTAACGTAGTATATAAAATAATCTAACGTTATATATGCTCTACTCTGTTAGTATATACTTTATTATAAAAACATAAATATGTATACATTCAAAGCACTGCTTCATTTATTAATTAATATATATACCTTAAAAAAAAATTCAAAAACATATTCAATCTGCAAAAATATTGATGGACATCAAAATGTGCATTTCTCCGTGAGGGTCTATGTAAAATAGCCAGTCTAAGTGCTTTTAACAAATATCAAAAACAAAATTTTAAAAGTAAAATTCTTTTTTAATTTTTTTTATAGAAATACAAATTCCTTTTTTTTTTACCCAACAAAAAAAAAAAAAACATCAATTTTTTTAAAAAACAGTGAAATCAATTGTATTGTTCCAATAAAAAAAAAAAGAAAAATCGATATAACTCACTGAAAACTTATGAAAATTAGAAAATGTCTATGTAAAATCAGTAAATCATCTTAGGTCCCAATCATTATTCCTAGTTAATGGTTTTAGTCTCCGAGTCAATATTTCGATAATGTAAGAAGCATATTCTAAGAATATTCTATTTTGATTAAAGTAATATCTGAAAACACTATTGAAATAATTCTTTAAAAACTAATAAAATCTAAATTAGTCTTTTTATGATCAAAATACCCTTATCACCTCTAATGAGAAGCCTCTTGCGGTCAGAAAACTATGTATCCCAGTAGAACTATCACGGTGAATTCTAACATCTGACACTTTTGATGCGGTTTAAAGTCGTGTCGTGTCGTGTCCCAGTTGGGTACGTGCCGTGAAATGTGGGATAAGAATAAGGTTTGGCAAAAAAAGAGCCCACCTTCATTGCTACTATATATGCATTGGGAGCCAAAACAAAGCCAAGGAAGAAGACACAATCCATACACATGCAATTCATGAAGTGCCAAAACTTCCCCAATTCACAAACAACATATGCATTACCTACGCAACATTAGTTCTCATCTGTATCAACATATAACTGACGTCACATAATGGAAATTATATTAGGTGGATGTGTTTGTTTTTCAATTATTTTATATTAAAAATGTTATGTTTAGACATCTTAGATTATTTTTTAATATATATTTATTTAATAATGACATTCAAATGAATAATGTCGTTCATTTTAACTTTTTTTAATAATATATATATATATAATGCATTAGGTGATTTCAAGATAAAGTGTCTTAGAAAGCAACAACACTATAGTGCCATATTACTGTTATTAGATATGATTCTGATTGGAAAAAAAAATGGTGGAAGTTAATATACACTGATAGATAAAGAAAAAGAAAAAATCGATATAACACCCTAGAAAGTTAGGTAAATCATTTTTAATCCCTGTAAAATTAATAAATCACTACAGATCCCTATATTATTAGAAAAATATCGTTTCAGTCCATATCGTCGCCCCAACTAACTAGATACATGATTAAACCCAACTACACATTAAAAGTTATCATACATAGCTTTTGGGACCGATGACAATTTTTCAATTTTACATAAATTTAAAAAAATCACTATATTGAGATGATCTTACCCAATGAACTATTAAAAAAAAAAACTAACCAGACTGCCCCCCACCATGCACAGAAAAGGCTTTTTAAAATAGAAAAATGTTACACTCACGTTCTATTTTCAGCCCCCAAATACAATATGCCAATGTTATATTTTTATTTAAAAATTATACACTTCATAATGAGATGTATACTTTATAAAAATAAAATATATACTCAAATAAATTAAATAACATCATTTATAAACAAATATAATTTTTTTTAATGAATTAGTTGGAAAAGACTAACAAAGTATATAAAATTGTAAAAAAAACGGTAACAACGCTCTTTACAAAAATATCATTTAATAAGCTAAAAATACTTCTTTTTTCCGGCATATCTCGTCTTAAAGATTAATATATATCTGGAACATCCTATATTTAAAACCCTTAATAATACAAAAATATTATGAAAATTGGAAGACTCCCTCCATGTAAGGGATTGTCATCATATTGTGTATTCACAAGATTTACTTTACATGTGTGATTTATTAAAATTATACCAATATAGTTATTAACTTTTTTATTTTTCCAAATTCATATCCAAAGTTGTTTTTAATCTCTTCTTTTATACAAAAAAATGGTTTTGAATTTAAAAAAAAATTAAACTTGCAAATAACAAACCACCTAATCAATATCTTCCACTCATGGACGGTCTTCCAAGCATATTGTTGAAATGCAATTGGGAGGAATATTAATCATTTGAGACACACATCATAGCTTTAGAGCATCTTCAATGGACATGTTAACTAACTAAAATGTTAAAGTGACATGTCAGCACTTTATCCATCAACTAGACCCTCATTTACTACATTTTCATTTAGTTGGTGATTGTTGCTCCAATGAACTAGCTAAATAACTAGTTAAAACAATAGTGGGTTCATCTCTCCACCCACTCAAAGCTCTCCACCCACCCAAAATAATATTTTTTTGAATATTTTAAATGGTGAGACCCACATTTGGTTGGCTAAAGCACTAGCTAATTAACATGAAAACTAACATATGACAGGTGGGACCCACATTTAACATACTCTTAACACTTCCATTGGAGCACCATTTTTACTTCATTTATAAAAATATGACACTAACTAATGAGTTAGCATGTCCATTGGAGATGCTCTTAGCTTCCCCCATCATTTTCAAGACTTCACTATCAAGGATGGACAAGTTGGATTACTCAAATTCCACTTTCAATGAATTAAAAAAAAAAATTGAGAACGAGAACAAAAAGGAACCACAAAGTTCCAGCTTGGAGAGCACAATGAGCACCTTGTGCTTGAAAACTGCCCCTCAATAGCCATACATCTGATGCTCATCGACTGTGCGAGTTGACTCAGGATGAGCCCGTGTTTGTGTTGTGTTGGCAATGTCAATAAAATAAAACATATCAGGACATTGAGTTCTAATGCTAATTAGTTCTAGTATGGTCATTGAAGATGGAAGAACTACTAAAGAGAACTCAGATCCTTAGTCATCAAGTCTCTGCATCGATACAAAAGTGTTCTACCAAGATTGACCCATCAGATCTCTTGCATTGTTCTAACATTATGTATCAGAAATGGTAAAGAACCCACCGATCAACATGAAATAAAAGACAAAGGAAGGAAAATGGGAGAGGGGGAGATTGATTTCATGATGTAACAGTTCTCATATTGTTCCATGTAGAGTTCTCACAAGATCCCAATTTTTGGCCTGTGTCTTTTTCCTCTACAGAGAGTTCCTATGTTGGCTCTATGTGGTAAACATTTTCGCTTGACATTCCTAAATTCCCGCATTACCCAAAAAGACTTTCCAACTGTCAGAAACCAACTTTCGGGTTCTAATTTCATATTTTTACAGGAGCAAATCCAACCAATCCAAAAGTGATTGTCCAAAGATGAAGAACAACTAGTCCATTACGTGTGGGCGGATTGAGAGGGTAACCTGGCATGGTTGTGTTCTCCTTCATATGTGACTATGAGCATCGAAGGATCTTCTAAGCACCTCTCAACATGTTTTCGCGCAGGGCAACCTCTCATGCTGCTACATTTGTAGTATCCCCTGCGTAAATATGAAACAATTAGCTGACACAGTTGTGCGTCACTGCATCTATAGAGTGAACAGCAGACTATAAAGGAGTTTATTCAACATGGTCTTTAAATGATGCATCTATATAATGAGTATATTCAATAAACAGTGCATCTATAGAATGAACAACAGCCATAAAAATTATAATTCACCTTATACCAATATTATTTACACCTTATACCTTGCACATGCCCCACCAATCATGAGGAAGTAATAGCTAGTCCTAGGCAACAATGAGGGTTTCATTTCGACTAAAGCAATAATAGATTAACAGCTGTGAATTATAATCCATGGCTATCTAGATTGAAGATCAGTCCACATGTCCTATTCAGGCAGAAATTGCTTCTTGCGGTTGTTGCAAAACAGTAGAATTTTACTTCAAATGAACTTAAATCTTGAGTTCATTTTAGACAGAGATCATATTATTTTGCTCAAAACATGGAGACGGTGAGGAAAGGTGGGTGACTGATCAACAAATATGCATTATATCTTATCTGCATTTTTTTTATGGATACCTTATCTGCGTATTTAAATGCACCAGATATGGAAATTGATCCTAGCCTCATAGGATAATCTTGGGGGGGGGACAAGATAAAATTTCATAGCATCAAGCTCTGGGTTGATCATTGTTCAACTCAGAATTTTGAGACCAAGGGTTCTTAAAAACTAAATTTTGACAATTTTTTATATATAAAATAAAGGCACTACCGAATAAGAGACTCGTGGACATGTTAAGTCTAGGGAACTGTCAATCTACTCATGAAATATGAGATATAACTCCCCAAATCTTTGGGAAATACAACAGATTTCCAATTTAAAGATCATTTGAGACTTAATCTCAAATAAACGCCCCAAAAGGGTAAACAGCTTCAGACAACAAATTTTTTTGGAATCAACTCACAACTACAGTTTAGGAACCACCTGCTTGTTGAGCTTTAATGCATTGCCAAGATATATCTAACAAGGACAACCTACATATCTAGGTATATGAGTATATCCCATGTCAAAGACATGTGTTGGTCAAATCTTAATGAGGAAATCAGTTGATCTCAAGCTATAGCTCGTACAGCTTTTTCTCATTCAATATATATTTGCAGAAATATTTCTCCAGTATATTAAGAAAGTTTGATATCTTGGGACCTTATATTATGGCAAACAAAGATACTTGTATCCATGTCCATGTATAATAACCATATTCAGTCACAAAGAGACGGATTCAAACAACAGTTTACCTAGGGTGTGGAGAACCCTTGATTGGCTTCTGCCCATACTTTCTCCACGAGTACTCATCAGGAGGAATATCAGCCAGTTTGTTACTGATAGCTGGTACCCTGATCGATTTCTTCACCCTTAGCTTTCTACAAAACACACATCCCAACATTCAATTCAAAAGATCACCAATTATAGAATAAACAACCATATCAATATTTTTTGGGGCACTAATGCACACAATATGTTTTGCAGCCTCATTTGCAGTCACCAAGTTACTAACATAATATATGAAACCCTCCAATGCATGATTTAATCCACTATGCTAATACATGCTCTATTACAAAAAATGTAAAAATATATGCATTCAATCCATATGAGTATGCAATTCTTTTTAATAAAGTAATGTACTTCATCAATCAAATACTCAAGCATATACGTTAAAAAAATCTAAATGTGTGCAAACGCAAACAGAGTGGTAATTAACATTTTCCAACAAACATATGTTCCTATTTTTTTGGCCAATGATGCACTCCATTCTGCAACCCCATTTGCAGTTGTCACGTCACTATCACTATATAGGAAATCACCCAACGGAATATATATTATATACTCCATTATGTTAGAATATGCTCTATAATGAAAAACGTAAAATTATATGCATTCAATTCATACGAACATGTATTTTATTTTTGTAAAAGAATGTACTCCATTAGTCAAATATATACTTTTAAAAAATCAAAACATGTGAAACAACATGATTGTAAAATGAATTGAGAGTAATTTTCACATTTTTTAGGGTGTTGTTATAGTCTCATTTACAACCTCTGGTGTAGTCTCATATGCTATGATCATTGTCCCACAAGATATTTACCTCGTTAGAGTATATAATTTTTCACAGTCTCGTTGTTACACATGGCATTGTTTTATATTTCGTTAGACAAGGTATATAATATTTTATTTTTCCATAAATGGGTCATGTACCTCGTTAAATGATATATATTCTTTAAAAAAATCGAACTTGATAGAACTGCAGGCTGTGTAAGTAGGACTTATGTCAAATGTTTTCCTATGTTTACCTTCTCTTTGAGCAATGGCACCTCCCACTGGTCACACATTTCCCGCTCCCATCCTCCCCTTTCCCCGAACACCTCTTCTTTGGCACCAAATTTTGATCAGACGACTGATGAGATGCCCCTAAAAGGTGAAACCCCGACTTTCCATCTAAGCTCGCCACGCTCCCATCCATACTCAACGACGACACGAACGATCTCGCCGAAGAAGACGCGGTCGGAGCACAACTCGAACTCTCAAATTTGAGGTTTATCCCACTATTGCTCCTTCGAAACATCATATCAGCCCGGAATTTCATCTCTTGCTGCATCTGAAACCTCTGTTTCTGCTGCTGCTTAAGGAACTGAAACTGAAGAGGACTGTTCTTGGAAGAGGGATCCAAATCCAATATTGGGTTTTCAAGGAGGCTCCTTTGTTGGCTGGATGAGGAGTCTGTTCTGGTCATCGTGTTGTTGTCAGAGAAAAGCTTGTGATGGAATTGTGATTGAATCTTGTTGGATCTCCTCACCCTCCCATGCCCGACACCATTGTTGCTCAACAGAGAGACTACTCTCTTGAACTTGAGCACAGCCTCTCTTGTTTCAGCCATTAAATTCCGATACTGGAGCTGCTCTTGGGGCTGTGTTAGAAGGTTTAAAACCCTGTGACAACACTCCACAGCAGCTCTGTTGGCTTGCTCTACTTCCTCTATTTTCATATTTGAAAACTTTGAAAGAACAACAAAAAAAAAACTTAAACCAAGCTCAAAGAGGGAGCTTTCAAAGACCCATCATGCACAAGGGCCTCAAAAAGGGAGAAGCTTCACAACCCATGGAAGGGCAGTGAATGAAATAAAAGATGGCCACCCCAGTTGTTCTTCCAGAAACCCTAGAAACCCAAAAGCCAGACCCACAACAAAATCAGGTGAAATGAAAGATCTCCGAAGAACCCATCACAGATTACAAACATGGATTAAAAACAAGTGAGACCCACATGAGATTTTGATCTGGTTTCCATGATCTGATCCATGAAAAGATGGCAGAGAAAGAAATTCAACCAAAACAGGGAAAGCCCACATGGAAAAACCTGAATTCCTGATCAAAAAAAAAAAACACAAGCAAACATAGATTGATTTAAAAATTTTCACCTTTAAATTCAATACCAATATGTATATGTGCCCAAATAAAAAATAAAACATACCCACTCAGATTGTTCTTTCCATGGTTGCCTCCCTTGTGAGATTGAAAAAAGTGACAGAACAGACCCAAAAGAATATAAAATAGAAATTCTTACCCTTCTGATTTCTTTATACAGTATTCAAAAGTCATGAAAAAATAAATAAATTAAAATAAAGTAAGAGAAAAACAAAGGCAGAAAGAAGACCCCACAGGCCTTGGGAGTTAAAAAATTTATTTAAAAAAACAAGACAATAAGATCACTAAAAATTGACCGTCTGATCAATAAAGCCGATGAGATCTGAAGTGGAACCCCAGACAAAAATGGACCTCGTTATTACTTTTCTTATCATTTTACGTTGGAGGGTGTTTTGTTCAAAATGTCCTCCGAGTGGGGCCCACGGTGGGTGGGGAAGGGAGTAGCCGTTGCAGTCAAAGGACAAATAGAAGTTTGACACGTAGACAGAACTGTTGACTCTTTTTGTGGTCCCGCGGGAAGCAGGACAACCGTTGACTTTAGCTGCTTGCGGACGACGGAATTAGGCCTATGTGTCGCCGCTGTATATATTTTGTATCCTGACAAAGATTTCTTCTTGTTTGTTGGGTGGAGATATAAGTTTTTAGAGGAAATTAAATAATGGTTCTCTTTTTAACACCTGAATTATTTTTAAGTTTTTAAAATATTTAGATTTATTCTGAAGTTCTTATACCCCATTGCCTATATTTTTAGGTCTTTTTTTAGTAAGAACAGTTAACTACACAGTTAACATTTTCCTTTTATTTTTCTTTAAAAAAAAAAATTTCCTTCTATTTTGAGGAAAATCAATATGAATTCCTAAAAAATTAGCTAAATCGATTTTAAAATCGTCACATGACTCTAAAAAGTATGTATGGGTAATGGATTTCATCCCTCAATTAAATTGCCATCAGTTTACAGGAAATATTTTGAGAATATTTTGAGAATTGATATGACTATCTGAAAACTTATGATAATCAGAAAAGATCCCTGTAAAATCAGTAAATTCTTTTAAAGTCAACTACAAATCTGGTTATTATATAATAATAATTTATCAAGTAAATTTTTAAAATGGTATTACAGTAATTTATCATGTATGGTTAGAGTCAATCACATATCTGGTTAAATTGGTTACAATAGGGATTAATATTGCCTAATAAGATAGGGACATGGAGGAATTTACTAATTTTATAGGAATCTTTTCTAATTTTCATACATCCCTAGGGAGCTATATCGAGTTCTCTAAAATAAGGGATGAAGATATTCTAGTAGTTTTTAATCTGTATTTAGGTTTAATCGTGTATCAGGTTAGTTGGGGTGACGAGAGGGACTAAAACGATATTTTTCTAATAACATAGGGATGTGTGGTGAGTTTTCAATTTTACAAGAACTAAAATCGATTTAGCTAACTTTCTATGGAGTTATATCGATTTTTCCTTTCTATTTTTACCATTTCTCTTCACTGACCATATACATTGTTAATAGTTATAGATACATTATTAACAAGTCTAGGTATACTGTTAATAGGTATGGGTACAGTGTTAAGACGTGAGAGAGGGAGTGGAAGGAGGGAATGAGTCACCTGAGACTGAGAGGCGGTGACAAGAGGGAGGAGGAGAGGAGAGGCTGCACAAAGGGGTAAGGGCTGCCGTTTGTATGATGGGAGAGAGAGGGGGATACATAGGGCTGCAACTTGGGTCGGGTTGAACCCGAACCCGACGGGTTGAACCCGATTTTTACATGGGTTGGGTTGATCAAATCGGGTTCGGGTTCGGGTTCGGGTTGGCCAAATCGGGTTGGGTCACAAATCGGGTTGGGTTCGGGTTGGCCTCCGACCCAACCCGACCCAACCCGAACCCGAAAATTAATATTTAAAAAAAATCATGGCCGTTTATTTTGTAACTTCTAATATGGGTAGTCCAAATTTTAGGTAAACCTAGCTAATCTTATGGGTTGGGTGGGGTTGATTTATTTAATTTACACATTATGTTAGAAATTCGGGTTGGGTCGGGTTGGTTCAATTCGGGTTGAAAATCGGGTTGGGGTCGGGTTGGTCCAATTCGGGTTAAGTCGGGTTGGGTCGGGTTGGTTTATTTAATTTCGGGTTGGGTTCGGGTTGGTCCAATTCGGGTTGAAAATCGGGTTGGGTCGTTTGGAATTCGGGTTGGGTTCGGGTTGGGGTCAACCCGAACCCAACCCGCCCGAGTTACAGCCCTAGGGATACAAATAAAGATGAAGACATAAGCAAAAGTGAAAAAAAATTGGTAAAATATAACTTTCATTTGATGGACCTAGAAATAATATCACAACTAAACTAGGGACCTAAAAAAATTAAATATTTTAAGGACCTAAAAATAATTCAGTGACTTCCGGGAGGGCCCATAATTAATTTCCCCAAGTTTTCATGAAGTAACGCATTAATTCATTACATCATTTATAAGGTGTCCATAGGTCATGCTTCATTTATGGAAAATGTTAAACAAAGTCACGTTGACATGTCACATTCATCGATTAAAACTCAGACCTCACGTGATTTTATTTTTTTAAAATAATAATTATCATCTAATAAGGTATTTATTTTAATGAAAAATATATATATCGCTCTATTTCGAGTTGAATGAACTTATTTTTAGTGAGTCTAAAAAAATATTTAATGTGATATATAAAACATCTAATAAGGTATATGTTTCACTGGGTTTCTAACATAGTATATAAGACTGTGTTTTGGAATGAGAAAAAACTGAGTGTAACAGCACTCTTCGTTTTTATGTGTGACACTTAGATCTTTCTACTATCAAAAGCAAAAAAAATGCGACGGAATGTTTTGAGTGGACGGTTGATTATGTTAATTTATCTTGATTCACTCCATCAACAATTTTCATTTCCCATTTATTATGGCCTGTAATTCCTTCTAATATTAAAAGAAAAATGATTGGGGATGCTTGATCCAGTATTTATTAAATAAAAAAAGTACTTATTAAATAAGAAAAATGATTGGATTAAGATTAATTGGTTCAATTGTTTTAAATTAATCTGAATTGAAATTCTGAGAAGTATAAATTTTTTTAAAATATTTTCACAACTCTTAATACTCTCTAGATATAGAATTCTTTAAAAATGGTAATTGATTTTAATAATTTAAGATGTCATATGTTCTCAAAAAAACCATCAATTCAATCAATGAGTCGAACATTCTTATATGTTGTTAGGTTGCTAGTGTTAAACGTTATTGGTTTTTGAACACACCAATCTGGACAATTAATAATGTATATACTTTTTTGATGTGCACATCTGACTTAATTTCTTTTAAATTGTATATCTTTTAAAAAATATATAATTTTATAAAAATTGAGTGCTCCTGATGAATTGCATGAAACATTTATAAAAGTATAAAAATATTTAATGAGTTGTATATATTGTTAATTTGAGTACATGTAGCTAATGAGGCACATGAGATTTGAAAATGAGGCTAGAAAAGAATCTTGTGTAATAATGCTTTTTTTTAAAACATCGATGATAAATTCCATCAAGGAAAGTGACAAAAAATAGAATAAAATAAATAAATAAAATTGGACCATAAGTGCATTTGGACTTTTGATAACGAAAAATGATATGTTTTGTCTCATTTGTAACATTGTTTGTAGCCATTGAATATTTTTAATTTTATCTAAAATTTATACTTATCTAATGAAATATATTTCTATTAAAAATATATATGTTTACATGATATGAATACATATTTTTTATGTTTTTCAAAATGAAATGTTGAAGATAGGTAATTGATTTATGGAAATGAAAAATGGATGTCATTGTTGTTTGTTAGTGGACACAATTGTTTTTAGTGATAGAGACAGTGTATTTGTGTTCAAAATAAAAATGATTAGTATAATATATAAGTTATAATCTTAAAAACATCATTAATTCAGCTTTTAGATTATGATTTTTTAAAGTTATTTTTAACTTAAATAATATTAGATAAACTTAAACAAATATGTCATAACAGTTTATTTTAAACTAAAAATTAGTAATTACAAGTTTACAACTTATAAGTTTTAACAAACAACTGCTTAATTATTGCTGCAAACTGCACATAGTTTAATTATTTATTTTTTTGTGAACAATATATACTAGTCTAATAAAATACAAATTATTATCAAAAAAGAGAAAAAATACATCTAATACCCAAATATCTATTAGTTATCTCTATCTCTGAAAATACAAATAATTCCCTGCAAAGTTTGTTTAAAAACAGATAAACCCCTAAGTTAAAATTGTTGGCAAGGTTGAGATATTTTGTTATTATTCCATCCAGTTAACCCGGAATCCAAAAACCCAATGCAACAAATTAAAGCCCTTGTAAAGTGTGAGAAAATACAAATAGACCACATTCTGGTGACAAATTTACCCCTCTACACAAATAAATATTCTTATTTTTAAAAATAGACATTGACAGAATTAAAATTATATATATAGCCCTCGAATACAATGTAGAATATAATGTGGAATAATATAAATTTGGTGATTTTTTTTTTTTTTAACATAAGAAACATTTTCTTTAACAAATAAACCTTGTATAAAATTTATCGATATAGATACACTGCATTAAAGAACAATAATCACGTCCCATAATTATAAAAGAAGAAGAAGAAGAAGAAGAAGAAGAACTTTGATTGATTCCTCTTTGTTTATCCCTTTACAGTCCACCTTGATTGATTCCTCTGTTTCTCCTCCTAAAAATTAAACCCTGAAAACCTAAAGCATTTTAAAAGATGAGAGAGTATGACTTGAACTGGTTCTCGAAGTGCGCAGAGCAACTCCAGTGTATAGGATTTTTATTTTATTTTTAGACTTTTATATTTTCTAAAAAAACTAGTCCATTTGTTTGTTATTTATTTTCCTTATTCCGATTTTATTGAGATTTGTTTTATTTAAAATATGTTTAAATAGATTTCTAAAAGTCAAAATCTATTCAAGAATTTTAAGAGATGTTAATCCCAAATATATGTATGAATTAAGTGTCTCATTTTAGAATTTAGTCTAGGGCTCTACCAAGCTGGTTACTTTTTGGGTCGGCTTGGGGTGGAGACGAGGATGTTAAGTTGGTGTGGACAATCAGATCGGATATCTTGTGGCCATAGGGAATCTTTGTGGCAGCTACTTATTTGTTACTTATTTGTTGTTACTTAAGAGGTATAAGTCTATTAAAAAAATAAATATAATTTTCGATAGACTCGTAGGGTTAAGAGTTTTTTAAAAAAAATTAAAAAAATTTGTACTATTTACGTGTCTCATTCCTACTAGAAGAACTATGGTTTTACCAGGGGAGATCCGAACTCATGGACAACACAATGGCCTATAATGCAGTTCATGTATCAATGAACTGACAAGGGAGGTGGACTTCAGGAGTTAGATTGCGGGCTTTCTTTCTAAATATCTCTTGAGCGCTGTTATTCTATCGTTTTAACAATCTAAAATACAGTCTTATATATATCGTTAAAAATTCAATGAAACATATACTATATTAGACAATGTATATACCTTATTAAAAATAGGTTTATTCAATTCAAACTGTAGCCATATACATTTTTTATCAAATTATATATCACGTTACATAGTGTTTACTATTTAAAAAAAATAAGAATATCAAAATATTTTCTTACGGTTATTAAAAATAGATTTATTCAACTCGAAATGTAGCCATATACATTTTTTATCAAATTATATCACATTACATAGTGTTTACTATTTTTAAAAAATAAGAATATAGATGGTCTGAGTTTTGGTTGGTAAAAATGACTAAGTTTAACATTTTTCATTTCTCTTTTCTTTTCTCTATGCTTTCTCACCTCTTTTAGAATTGTATTTCGAAATCAATAATGAAATCATGGTAACCATAATGCCCTTTTAGAAAATGACAATCTAGACGTTTGAAAACACGGTTTGAATAATTTTGTTTTTATAAGAACATCTCTAACTCAAGTCTTCAAATATAGAGGGTTGACCTCCATATTCGAGAGATAGTACTTTTTAAAGGGAGTTGCACTCCAACCATCCTCTTCTATTTTTTCTTATCAATTTTAAAATTATATAATATTATATAAAAACTCATTAATAAATATTATCAATATTAATCCATTTATATATATAAAAAATTATACCATTGAAAAGATCTCATTAAGATCTTAAAGATGAGTCTAATATTAAGTAATTTTAGAGTTATTTATAAATTAGTGAATTTTTAATTGAATAAAATAGCATAATTCTTTAATAATAAAATGTATGAGGCTTTTATTTAAAATTAATTCTAAAATAATTTAATATTAGTCTCATTTTGAATGTTCCAATAAAACATTTCCAATGGTAGTACTTTTATTAAAAATGAATTAACGAATTTAAATATACATTGAGTTAAAGTAATTAGTGTACAAAGTAAAAAGTGAAAAATGTGACTTTTAGGTGGCCTTTGAAGGCACATCACTCTCCAAATTTGGAGATATAAAATGTGATTAGAGTTGTTTTAATAAATTAAAAACTCAAAACATACTTGCCAATGCCCCAACTTTAATTGATTAATTGGAACGAGTGACTCAACTTTTCAAATATAAATGTTACTATAAATCAATTTAAAAAGCAAAATAAACACAGCTTGAAAGATGGTAAAAAAAAAAACTTTGGTTTTCCACTGTCTACTCAACTTTCCTTTAGGGTGTGTTTGGTTGCACGATTGTAAAATTGATTTTGCAGGAATCTGCGATTGCAAAACTGATTCCGCAGGAAGCTCACTTTCTCAGCTTTTTGAAATCGCAGTTTTTGGACATTATTTGTCTGCAATCGCTAGATTTAAAACTGCGATTGCAAAACTGTTTGGTTACACGATTGTAAACGCAGCTCTCTACAATCGCAAACGCAATCGCGCAACCAAACGCACCCTTAAACAACTTGGTTGATGGGATATCTAATATGTATTTGTGAGTGAGAGGGGGACCAAGCTCATGAGTATTTTATAGGCATCTCTAGTTCTCTACCCATCAAAAGATGCAACATGTGACTTGCTTGTGTCATTTAGTTACTCTCATTAATAAGAGACATAATACATAACTAATATTCTTTAAACCCCATTGGTTAACATGAGTAACTCTAAATTTTTATTACTCCTATTCTTTGAATTCCACATGGTAACTCTAACTTTATTAATATTCATTAATAAACTTTGACTCTTGGGTTACACTCCTTAATTTAGATGTTACCACATCTTTTAGGTTACATGACTTGTAAGCATCTCAATTGAAGCTCATAACTCTTTCTCCTAAATGAGTAGCCACCAAGTCACTTTAAGCTTCTCAATAGAAACTCACGATTTTAGGTCTCCCATTCGGATAACCTAAGATTAAGTCTGCGAAATCAATTCTCTACAAGCATGTCCATAGGAAGCTTAAAGTGGCTTGCTGGTTACTCTAATGTCATGGGTTTCTATTGGGAAGCTTAATTGACTTGGTGGTTACTCATTTAGAAGAAAAGGGTTATGAGCTTCAATTGAGAAGTTTAAAAGTCATGTACCATCTAAATTAATATAACCCAAGAGTCAAAGGTTACAAATGAATATTTATAAAGCTAGAGTTACCATATAAAATTCAAAGAATATGGGTAATATTCATGTTAATGAGAGTAACTAATGACACAAGCCACATATTACATCTCTTGATGGATAGAGATGCCTATAAATACCCAAGAGCTTGATCCCCCTCTCACTCACAAATGCATGCTTGATATCTCATTTATCAAGTTGTACAGCAAGAAACCTATGCTTGAGTATGTAGGATTGAAACCCTATATCTCATCATCCCCACGTTTCATGGATATTACAATTTGCCAAGTACACCATAACTTGGGGACAATAAACTTTAACTCTCACTCACTCTTAATTTTCTTCTTCTGATAGACTTTGACATATATTTATTTTTTAAACATCTTGTTAGAAAAAAATATAGCATAAAATCTTAATCCACCTCTTAAATGGACAGTTATAACAAAGATATTCCCAACATCTTTGTTATCAAATGGTAGTAATTCAATTTTATACCATGATTACGCCAGTCCCAAAGGAGTTTACATTTTGCATCTCATGCATGTATAAAACCACTTAGGGTACCAATTAGAATGACTACAATCCCCTCCTTTGAAAAACCAATATTTACCCTTAAAAAGCACTCTCTCATGACTCCTAAAATAAAATCTAAGTTGCATAAATTTAACCCGAAACCTAAATCCCATTTCTGTGGAGAAATTGTTCATTGTACGATTGGGACCTCCACTTCACAATTTATAAGATTTCAAAAATCATTCACCAGACTCCAATCAGTAAATGCAACTAAATTCACCATGGAAACCACCCACACATGCAATAACAAAGGGAAAATAAATCATCAAGCATGCCTGGAGGAAGAAAAAATGGCATTCAAACTTCACTATACAGCTATATAAAACTAAAACCAAACACTGTATTCCGCGTCTTGCAAGAATCAGTATCACCAGTGTTGAAACAGAGATAAAGAAAACCCTATACTTATGCCCTACCATCTTTTCAGACCTATGTGTTTTGACTGTGAGAAGCTTCACTGCCTCCTCCCCCTGCCCTTTTTAGTTTGTTGGGACTCCGCCTGCTCCTTCATTGATGCTTCGGTTATATCAACTGACAAAACATACAGAACGCCCCACGTTGGTATGTCATAGTCAAGATTAAAAGGATGATGTTATACACAGTCCCCCTTTGTAGTCAGTTTTTTTTCTTCCGAAGCATAATTAGATCAAGTATCTGATTTATTTTTTGTGAAAAGAAGTGCATAAACTCATTGAATATATACTTTATTTTTTGTAAAGGTATATACTTCACAATGTGAAATAAGTATATTAAAAAATCGCGGGGAGGTCCGATGTAAAGGTTAGAGGACTGCAAATAAAAAAATGCATTCAGCTTCAGTTATATCAACTGAGAAAACATAGAAAACACCCCATGTAGGTATGTCATAATCACAATTAAAGCACATTATTACATGAAGCCCCATAGTCATTTTTTAACTAACGAGGAATTTTTCTTTAGGATAAGTACAAAATTTTCTTTTTGGTGAGCATCAATATCGGGATTATATGTTTAATTTCTTTTTTTAAGTATATACTTTACCACATGAAATATATGCCTAAAAAACTAAAGATGCACTAAATGGGACTGCAAACAAGACTATCTAACATTAGCCATATTCTAAAGCAAACATTAGTCAGATCGTGTTTCATAGGATGCATGGAGAGAAAAAGAGGAATTTACCATCAGGACCCCGGGTCATCAACGTGAAGAAGATGTTGTTGAGCTTCTCCATCCTTTTAATTTCTTGTGCCTGATCCGTTTTGTACTTCAGGCACTGCAAGAATATACAAAAGATCAATCAATCAGCTGAAATATAACAAATGCCATTATTGATTAGCTATGGTATACCAAAAAAGATAAAGAATAAACTCAAACAATCCAGAGGACCATTGTTCACATCAACGCGTCCATAGGGCAACACAGAAAACAACGTTCCAAATTTAAAGAGAAGATCAATATGATACGAGACAGACTGTTTTATATTTAAGGTGAGTCCATGGAGTTTGTAGAAAATTCAAAGTGGTTGAATCAATTACAATTTTACAAAGTCCAATTGCTAAAAAGAACTCACATGGTTTTGCTTTTGCACAAATAACAGTCTCCAGGCCTAGATGTTACCCGGATGTGAACTTCATGAGTTTATTACTACATATAATATTATTTTCAGATGTATATTGCAAATGCAACAGACAACCTAATAGTGATCAGAGTTTCTGATGTAGCTGCTGGCTCAAAAATCAGACCAGAAACACTGGTGATCCAACAAAACAAAGTATATGAACTTGCTAACTCACAGTTTGCTAAGAGCCTAAAAATATAAAGCATCAATATCTGGCGGGCATAAGTTGTATAAGAATTTCAAATGAGTTAGTGTGTTGTTATCCAAAGCCTATAAATTTTTTGGTATGTTCACTGCACCCAAGAAGTGACGACAGAAACCCCTTAAATATTATTGCCTACATGTTAAGGCATTTTTAAAAAAAATAAAATGAAAACATAAGTATGTCTGAGCCCGGGTTCAAACCGGGAACCCGGGGACCTCTAATGTGTGAGACTAACGTGATGACCAACTACACCACCCAGACAAACACCATCTTAAGGCATTTGTTTGTTGTTTTAGTAAGAATGGCGTCCACCGATTGTATTAATTAGTAGAATACTACAAGCTTACATGATGCAAAAAAATGTGAAAAAGAGAAAAGATGTGGAGGGCATTAGGAATATCCCCCACATTAATCATGTTAATGCAATTGTTATAACATAAAAAAGGAATAATTCGTTGATGAGAAGATTCACAATTCCAAAAAATTGTCAGGAAAAATTTGAGAAAATTTTAAAAATAAAAAAAAGTAACAATTAAATCTGACATGTGAAACCAACAATATGAAGTCTTGGGCATTTGTTTTGTCTTGAATTTAAGAAAAAACAGGTAGGAAATGTTTTGTTTTCTTTCATCTTTTTTTAAGGGGAAACAAAGAAGAAAGAGATCAGATAGGGGAGATCAAAAAAATCGTTGGAGGAAGTTCTGTATTTTAAGTGGGGAAGAAAGGATTTGCAAAAGCATGGTCCTGTTTTCACATTTTAGTTCTTCTGTGCATGCCTGTGAATATTTTGCTAAGCGTGTTTAATTCATGTTTAATTCGCATATTGTGCCTGTAATTTATTATTCATCTACTTTTCATTTAGGAACATATAATATAGGAAAAAAGGGTGCATATAAAACGTGGAACAATAAAAAAACACCAATCCTGTGATACAAATCAGAAAATAAGGGGTCTGGGATTGCAAGGGGGTCCATTGATATTCTATTGAAGCTGATTGATAGATGTGTTTGATAATGAACCTTTATTGCATCTTACAATGACCCCAAAAGTTATCTTTATAATAGTGGCTGTGAGTGAACACTCTGAGTGTTATATAATGATGATGCTAAGAAACAATCAGTGTTGGTGGATATAAAGAATACAAATATTAGGAAAGATCAGAGAATCTGTACAATGTGTAGGGATGGAATAAAAGATGCTACCAAAAAGATAATGTTCGAATTGGAAATGCAATTACCAATAACAAATCAAAAGGAAATTCAAATGACTATGAGAGTAAAATAAAAAAAATGAACTTTATTCTGTTTTTTAATAGAAAAAACTGGCAGCCACTTATGGTATTTGCATAACAAAATCATATTAGCTTAACATCACTTCCTCATTTGTAAAACTGATTGCCACTATGAGAAGTAATATATTCACTAATGAAAAAAAAAAATTTAGTCAGACATCACTTTCTATAAACAACTAGTAACACACAGGCATATGATAGCTGCATCCATGCACTTACATTTTTACAATAAGAAGTATCACCCTATTCATTCCCTACTTTGTATTATCCCCTGTAAGCATATCCATAGGCCAAACAGGATTTAACAGTGGTACCCTTTAGATGCAGTAAACTAAATAAATTTCATTCCCTACAGGACATAATCCCCGCAGCATATCTATGCAACATGGGCCAATCATGATTCAATAATAGTGCCCCTTACATTCACTCAACTGAATGAAGTTCACATCACTCAACTGAATGAAGTTCACATACTAGCAAGCCAAGAACAATGTAATTTTCATGGTTGCTTTAATCACCCAAAAAAAATGTTATATGGACATCAGACACATCAATACCATTCATCGATGTCAACTATGATATGTCGAACATGCCACCATGTCATCACATCTTCCACAATAACAATATGAAATTTTCCATTGCGCACAGAAACATAAGCTCAAACAAAATTGGACTGATTTCACAACAAACTTTGGTTACCAATAAATTATCTCATTTTTAATATGCAAACATTGTATTTTAAGTTTCCATAAAAAAAAAACAATGTGTTTTAGTTTTTAGATTTCAAATAATTCGTCTCATGTTGGATTTCCTACCAAAAAAAAATACAAAAAATATTCACCAAAAAATATCTACAAATTTCTGCATTTATGTAATTTTTTGACATTTTTCATAATTTTTCCATTTTTAAAATTTTTTTTCACTTTTTCTCATTCTTCCCAACTTTTTATTCCAGAATCAAATCGATGTATCCATTGGGAACCCCAATAAATATATATAAAAAATCATTTAAAACTATGATCTTCAATCTATATTACATTTACATAAATTCAACAATGGCGTTCAGATTCCAGCTCTATCATAGTCAAAAACTATTATTTTAAAAAATATGTGCCCCAAAACTTCCCCGTATAATAAACCAAAAATATAAATTAAAACTACATAACCCTAAAAACAAAAGCTCCCAAAAATCCCAATTTCAACACGTATCAGAAACATATGAATGCACGGCAGGTTCAAAAGACTCCGACCAAACATTACAAATAAGAATGCACAATCACCAGAAAAATGGAACAATCAAACAATAAGACATCATAAATCAAATCAAAACAAAGTAAACCCTAAAAGAGAAACCCCAGAAAGACAGATCAAACAAAAATCATACGATTCACAATACCTCACGATTGTCGGTGACCTTGAGGACCAGCTTCCCGTCGCAGTGCCTGTACTTCATCACATACCTCGACTGTTTCAAAAAAAAAATATCAATCCAAAAAAATCGAAAAAAAAATATAGATTCATAGAGAGAGATCGAACGAAAGAGGAAGTACCGATTGGGGATTCGCGCGGAAGAGCTGGACTGACTTGTCGACGAACTCGTCCCACGATTCGATGTAAACCATTGTTTTTCACAGAGAGTTTTTGTTCTTTTTATTAGGGTTTTTAAGAAATCGAGGGGCCGAAGTAGGGTTTTTATATTGTTAATTTTTATATAGTTGGGCCATTTTAAATGGAGCCCGTAATCTCAAGGTCAAGAATCGTACATATGGGATAGTTTTAAATTCTAAGCCCTGTTTGCATAGATAATTAAGTTATTTTAAGATTTATGAATATTTTAGTATAAATAAGGATAAAATATATTTTTATTTGTTTGTGTTTTAAATTATTGTTATTGAAAAACGTAATAATAAAATTTTTATTGTTTGGATAAAATGTGAATAAGGTGTGAATAAATATTTATTAAAAGTACAAAATGATAACAGTTGATTTGATAATTGATTTATACAAGTCTTTGTTTGTAACAGGAATATGTTTTATTCTTGGGTATACATTTATCCGAGCATAAGTGAGTATAAATAAGAATAAAGTGATTTTGTGTTTGGTTGTGTTTTGAATTATTCTCGTTGATAAAGTAAGAATAAATGTTATGTTGTTTTGGTAAATGTAAATAAAGTATGGATAAAGATCTAAAAAGATAAAAAAATCATAATAGTTGATTTGATTTATAAGAGGTGATTATAGTTGACTTGACACAGGATGAGACATTCATCCGATCATGATGTAATAACCAATCTATAATAATCATGAACTTTAGTTGATAAGTGGCATGACTTAAATGAACAAAAAAAAATAGACCTCACAACAGAAAACATTAGTACCAAAAAGATCACCTAGAATCACTGTTTTAAAACCGGACCCCAATTTGAGGGGTGCAATTAGAGGCACCCTTTTAAATGGAGCCCAGTAATCTCATGGTCATGAATCGTAGATCCGGGTTAGTTTTAAATTCTAAGCCCCGTTTTCATAGATAATTAAGTTATTTTAAGGTTTACGGATAATTTTAATAGAAATAAAAACAAAATGACTTTTTTGTTTAGTTTTGTGTTGAATTATTTTCATTTAAAAACATAATAATAAAGTTTTTGTTGTTTGGATAAAATATGAATAAGACGTTGATAAAAATCTATAAAAAGTAAAAAAAATTATAGCAGTTGATTTGAAAGTTGATTTATGTAAGAGATGATGACAGTTGATTTGACAGTGAACTCACATATTTTTTTAATTAAATAATCTGGTATAACTTAATTTTAGGGATTAACTGGAATTCATATACCAATTTATACCAGTTAATTCTGACATACAAATTCTCATTTATTATAGTCTTTCAAACACTTATTTTGATGTTATTCCACATAATTCCCATTTATTCTGAGCCCTACGTACTCTCGAACTAAACGGGGTCTAAGGACGGTTTTGACAAGGGAATACCTGATAAGATAAGGAGTAGTTGTAGGATAAGTAGGGAATGGCATCTCATTTGATATAAAAATAATTAGGATAAAGTACGAAAAATTGTCTTGATTTTAAAATAAAAATGAGTTTTTTTTTCAATGTTGACAAATATAAAAAAAAGATAAAATTGATAGATCTTTTATCACATAAAATTAAAATAACTGATACTCAAAATTTTAACCCATCTGTTTGCTAGCTCTCCAAAATCTATCAGGTATGAAATTTGTTTGCATGTCCATCCATGAAAAAACCAACCTCATAGGTACGTCAATGTTCTGCAATTCATTTTATAAGTAGTCCGCCGCTTCCTCTGTCTTATCTCACATGTAGAATGTGGGTCCTGTGAAAAGGGAGTGCAGATGTGCAAATCAATAAAATTAGGGTGTTATTACACGGGACTGGATCCTCTGCTCTTTTATTTGTGTTGTCGTTGTGTTTTTCTTTTACTGTGAGGACGCCACATACTAAGCAACACATCTAACGGTCGGAAAAAAAATTTCATTTGTGTGGTGGACCCACATTTGCTTTTTCATTGATTCACACAGGTTCAATCGGAGAAACTCCAATAGAAGTCTTTTCATAAGCCGTGGGCTCCACAACTTATTTTCTCTGTTCTTCTTCATTCTTTCACTGATGACAATAATTTTTTTTAGTGGACCAGTTCATGTAGTGGTGTTTGTGGTTTCTTAAACATGATTTTTTGTTTTTTATTTTTGTTTTATTTGTTTCAGTTGATCCTCACAGGAGATAAAATGAAATTTATAGGTATATATTTTTTAAGAATAATATTAGATACAACACCCAAATAAAGAAACAAATAAACTCTAATAATTACATAATGAGATAAATATTAGTTATCTATTATTAAACATCTCTAATTATTCTGGCAATATGGCATGCATTACGTGTCACGATGAGTGAAACAAGATGTGCTCAAGAAGTCTCCTGACGCAGGATGGCGATGACGAGACATTCATCTGATCATGATGTAATACCCAATCTATAATAGTCATGGACTTTGGTTGATAAGTGGCATGACTTAAATGAACAAGAAAAATAGACCTCACAACAGAAAACATTAGTACCAAAACGATCACCCACAATCGTTGTTTGAAAACCAGACTCCATCTGGCAGATTTTCAATTTCGATTCGATATATCCCTAAATTCAATAATATAAAAATCTAATAAAACTCAATCATGATTTTTGTGAACTGATATTGTTTATTAAATCGATCGGTTTTTTATTCATATAAAATTGTTATTAATTATTTAATTACATATTAAATCTAATATAAAATTTAGATTTTGTATATTAAAATCATGTTGTGATATTAAATAAAAAATTTATACAAAGTTTTTTTAATATATATATATATATATATTTTAATTAGTGTTGATAGTTATTTTATTCATTACATAGTAATTATGTTGTGTTTCAAATTTGATTGACTCAACGATTAAATTAGTGACCCTTGACAGGACTATTTTTCTTATTAATTAAACGGTAGCTTTGTAACATGACACGTTCTAAATTGCACACGAGGGAAAACATTATCAACCGTACGATAGTTTACAATTAAAAGAAATACATCACTCCGCACCGTCGGATTATTTAAGCTAAACAATCGATAACACCCAAATAATCAAATCAATACCCCCGCAAAAGCGTGTACTCTGTTTGACTACATTGCAAGCACAATATAAGTACGCCACAATCCGCTCTCCTAAGTTAGCCACGTGTCATCGAGCGCAGCACCGGACCCTTCGTGGAAGCTGAACCCGACCTTCATCTCCCTGTCTATGGCTTTCTCCACTTCAATCCTCGAAATCTTTTTTATTTACATTTCAGTCCCCCATAAAAAAAAAACAAAACATGAGAGAGTGAATCCAACCATCCTGAAAAGCAAGAAACACATTCCAAAAAGTCCTTAAAAAAAAGACCCACACGTGATCGATCAATTCTTACCTCCGTTTCGACGCCTAAGGTGGCGGCCAACTCCGCTCCATCGAACCTCGATCGGACGGTCCTCACCCTCACATTCATCCCCTTCAAGCACCGGAGAGCCTCGATCATCGACGAGGGGTTCGACACGCATACTCGTATCTCTTCCTCTCTACCCATCATCGTCGTTAGCTCTTCATTTCGCCTCTGTAGGGCCGCCTTCAACCCCTCCAATCTATGAATGTACGCCGCCGCACCTTGAACGATCGAATTCTTGCTCGCCTTTAAATAAAAATTTGAAAGGTGAAAATGTACCTATTAGAGCACAAATAAATCATGGAGGGTATATAGTTTATGACACAAAACAGAATAAAACTAGAGCTAGTTAACTTTATTCATTAGGTTGTATTTATCTACAAATTTGAATAAAAAAATGAAAGAAAATTATAGAATTTGAATCAAATGGAAAGTGGTGAAAAGTAAAATATTTTATTTAATTTAAACCAAATTTTATGGGGTTTAAGGATACAGTGGAAAAAAAATTTATCACTTTTTTTTTCAAATTCTCACTTGAAAAAAATATAATTTTTTTTTTACTTTTTTAAATAATACAAAATAGAAGAGTAAAAGTGATGAAATTTTTTTCTTTTCTATATCTAACACACAAATACTAGATTTTTTTTAAAGACAAAGGAAAAATCTTTATTTTGCATCATTTTCCCTCTCACAGAAACAAACACAACCTTAGAAGAAAAAAAGCAAACCTTCGATCCGGACGGGAGCATGGCGTGGAGGTCGGCGTAACACTGGCTCAGCTTCACTCGCCTTTGGCGTTCCTGGATCATGTGCCGGTAGGACCGGCCAGTTCCAACCATCCGATTGGGCCTTGGGTTCGAAGTGGTCGTGCTACTCAAAAACCCAATGACCCTCTTGTGGATGTTCTCTGATGGCGCGGCGGTTGGAGGGCCTGCATTCGGCTGGTTTGATGTGTAAGGGGCGAAGGCGGTCCTTCCGATGGGGTCGGGAGGGGCACCGATGTCGAGGTAGTCGAAGGGGAGGGGCCAGAGCAAGTCTAGCTCCAGGGGAGCTTGGAAGTAAGGGAGGTCCTCCTCCATGTCTGTTGTGAAGCTGTTGAGCTCTTCCATTTCTGTTGTAGAGTTTTCCTTTGGGTTGTTTTTTCCCCGGGAAATTTTAAATTATAGTTGATGAGGCCGTTGGTATATATATAAGCACCAGAAAACATGGTCAATGGTTTTATTTTTCCATCTGTGGAAATAAATATATTAGGCTATAATTTATTAAATAAAACGTGACAGAATTCAAAAACAAGAAGTAAAACGTGACAGAATTAGTTAAGATTGTGAGGGTCCATGTGTTTGAACAATCTGATGGTGGATAAGATGAAGGGTGGCTCTATTGGAGCCCTCAAAATGGTAAGTAAGTCATTTTTATTAATAAGTCCCTCACATTTACATAATTAAATTTAAAAGCCCATCATATATTAACCCTATATTTAAACAATAAGTAAGCTCCTCTCACATCAAACCCTATCTCTTACCCTTTGACGACTCCCTCAAAAACTCGATCTCTCTCCCCAATTTGACTTCTCCACATACAAAAATGGATTTTTTTATTAATATTTAGCCAATCAACACACACACACACACACACACACACATATATATATATATATATATTAGTGAAAATTGAAATAAACAATTATAAAAAAATTTACATCGACCATATACAAAAAAAAATTGAAATCAACATTTATATATATTTATTCAATTTCAATTGGTGTATACATTGATGCCTAGAATTGAGGCCACATTGATGCCCAAGTAAAATTCGCCTTTTTTTATAAATATATATATAAATAAATAAATTTAAATGAGACGGGGGTTATGATTATTAAAAGAATCTTAACTAAAGATTTTATCAAAAAATTAGATGGGTTTACTTATTGGGGTGTACTTATTAGAAAAATCTAAATGGATCTTTGATAACAAAATCTATTTAAGAGGGAGTTTATTTACAAATTTGAGAGGTTCAAATAGAGCCACTCTAAGATGAATCTTGATCGTTCGTTCACGGGCTGTCGGGTTTTATTACTTTATTTGCTGTTTTTGCAGAAAACCCCTTTTGTTTTAGATTAGTGATTTTTATTCGATGTGTTGTGGAGTTATGCTCTTGAGCTTGATAATGTCGGGTCCCCCCTGCCTTGAGATGTTATTGGTAAGCGGTCCTTCTGACGGGTTCCAAGTTAATATGTCAATGCTTAAATATCGTCGTGTCAACAAAAGAGTGTTTTTTGGGTTTAATAGTAGTACGCGTTGGTGTTGAAAAACACAGGATGAAACGTTAGAACTAAAAGGTATATCAGACTATCAGAGGCGGACGCCTAACATTATTTTGCGGTGGCTGAAAATAATCGTGTAGTTTTATCTATTTATGTTTCATAAAAATTACTAAATTATTTTTTTATATAAAAAATAAATTTCATAATAAAATTCAGAAAGATATAAAAATATAAAAAATATATAATGAGTAAAAATAAAAAAAAAATTGGATGAATTGTTCAAATGCTCATGGACCAACATCCTTATTTTTTTCTATCCCTAGACTTTTTTTTTATTTTTTCTTTACCCTTACAATGTTGTCCTCCTTTTTTCCTCTAATTTTTCATAATATTTGAAATACCCCTTAGGAACAGAATTATAAAAATACATAAATATAATATGATATATATAAAAATTATACATATAGTTACAGATAATTAAAAATGATCTTAAGAGAGCATTCAACATACACAAAAATGTTTAAACACAAAATGGTTATAGTTACATTTCCAGTGCAATTACTACTGATTCATGAATTGTAAATCTTGATTCATATTCTTATACTTTATTTATGCTAGTTATTTACAAATATAAAAAAATCAAAATGATTCTATTACCAACATAAGTTGACTCATAAAATTTGAAAATCATTTGTATAAATCAATAAAAAGGGCATATCACTGTTTTTATTATATATATTTTTTTCTTATAAGGAATAGTTGATTATGAAGTAATAAATTCCAATTTATTATTTCTAATACATATATAAAGAATGCAAAAAAAATTCCCATCCAATAATAATAACACATAAAAAATGCAAAAAATCGATGAATCAATAAAAATTATAATCCACTAATCAATGGAAAGAAAAAAAATCCTGCTAAGAAATAAAGAATTAAACATAAATTGGTGAAAGAAATTAATGATTAAGAAGTTAGATAAGAACCACAATTTTAATTAATCAATCAGTGAATAGGAGACTAGGAGAGGGTGAGGAGATAATCTTATTCAGATGGTGTTGTGGTTCATTGGACTGTCCTCCTGGTTCTTGGCAATGGACTGTGGGCAGCGGGCCACCGAGAGAGCGGCGGCGAGTGACCGGGCAATGAAGTAATGGATAGTGGCGGTAGGGCTGGTAAAAGAGCTGAGTTTACCTCTAAAACTTAATAATATAAAATAAAAAACCAGTAAAATTGATCAAATGCACTTTATTTGGCGTGAGCCCACTACTCCTTTGTCAAATACGCTTTATTTTTATGTTTTCTTCTATATCTCTTCTCATCACCATTCAGACTGTACCTGTTTTGAAATATTTGAAATAGATACATGCTTATATTTTAGCTCAAAAAAAAATCAATAAAACCCAATCAACCCACCAGTTGAACCGACGGTTTTTGTGAACCAGCATGGGTTAATTAAGCTGATCAGTTATTTATTCATGTAAATTATTATTAATTACTTAATAACATATTAAATCTAATAGAAAATTTAAATTTTATATACTAAAATCATGTTATAATATTAAATAAAAAATTTGTGCAATTTTTTTATAAAAATATCTCATATTCTTTTATTAGTGTTGATAATTATTATAATGTGATTATGTTACGATTCAAATCCGATTGATTCAATTGTTGAAATAGTGACCTTTGACCCAATGATTTTTTCGGTTAATTGAACTATTCATTTTTTAAAACTTTGTAATATGACACATTCTAAATCACACAAAAATCCTCTCTCTTATCAACCGTATGATAGTTTACTCTTAAAATAAAGAATTTTTTTGCATGTATACCATTAAAAAATATATTATTTATTTTTATACCATCACAAATGATCTATTTACTTTTATACAATTAAGTGATTAAGAAAATATGCATTTTTACCATCCTAGTTGCGTTCCATCAAATTTTCTACTAACCCCGTTAAAGTCATGGAGAATTACTAAAATTTCCTTCTTTTTTATTTTTATATTTGCTCTTATAAAATATAATATCTATTTTTATTTCATCAAAAATTTATATTTATTTTTATACCATGAAAAAATTTTAAAATTTTACCATGAGAACGACTTAATGGTTAAATTTTTTATTAAAAATATTAAAATCATATGTTTTATAATATAAAAAAATATAGATTTTTTTATTTGTAAATATTGTGGGAGAGTATTTGTATGTATGCATTTGTGATTGTATTTACGTATGTATGTAGAAAGTAAGACTATTGTGATATTATGTGTGTTTTAATAGCATTAATATATATATTTAAAAATTTGACAAAACCTAATTAAAGAGACAAATATGTAAAATTACTAAATAATTTAGTGGTTCAAAAATATAAGTAGATTAGTTTTAATGGTATAAACATATATAACAAGTTTTTGAAGGGTATATACGCAAAAAATTGTTATTATTTACATTAGAATAAAGTTATTTTGCTCATGTTTTTGTTTATTTAAAAGTTAACTCTAGTTAAATTTAATTTTAACTATAAAAGGTAAGATAATGACATTTTTTTTTATCGATAAAGATTACAATGATACACAAATAAATATGAATTTTATAATGATATAAAAATAAATAATACGTTTTCCGTATACATTCAAAAAAATCCAAAAATATATCCATCACTCCGTACCGTCGGATCATTTAAGCTAGTCAATCGATAACACCCAAAAAATCAAATCAATACGCCCAAAAAAGTGTGTGCTCTGTTTGACTACATTGCAAGCACAATATAAGTACGCCACAATCCGCTCTCTTAAGTTAGCCACGTGTCATCGAGCGGAGCACCGGACCCTTCGTGGAAGCTGAACCCTGCCATTAGCGCCATCTCTACGGCTTCCTCCACTTCAATCCTCGGAATCTTTTTTAATTGCATTTCAGTCCCCCATAAAAAAAACCAAAACATAAGAGAGTGAATCCAACCATCCTGAAAAGCATGAAACACATTCCAAAAAGTCCTTAAAAAAAAGACCCACACGTGATCGATCAATTCTTACCTCCGTTTCGACGCCTACGGTGGCAGCCAACTCCGCTCCATCGAACCTCGATCGGACGGTCCTCACCCTCACATTCATCCCCTTCAAGCACCGGAGAGCCTCGATCATCGACGAGGGGTTCGACACGCATACTCGTATCTCTTCCTCTCTACCCATCATCGTCGTTAGCTCTTCATTTCGCCTCTGTAGGGTCGCCTTCAACCCCTCCAATCTATGAATGTACGCCGCCGCACCTTGAACGATCGAATTCTTGCTCGCCTTTAAATAAAAAATTGAAAGGTAAAAAAGTACCTATTAGCGCACACATAAATCATGTACATTTTAAATGAGGGAATATAGTTTATGACACAAAACAATCAAATTAAAAGTGATGAAAAATAAA
The DNA here is from genome assembly GCA_030737845.1 of Acorus calamus. NCBI lineage: Eukaryota > Viridiplantae > Streptophyta > Magnoliopsida > Acorales > Acoraceae > Acorus > Acorus calamus. The sequence goes on from CM060876.1 coordinate 17,454,808, forward strand.
ATATTTTCTTTAAATCAACTTTTATAGTGTTTGTGTATACAGCGAAATTTTTTTTTATTACTCTCTCAAATTCTTACTCATAGGAAAGAGAAGATTTTTTTTTTCATTTTTTTTAACAAGATAAAATAGAAGAGTAAAAGTGGTAGACACAATCTTAGAAGAAAAAAAGCAAACCTTCGATCCTGACGGGAGCATGGCGTGGAGGTTAGCGTATTGCTGGCTCAGCTTCACCCGCCTCTGGCGCTCCTGGATCATGTGCTGGTGGGACCGGCCGGTTCCGACCATCCGATCGGGCCTCGGGTTCAAAGTGGCCGTCCTACTCAAGAACCCAATGACCCTCTTGTGGATGTTCTCCGATGGCGCGGCGGTTGGAGGGCCTGCGTTCGGCTGGTTCGATGTGTAAGGGGCGAAGGTGGCCCATCCGATGGGGTCGGGAGGGGCGCCGATGTCGAGGCAGTCGAAGGGGAGGGGACAGAGGAAGTCTGGCTCCAGGGGGTCTTGGAAGTAAGGGAGGTCCTCCACCATGTCTGTTGTGAAGCTGTTGAGCTCTTCCATTTCTGTTGTAGAGTTTTCCTTTGGGTTATTTTTTCCCCGGGAAATTTTAAATTATAGTTGATGAGGCCGTTGGTATATATATATATAAGCACTAGAAAGCATGGTCAATGGTTTTATTTTCCCATCCGTGGAAATAAATATACTAGGCTTACGTAAAACGTGACCGAATTCAAAAACTAAAACGTGACAGAATTACTTAAGATTGTGAGGGTCCATGTGTTTGAACAATCTGATGGTGGATAAGATGAATCTTGATCGTTCGTTCACGGGCTGTCGGGTTTTATTACTTTATTTGCTGTTTTTGCAGAAAACCCCTTTTGTTTAGATTAGTGATTTTTATTCGATGTGTTGTGCGAGTTATGACCTTGCGCTTGATAATGTCGGATCCCCCCTGCCTTGAGATGTTATTGGTAAGCGGTCCTTCTCACGGGTTCCAAGTCAATATGTCAATACTTAATATCGTCGTGTCAATAAAAGTGTTTTTTTGGGTTTAATAGTAGTACGCGTTGGTGTTGAAAAACACTGGATGAAACGTTAGAACTAACCCCTCGTTTGAAAATGGGATATGTTTTATTATATGTTATATATTTATCCAAATATAAGTGAATATAAATACAGATAAAATGATTTTGTGTTTGATTGTGTTTTGAATGATTCTTGTTGGTTAACGTAAAAATAAATGTTTTGTTATTTAGGTAAAATGTGAATAAAGTATAGATAATCTATATTACTATATAAAAGTCTCTTATCACAAAAAAAACTGTCAAATGACCATTTTATCCCTACTAATCCATTCAATCCCATCAGAGTCCATTCACATCACTTTAATCATAATCAAATCACTATTTCGCCCTTATTCAATCCTATTAAAATATATTCACATCTTTCTAATGTCATTCATAATTTATTTTAATACATACATTTCATGATATCTTCATATGATGAATAATATAAATAGATCATAAAATAATATTAATAATTTAAATCAATTATATGTATTTGAATATTTTTTATATACCTACTAAATTTACATTGATATGTTTATTAACTTATAATTAAATTTCAATATCATAATATTTGAGGATAAATGAAATGCTTATGAAATGAAATTGTTTTCAATATTTGTATATATACCAATTAAAATTACATTAATATATTTATTCTCTAATAATTAAATTTCAATATCATAACATTATGAGGATATAAAGGGATGCTCACTCTTATAATATATTTTACATTATTGAAATTATGGTATAACATATCTATCAATAAATTCGTATTAAAACATATGAGGCATGTCCTATAATACATATGATGTATGACGTTTCTTCAAACATATGATGTATAGCATATTAAAATTTTAAGCCTTACATATGATGCATGACAAGTGTTCAATTGTTTGACTTAAATTTTTGTTAACGGAAATTTATTTCTATAATTTATTGTTAATTATTTTCCATTTAGTGTTCAATGCAATTATTTGGCATGTCATTTATTAGCATAGAATCCCTAATTTTTTAATGTTAACACCATTTATTGTGTACATACATGTGTAAAAACCGCTGCATTTATGCACAAGCAAAAACATGTTATATAATATGTCATATTATATTTATACATGAATCAGTATATTTATACATAATTAATATAATGCTATTTAAATAATAATTTATTAACAAAACTAATTATTGAAAAATTCAATTTTTTTCATGCGATCTGTAAATTATTTTATATACTCCATGTGTCATCTAGGGGATTTACTTATTTGGACATGGAAGATTTAGATGTGTCAATTATTAGACATTTAAAAATGATAAACTACATTGAGAACCATTAAAAAAATAACAACTAAATATCATATAGAAATAACACAATAATTCGAATTGTGTGATGTGAGGATCACAAAATCAATGGACATATGGTTTTTTACACATAGCCCTTCAGCTTCCCCCTCATAAACCGCCACTCTCACATTTATCCCCTCTCCATTCAATACCCTCATTATTCATTCTCTCTCCATTCAACCCCCTCATCATTTTCAAGAGATGCCACATTTATTCTCGCGACAATGAATACTCATTCATTCCCTTCCTCATTCATTTGGATAAATGGATCTATCATCATCTCTCTCTTTTTTCTTCTCCCTTGCAATTTTTTACTGACCTTAAGAAGGTGGGTTAATCTTAGGTATATATGATGCTTAATTTAGTTCGTCTAATCCATTTTGTATTTCAATTAAATTTAATATGTTATTTTTTTTCCTTTGGTAACTCGTTTATTTAAATTTTGCTCGTTTGACTATTAAAATAATAAATCTCATATTAATAAATTATTTTTTCCTTAGCAGATTCTTCTTTGGTTTTCTATCTTAGGTGGAAGTAACGCAACAGTGGATCAAGTATTTATTCATAGATATTTTTGTAATATAATTTCATTTTGATATTTTCATCATCAAAATAAATTACTGATATCTTCCATATCCTTTCATTTTATAAGCACCTCATAATCATCAGAATATTATGATATTTGAATTTAATTATAAGTTAATAAATATATAAATTGCTTACCCAATTTAATAAATGGATTTACCTATCAGAAATTTTTCCTCGATTTAGCTCTTCATGGAACATGATATGTAGCCGTCTTCTCTCTTTTTTTTAATCCGGTGATTTTACAATAGGTTTTCTTAGTTTTTCTCAAATGATATCTAATCTATCGTCTCATATTACTCTAACAAAAATTAATTTAGAATTTTTTTACTTGTGTTGTTCAGATTATTACCATATTTACTTTTATTTTTCTGGTGTGTTATCAACCATTTGTTGTTATCATTTTCCTTGTGTGTGTAATAAATTAATTTAATATATATTTGAAAACAATTTAAATCACTTTCAAATAATTTTTTTATATTAATATTAATTTTCAATTAGATGATGATGTTAAAATATATGTTTTAACATTTTTTTTATATTTTTCCTTCCTATAATTTATTTAAATTTCTTTTTATTTTTATTTTTCTATAGTTCACTTTTACTTTTATCATGAACGGTAATCCTCTAAATCAATTCATTTTTTATGTGAAACAAACCGTTTTAATTTAATTTGAATATCTCTCACTAAAACTTTAGGATTATTTGATTATTTTGAATTAATTAATTATGTATAAACATTAACTTCATTTGCTTAAATCATTTTTTATGGGACCAATGCACTTAACAAGGGTTGTTTGCTTTTTTGGTAGTTGTATTTTTTGTCAACTTTTTAATATTTTTTATACATTCTTTTTAGGAAAAATACGTATGAAACATTGTCTACCATGAATCTATGATTGTTTTTTTCATGTTTAACACCATTGTTTTCATCATTTGATTGGGTAAACTATAAAAATTAAATTTCTTACATTTAAAGTCAATATTATGAAAATGATATTGTAACTTTTTTTTGACAATATATATATTACATTTTATTTATGTGCATTTGCACATACACAACAACTAGTGATTTATAAAAGGTAAAAAAATAATGATAGTTGATTTAACATATGATTTATAAGAGGTATTAACAGTTGATTTGACAGTAGGCCCACATATTCTTTGGGTGGAATAACCTATGATAATTTTAATTCTAGGGATTGATTGGAATCCATATACCACTTTATCAGGGTTTATTCTAGTATACTTTATCAAGAGTTATCTGGGGTAAACAAACACTTAAAAATTCTTATCAGGAGTCTTATACCAGAAACAAACATAAAGGTATATAAGAGGCGGACGCATAACATTATTTTGGGGTGGCTGAAAATAATCGTTTAGTTTTATTTATGTTTGATAAAAATGACTAAATTAATTTTTTATATAAAAAATAAATTTCATAACAAAATTCAGAAAGATATAAAATAAAAAAAATATAAAATGAGTTTATATGAAAAAAATTTGGGTGAATTGTTCAAATGCTCATGGACCAATATCCCTATTTTTTCTTTAACCTTACAATGTTATCCTCCTTTTTTCCCCTGACTTTTCATAATATTTGAAATACCCCTTACGAACAAAATTATAAAAATTCATAAATATAATATGATATATACAAAAATCATACACATAGTTACAGATAATAAATAATTATCTTAGGAGAGCATTCAACGTACACAAATATGTTTAAACATAAAATGGTTATAGTTACATTTCCAGTGCAATTATAATAAATTCATGAATTGTAAATCTTGATTCATATTCTCATACTTTATTTATACTAGTTATTTACAAATATAAAAAAATCAAAATGATTCTATTACCAACATAAGTTGACTCTTTAAATTTGAAAATCACTTGTACAAATCAATAAAAAGGGCATATAACTGTTTTTATTACATATAGTTTTTTTTCTTATAAGGAATAGTTGATTATCAAGTAATAAAATGCCATTTTATTATTTCTAATATATATATAAAGAATGCAAAAAAATTCCCATCCAATAATAATAACACAAAAAAATTGCAAAAATTCGATGAATCAATAAAAATTCTCATCCACTAATCAATGGAAAGATTCAAATCCCGCCAAGAAATAAAGAATTAAAATAAATTGGTGAAAGAAATTAATGATTAAGAAGTTAGATAACAGCCACAATTTTAATTAATCAATCAGTGAATAGGAGACTAGGAGAGGGGGAGGGGATAATCTTATTCAGATGGTGTTGTGGTTCATTGGCCTGCCCTCCTGGTTCTTGGCAATGGACAGTGGGCAGCGGGGCATCGAGAGAGCGGTGGCGAGTGACCGGGCAATGAAGCAACGGATAGTGGTGGTAGGGCTGGTAAACGAGCTGAGTAGCTCAGGCTTGGCTCGGGTTTGGCTTGGTTAAAGCTTGTCCATGCTTGTTCAATTAGACAAAAGAGCCGAGCTTGAACAATGCTTGAACAAATTTTAAAACTCGATTTGTAACCGAGCCGAGATGAGCTCGTTTACTTAACAGAAAAAAGGGAACGAGTCGAGCCCAAACTTATGTCACTTTCACATGCATAAGGTATTGTGATTTGTGAAATGTGACTTCTTATATGCTAAAGAAGTTTTTTTTAGCTAAACGAGTCCGAGCCGAGCCTTGATTCGAGCTTCGGCTTGACTTGTTTAACAAATGAATCGAGCCGAGCTTCAACCGAGCTTTTTACGAGCCCAACGAGCCGAGCTTGAACACGAAATGAAGCTCGATCCCGAGTCGAGCCAAGCCTGAGCCGAGCCTGATACTAAATGAGCTGAGCCTGAACTGGACAAAACTCGGCTTGTTCAGCTCATTTACCACCCCTAAGTGGCGGTGGGGCGTTCATGGATTGACGGCTGCGTCTGTGGAGATGGGGATTAGCCGAGCAGGGAGAGAACACAGGGGGAATTGATTCAGGTTTTTGTTAGGGTTGATGTTGAGGGTATATTGAGGATTTTCTTGTGAAATCTGGGCCAGACTTACCTAACTCGTATGGTGAGTTGGCCAGATCCGAGTAGGTCCAATTAATACGCCTTGAACAATTGATTGTCCAATGTGCTCGTGATCATCTGATCTTCTCGCTTTCAAATAGACATTATGACTGAGATATTATGTAAGATTTTAAAATTAAAATTAGAATTTAATTAAATTTTAACCCTTCCTTTTTTAGGATTTAATTAAATTGCGTATATCAAAATGATAACATCGGACGGTCACGAGCGCGACGTTGGACCTAACCCGATCCTCAGTTGGTCACGTGCTTATCCGCTTTGTAAGAGGTGAAAGCCATCTATTATGATATTCAATATGCAAGAATTGTTGGATTTGTATTTTTGTACAACAGACAGAAACTGAAAAGGGGAGCTATATTTTGGCCCCTCTAGTTCTCTATCCCACCCAAAAAACAAAGGATTCACTCAACTCAGAATGGAACGATATACGCTTTGCATCACAGCATAAAGATGTCAACAAATTAATCATATAAGGAACAGATATGTGATTTTTCATATCCGCATTTGTTTTTCATTAAAAGACAGATATTGGTTAGATATTAAAATTGATTTATGTATTTTGTTTCATCGAAAACGAATACGTACATGCCAGATATTAGCCAAACATACGATTCAAATATGCTTGAGCATCAAAATATTAGATAAGTCATGTTAAAAAATAATTTATGTTGACCAAATATGAAATAACAACCACTCATATGAGTATATTACATACATTTATATAGTAAATAATGTTAACTGAAGTGTTTTCCTTCTATAAGATTTGATGTAAGAAAGAAAAATATAACTAAAGTTACATTCTCATATTAGATTGGTAAAAAAATAAGAAGAATTTTTTGTAACCAAATATCCGAATCTGGATCTAGATGCAATAAAATGTATTTTTTTAAAAATCGTAGTGATAAAATACAATCACAAATATTCATATCAACTCCGATAACCTTCTGGTGGCTTGGTATGGCATGGCCAATAGTACCCATGTCGAGAATATTGGTCAATTCATTCAAATCAACACCAATCGGCAAGATCTTTGTCGATCACATTTCACTAGGTCGACTGAAGCATTGGTGAAAAATATAATAGCTGTCTGACAACACCTTTGCTGAATAGGTAGGTCATGAAAGGTCATATAACTAGATTTTTTTTTCATTGATTGACAGAAATACTAGATTTTTTTAAAGTCAAAGGAAAGATCTTCATTTTGCATCACTTTCCCTCTCGCACAAACACAACCTTAGAAGAAAAAAAGCAAACCTTCGATCAGGACAGGAGCATGGCGTGGAGGTCGGCGTAACACTTGCTCAGCTTCACCCACCTTTGGCGTTCCTAGATCATGTGGTGGTAGGACCGGCCGGTTCCGACCATCCGATCGGGCCTCAGGTTCGAAGTGGTCGTCCTACTCAAAAACCAAATGACCCTCTTGTGGATGTTCTCTGATGGCGCGGCGGTTGGAGGGCCTGCGTTCGGCTGGTTCGATGTGTAAGGGGTGAAGGAGATCCGTCCGATGGGGTCGGGAGGGGCACCGATGTCGAGGCAGTCGAAGGGGAGGGGCCAGAGCAAGTCTGGCTCTAGGGGGTCTTGGAAGTAGGGGAGGTCCTCCTCCATGTCTGTTGTGAAGCTGTTGAGCTCTTCCATTTCTGTTGCAGAGTTTTCGTTATTTTTTTCCCGGGAAATTTTAAATTATAGTTTATGAGGCCGTTGGTATAAATATAAGTACTAGAAATTAGAAAACATGGTCTATGGTTTTATTTTTCCATCTGCGGAAATAAATATATAGGCTTAAGTAAAACGTGACAGAATTCAAAAACGACAAGTATAACGTGACAGAATTAGTTTAAATTGCGAGGGTCCATGTGTTTGTACCATCTGATGGTGGATAAGATGAATCTTGATCGTTCGTTTGGTGTGAGATTCACGGGCTGTCGGGTTTATTACTTTATTTGCTGTTTTTGCAGAAAACCACTTTTGTTTAAGATTAGTGACTTTTTTTCGATGTGATGTGGAGTTATGCCCTTGAGCTTGATAATGTCGGATTTCCCCCTGCCTTGAGATGTTATTGGTAAGCGGTCCTTCTCACCGGTTCCAAGCCAATCAGTCAAAGTCTGTCCATATTTAATACCAATATGTCAAATACTTAATATCGTCGTGTCAACAAAAGACTGTTTTTTGGGTTTAATAGTAGCAAGCGTTTGCTTTGAAAAGCGCAGGATGATACGAGGGTGAATTGACCATTTCTAGTTCTAGTTCTAATGATACTTAATATCATCCCGTGTTTTGATATGATGTGTCTTTAACCATCACTTTGTATTTTATTCAAATCTTTTAAAAAATTCACATATTCTTCTAATTATTTCCACAAATATTTTTACTACTCAATTATTATTTCCTTCAAAATATTTAAATTTAAAAATTATTATCATCCAATTTTTTTAAAAAAAATGTAAAAGTAATAATATTTTTTACTCGAGTAAAAATAAGAAGTCTAAAAAGAAAGACGAAAACTTAAAAAATAAGATTTTTTTTATTTCAAGAGATGGGGAAAATTTTGAGGGGTGAGAAATTTGGGTAAAAATTTGAGTCTCCCTTGATTTAGGTAAAAATTTGAGTAAAAACTTAATTTAGTATGTGTATGAGTAAATGGTTAGAGAGAGTTTTGAGTGATTTTTACTTAAATTTAAGTTTGAGTAAATGTTTGGGTATATGATTGAAGATGCTCTTTGGGTTGATGTTGAGGATATATTGAGGATTTTCTTGTGAAATCTGGGCCAAGCTGACTCAACTCGTATGATTAGTTGGCCGGATCCGGGTTAGGTCCAATTAATACGCCTTGAACAATTGATTGTCCAATGTGCTCGTGATCATCTGATCTTCTCACTTTCAAATAGACATTATGACTGATATATTATGTAAGATTTTAAAATTAAAATTAGAATTTAATTAAATTTTAACCCTTCCTTTTATAGAATATAATTAAATTGCGTATCTCAAAATGATAAAATCGGACAGTCACGAGCGCGATGTTGGACCTAACCCTATCCTAAGTTGATCATGTGTTGAACAGCTTCGCAAGAGGTGAAAGCCATCTATTTTGATATTCAATATGCACGAAAACGGGGATACAAGAATGGTTGGATTTGTATTTTCGTATAGGAGACAAAAACTGGAAAGGGGAGTTATATTTCTGCCCCTCTAGTTCTTTAACCCACAAAAAAAAAAGATTCATTTAACTTAAAATAGAACGATATACACTTTGCATCACAACATAAAGATGTCAACAGATCATATAAGTAACAACTATGTGATTTTTCATATCCGCATTTGTTTTCATTAAAAGATAGATATTTGTTAGATATTAAAATTGATTTATGTATTTTATTTCATCGAAAACGAATACAGATCGGATATTAGCGAGAGATACAATTCAAATATGCATGAGCATCAAAATATTAGATAAGTCATGCTAAAAAATAATTTATGTTGACTAAATATGAAATAACAATCACTAATATGAGCATATTACATACATTTATATAGTAAATAATGTTAACTAAAGTATTTTCCTTCTATAAGATTTGATGTAAGAAAGAAAAATACAAGTTACATTCTCATATTAGATTGGTACAAAAATAATAAACATGAAAAGTACCACTAAAAGTATTAACAATTTTTTTAACCAAATATCCAAATCTGGATCCGGATGCGATAAAATATATTGGAAATCCATAATCGTAGTGATAAAATACAATCACAAATATTCATATCAACTCCAATAACCTTCTAGCGGTCTGGTATGGCATGACCGATAGTACCCTTGTCGAGAATACTGGCCAATTCATTCAAATCAACACAAATCGACAAGATCTTTGTCGATCTCATTTCACTAGGTCGACTGAAGCATTGACGAAAAATACAATAGTTGTTCGACAACACCCTTGCTGAATAGGTAGGCCATGAAATTAAAGGCCATATAACTATTTCATTCGATAGACTCTTTGTCAAGCAATCCTAGTCAAGATGATGAACACTCTATCGAGTCCAGCCGTTCGATAGCACCTGTGTGGAAGGCTCCTTATTGGAATGACAAATGCACAATCACCTATGGGACGAGTCCTCAACACATTGAACTTTCAACAACACTACCACCACCTCAAACTCCACCTTTGAAGACCACCACCGACACCACCTTTTCCAACAACTACAACAACAACAACCCATGTTTCCCCTCTCCAACCACCAACACCACCACCACTCTCTCTAGTGAAAGAAGGCCAGAATTTCATGTCCTTCATTGGGTCCAAATCAAACCCTAACTACATCCATCACCAAGTCCTCAAACATCTCTTGCCATCGTCAGATATTCCGCCAATCCAGCAATATCTATCGATGGAACAGGACTGGCACGGCCACTGATTTGAGTGTCTGGGACATGAAAACCTTCAAAAGCTTCGACCCGGACAACCACATCTATCGGCGACGGGGGTGAATTCGATGGGAGATGAGGAGAGATGGAGAGAGAAAATTTTGTTAGGTAGGGGGTTTAATATAAAAGGTGTTGGGTTAGGATTAACAAATTTTTAGGGTAGTGGGTTCAATAAGATGGTGGGGAAAAAAGTGGTAGGGCATTACGCCTGTACCTATCCATACATGTTAAGATTCAAATATTTTTAATAGAAAAATGATATGTTCAGTCTCTATTACAGCCCAAATTATAGTCTGCACTATTTTTTTAAAATCACAATCTCTAAATGAAGTGTACATTGTTATATGAAATAAAATATATGCTGAGAAATATTAATGTATTTTTTAATTAAAAATTGATAAAAAAATTTACGTCATATGTCATGATAGTACAGTATATACTACGTTATCATAACATATGGAGTTACAAAACGAATTGCAAAACTGACTGAGTGTATCAATGCTCTTTCTCATATCATATAAATTGATATCCGTATCCATACTCCTTATATTTAAACACCGGATAATTTCTAATTTTCAGATATGGATTGGAAGCGGATTAATTGGCCGGGTCTAAAAAAATATCTATATTATATATAAGAGCGCTTGATACACTCAGTATTTTTTGCAACTCATGCTGCATCCCCATACACTATGATAACATAGTAGCGTATAAGTTTCTATCATAGTATATGACGTAATTTGTTTTTTTTTAATTTTTTCAAAGTAAAAAAAATATACCATTATATATCAATATATATTTCATTTTATATATAACATCACGTACTTCATTAAAAGAGTGTATAATTAAAAAAAGACGTGGACTGTAATTAGGACGGTACAAAAGGCTTGAACATATCATTTTTTATTTTTAAAAAATAATTTGATTTTATATTAAAAAACATATTAAAAATATAATTTCGTTAGTATGAGATATTCATCCCATCCCATGTTTGAATAATTTACTTATTTTCATATATTTGTATATGTCTGGTTTTTATTATGGAGTTGACACATCATCCCTATCAGACGATCTGCAAAAACACGTGATTTTAAAGGGACAAGCAGAGGCTCTGAATCGATCCTCTCTCTACTGGCAACCAAGCAGTAACAAATCATACGCTCCTGCCTCTGAAACCCTAATAATCAACTTGAGACTGTTTTGTGCGAGAGGGAGAGAGAGATGGCGAGCGAGGAGGAGAGCGCGGTGAAGGAACCGTTGGATCTGATAAGGCTGAGCCTCGACGAGAGGATCTACGTCAAGCTCCGCTCCGATCGCGAGCTCCGCGGCAAGCTTCACGTTAAGTTTCCACCTGTTCAATTTTTATTTTTAATGTTCAATCGATTTGGAATTTCGGATTCTTAGGTTCTTCTGGGTTGTGATTATATTTTTATGAAGCACTGTTTTTGGGTTTACTAAAAAATATAAATCCTTTTGGATTGTTTATCGGGTGTTTTGATTGAGTGGGTTAGCAGATTTTTGTTGTATTTGATGATATCTAGTTAGGAAGTTCTTTATCAATTGGGTAGTTCAACTTCTTCAATAATGTGTATTTTTGGGGGTCTGTTCTGTTGATGTTTCAATTCAGTTGGTCTTTTTTGATCTTTGAATTTTTTCCCCCTTCAAACTGATCTGGGTTTGTATTTCTATGGGATTTTGTATGGTCAATTATGTTATTTTGTTTTAGTTCTTCTTTATAGTTCAAAAATTGTGTACAGCAGTATTTGCAGCATGTTAGGTGGTTATGGTAGTCAGCATCTACAAGTCATGTGTACGATATGGGTTTACTTCTTTTAGCATGAGTTCCTTTTTGGGTTTGTGAAGCATGGGTTCCTTGTTTTTAGGTTATGCAACCATTACAAATGGCATAACTTTTGAATATAATGCTAGATCTAAGCAGCAAGGATGATGTCTAACTAGCCATACTTTTAGTCCTATTTATTGTTTCAACAAAATGTGTTGGGGCTTCTTTAGTGAGATTGGAGGGGGATTTACTAGTGGCCAGCTAAGAATTTTTGGGGTGTTGAAGACTAGCAGTAGTTCTTTCATGTATTATCCTCTTTTTAAGTTGCTTTTTTTTTTCTTTCTTTTGTTGATTTTAGTATATGTCCTCATTCGGAAGGTAATTTTTGAATAAATTCATTTGGAATCTAATTGAACTCATTTACCTTCCAAATAAAGACTTATTTATCTTGGGGCGAGAAATGGGGTTAAAACTTAAAAGTAGGGCTGGTTCTAGCAGAGCCCGAGTGTTAATGATTTGCTAAATATGTGGACTAGTAAGAAATTTAGGAGAGGTGTTGTTACAATGAACTTGAAAAAATAGAAGGGAGATACTAAAGAACAAAATGAAGCGTGATCGGTGATTAATTTTTGAAGTAGTTGGTGCTTTTCAATGATCTGATTATCTGCATGATATATAGTAGAAAGCACCATTATCTACAGGGTATGATATTGCTCAACACGTCAGGTTATAGTGAAAAGGATTCTTATCAAACAACTTTAAAATATAGGTTTCATTGGGATTTCTTATAAGATTTCCCAGCTCTCTTTTCTGTTAACATCTCTCAAACATTCTACCATGAATAATTGTCCAAGGTCAAGTATTGTTAGATTTTTTTTAAAATTTTAAGCAACACTTCCAATCAAGCCAAGTCCTCCCCTCCTCTCATCATTGACCTCAAATTTTATGCTGCCTAACCCGTCCTTTGGTACACTCCATATGGTGATCTTGCTTTATTGATGCCTGCTGCTCTGAGCAATATAACATGGTAAGCCTGGTGCTTTGGACAGTTTCTCCATGATATGCTACACCATAAACAAGGAATTGCAGAGAGCTAAAACAAGATTATAGTGTGAAACTTACTTTTATGTTCTGCAGTTGTGTGATACAGATTAATACTCCATGGAATGCTCTTTACTTGGCTAGGTCATCTGCCACTTTATTGTCCATTTTTCTGTGTGGAAAATTTCTGTAGTCAGATTGCACAAAATTTTACATGAACTCATCGGTTCATTGGATGCGCCTCTGTTATCCAATCAGATCATGTTATCTACTTACCTAAGTCCCCTTTAAAGCATCACCTTATACACTGTGATAGTACCTGCAATTCAGTTTCGAAGGAATCAGTTTGGCCTATATAGTTAAGAAAGGATATCAGTCATTGTCCCATATGGACCTATCTAATTCTTGAAGATATTTAGTCCTAATTTCCAATGATGCTGTAATGGAAATTAACTATCACTCGGCCATTTCACTTTCAGGCAATTCCTCGTTGATTCTCCCGTGTTGGAGCAGGTCCCTTGTTATGAGAGGTTTTGCAGTAATTGATATTTGTAGAGAGGTTTTGCTTGTTATGAGATCTTTTGCATTTCCTTCTTTCCGATTCTCTGTAACATGTGGTATTTGGACCAGGGCTTAAAAATTTGCCAATTCAATTTGGAACTGGTCGTTTTTACTCAGAGTGATTGAAAATTTGTTTAGTAACAGGTTTCAGTATATTTCAAACAGGTACAAAGTCAAGTAATTTGGCAAGTTGGATGAGGCCACAAGTTAATCATTTTTTTACTAAAACAAAAAAGTCAACTAGATGTTTTCTGCATAAAATTTTAGTTGAAAACTAATGCCAAAACTAAATCTTTTAGAGTTATCTTCATCTTCACTTCTAAATTGATGGTTGTACATATCATACTGGTGACACCTTGTGGGTTGTTATGTACATAATTTGGTGATGCCCTACATCACGCTTACACACACAAAAGAATATGGTGTCATTTTGCAAATCACATAATGCTAATTTTTGTGTCTTCGTTGTCTCTCTCCATCCCATAGTTGAAAAAAAAAATGATTATCTAACTGGCACATAGGCATGTGAATTGTTTATCATTGATAATTATCCAGGTCTTTTCGTCTTCTTTTTTTCCCATTTATAAATAGGTATGTGAAGTATTGATTGCCAATCCTGACTTTACTTTGAATTTTTTTAAAAAAAAAAACACAATGATGTTGGGATTAGAGTTCCCAGCTTCAAATCAGTATTTTTTTAAAAAGCCGTGAAGCTGGTATCCAGATTCCAAATACCAACTTCATGCAGTTGATGAATAATTCAACCATTAAGCAGGAGCCTCAATCTAGATTCTTTATTAAAAAGTACCAGTTGATAAAATTCTAGGATGTGCGAATCATATGTTTTTTTTTATTTTCATTTCATTTTCTAAACAGAAATGATTGAATTTTTTAAATGTATAATCCATATGGAGCCGGTACCCCAAATACCAGTTTCCTGACTTCAGTGGTTGAAGGAACCCCAAATACCAATTTCATGCAACCTGTAAAAAGCAAACTGTTGTACTTGGGTACCAGTTTCATGGTTCTTTAAATTTTTTTTTCAAAGTGAAGCCTGGATTGAGGATCTGCCTATTTAAAAAAATGGGAAGCTATCTAAAGAGCCGTTTACATGGAGCTTAAATGGTCCTTTTTAAATTTAATTTCATTTAATGGTTATTTTTAATTTTTTTATGGTTATTAAGAAAACCCAAGAATAAGAGCCAGTTCTTAAAATGGATTAAGCTCTAGAAAATCATCTTTGTTACTGGGAGGTGGTTTTTCAGTTTGGGCTTTGTTATGGAGGAGAATATATTTAGGAGCTTTGAGACACATGTTCCTTCCACTATATGTACGACTGACCTTTATATTAAAATAATTCATTTATTAACTCTTGATCTGCTTGTTCTTATATTGCAGGCATATGATCAGCATTTGAACATGATACTCGGAGAAGTTGAAGAAATCATAACCACAGTGGAAATTGATGATGAAACATATGAGGAAATTGTTCGGGTATGTTTTAAATCACTTTATTTCCTGCTGTAACACTTTGCAATACTTTATTCTATGAATGACCTTTTCATTGATCCCCTTCTTTACGTGATCAACTGATGCTCAGGTATAGAATGCACAAGCTTGTATAGGTGTGAGGGGTTCGATTTGGATAAAGAAACACACAGGATCTTTAAGTTTTTTTGAATGAGTGTAAGACATAAACTAAGATTTTCCTTGGTTTGGGAATTTTTTGTTTTGAGAAACCAATAATTTGGCCCCAAAAGAATAACTTTTTGTTGAATTCAGTTTAGGAAGAATATTTTACATGAAATTACTGTATACCTAGAGCCATTTAGCTAGAAGATTTATAGAGTATTATTTCTTCACTGTCTTTATACCATATTTGTTTCTCATAAATTTAAATAAGTAAATCAGTGATCGCGGAAGATTATCTGGAATCATTGATAAATGAGGATGACAAAAGCTATCTTATCATGTCATCACATTATCATTAATCATAAAAAAGAAATTTTAGATGGAACAGGAAATGATAATTATTTAGACTACTTAATTTTGAATGGGAAAGCACACATTTACGTGACTTGCATGCATGCCCTATGTGATGCCAAGGCATGTCAACCCTACTATTAAAGTAGCACATAAAAAACAATGTATAATTGGTGGAGCAAATCCACTATCAAATGAGTCTTCCCTGATGCTAAACTTTTCTATCATCTTGCATTCCCAATGGATTTTAATAATTTCCGTAAAATGTTCTGGGCGATCATTTCTGCGGTCACTTTTGTAATCCCAACATGCTTTAACTTTTCATGAAAATATATATTTGTTTAGTGAAGTACATACCTTGACAAAAATGAAGTGTATACTCTTAATGAATTGTTGGGTGCATACCTTGTTTATATTTTTCATAGCCTAAACCTAGTTTACACGAGATCAAGGATGTATGACCAGGTTAGGGCTGAGTGTATCAAGCACCCTTTTCATATGCATTATTGGTTTTGTTATGTGACTCACCATTATGAAGATTTAAACACCCAAGCAGTCACCGAAATCAAGCGAAAAAGGACTCACTAGACCATGGTTTTAATGATATTGGATGCTCTTAACCTATTTGAGGACTGACCAGCATTTGCCCCTTATATTTTCAGACGACGAAGCGCAACGTGCCATTTCTTTTTGTTAGGGGAGATGGTGTCATATTGGTTTCTCCACCACTGCGGACAGCATAACCAGGAAATATAACTGGCCTGACTGACTGAGCGTGCTTACCGCATACTCAGGCATTCATCGACATAACTCATCTGTGGGACAGCTCTTAATCTTTGTTTGGTGGTTAATATAAGTCAAGTGAATTGGTTGGCCTTATTAATAGAGCTGTTAACCTGTCTCTCTGTGTAATGAATCTATGATGGTTTATATTCTGTAGACTTTATTTTTCTAACAGGCGAATGAAATCTACATGGATGACATTCTGAAATTAATGTCAACATAAGATTAGTGTCTGGTAGTGGTAGCTTTTGGGCCTGTGGTTAATGAGGGAAGAAATATGAACCAATCAAAATCCATGCGCTAGTTGTGGAAGCATGACCTATAGAAAACAGGGATTTATTTATTCTTTTTCTTTAGGAGAATATTTTATTTAAACTGAACAATTATACAATTCCTTCCACCTTTACAAATTTGAGAATACGTGGGATTTCTTCAGGCAAAATGTCAGGAAAGGTGACAGAAGGGGAAAAAAATCTACATCAAGTATATGTTTTATTTAAGGAAAATGCTAGACACAAGCATGTTTGTTTGTTTTTTTTTTTTTAATATCACAGGGAGTTGGAAAGGTTTCTTTCAATTGTTTAAGAATAATATATCTCATGATCGGACATGGTTCTATAAAAAATAATAAAATTGATACTTGTGATTATACTTTATTGAAAAAATTTACATTTCCAAAAAAACTTATAAGTATACATCTCATCAGATACTAATCGAGGTACAGCACTACATGCCAGGTAGTAATGGGGATTATGTGTAACCGTACCATTTATTTAATGAAGTATATGCCTCTGAAAATAACATACTTGCATTTAATGCACTACATCTCTGTAAAAAAAAATGCTTTTAAGCCTCCTTTGAATATTGGATGTAGAATAACATAGAATAAACAAAATAAGTAATTTTAGTGTTTAAATGCAGTGAATACTTTGAGATAATCTATACCAAAATAAACTAGCATAAAATGATATATAAAATCCAACCAACCCTTAAAATTAAAGCTATTCTAAGTTATTATACCACAAAAATATGTGATTCATTGTCAAATCAATTATCATCACCTCTTATAAATTACATGTCAAATCAACTATTATCATTTTGTCATCATTTATAAATTATATCCACACTTTATTCACATTTATCCGAACAACAAATTTTTTATTATTACGTTGTTCAACGAGATAATTCAAAACACAACCAAACACAAATAATTTATTCCACTTCTATACACTTATGCTAGCATAACCGTATACCCTAGAATAAGTCTTATTCCAGGGAAAGAAGAAAAAAAACTATAAATAAAGATGCATACAAACTGTATAACACCGCTTTCAATTTTCTACTGTTAGATTATACTGTACTGATGAATGTGAAATCAATTTCAAGCAGGAACACACACCAAAAAAACAAAGAAAAAAAAAACCCTATTATGAGCGGTCAAGAATCAAGATGCATAGGATAAGACCAGTGAATAAGGGTGATGATTCACATTTTCCCCCTTTCAAGAGAAACATATTCAACTCAAAACGAATCAGCAGAAGCTTCATGTAAGTGAACACAAGTTCTTGAATGGCTTTTGATGCACCAAAAAAAAAATAATAATAATAACATTTCCGCCAAGGACAGACCAAACAACAACTCACACAACAAAATGAATAATTACAATGTCAGACAACTAACCTTGGAACCACCATAAACATCTTAGGCAGCTGCATCACCTTGCTCGCGAGCTACAGAAGCTGACAGGATTCCAAGGTCACGGTTCAGAAATGTCAGCGCGGATTCGCATTCCACAATGATCCTCGTGACGGAGGAGGAAGGCGTGTCTACGGTAGAATTCGATCCAACAGCAACCGCGGCATGTGAGTCCCTTATATTCCTCAAATTCCCCAGAAACTGGAATTTGAATTGCACGTGTCACAGATGCATGGCATATATTATTTTTTCAGCACCAAATAAAATCCTTCGTACTTGAGAAAGGTGATTATTTATAATTCACTAAGGGATTTCAAAATTATGGGAAAAATTTGTGATATAATTTCGACCAAATCTTCATACAGCCAAAGTATTTCAAATGATCAGTGGAGATATGATGAAAATGTAATTGGCAATTGTATAGAAAAATATATAAATATTTTAGTATTATGTGTCATCTAGCTTGGTAAATACAGGGAATATAAAGTAGGCTGAAAATATTCAAGACAAATCACTAGCAGTCTCCCTGACTTATTTCCCCTCCCATTTAAAAGTTGTGATCCAAGAACCAGAAGTTCATATTAAAATAAAGCTAGGTAGTTTTGGCTGGGATAACGAGTCTGATGTGGAGTTTTTTATATGTTATTTGTTTTGAAAGCAGAGTTTGATATGGATAATAAAGCTGATCGGGGTCTTCCATGGAGTCTGGTGGGAGACATAAATGTGATCGAAATTCAGGGATCTAGTAGCTGCAGCGTGGAGACCTTTTCTAAGTGGAGTGGGGCGAAGGTCTATTGAAGACCCCTTCAGGTAATGAAAATATGCTTAAAGTAAACGAGATATTATCCTGCTTTGTCAATGCTTGGCAGAGCCAGTGGATGTAGAGTGGGAGGAGTGCTTCCCTCTGGCAAGATTGGAAAGTCTTCCTAGGCCATGTTTCGGCCACTGCCCTTTATTCCTATCTGTCAAGGAAGATTAGAGGCAGAATATGACTTTCAAGATAAAAAATTTGTGGGTCTCTGTTGAGGACTACCTCAGATAGGATCCAAGGGAAAGGAAGGTCAGGGAAAAAGAAAACAAACAATCGGATGAAAGTGATATTAAGGCCATATTCAGGCAAGAATAGTATTGGAGGCAGAGGTCTAGAGCGGTGTGGTTAAAAGGGGTGATGGTAAAACTAGGTTATTTCCATACCAAAGGAAAAGACTGAATTCTATTCGAAGGGTCAAAAGGAGAGATGAGTGGCGGAAGAATAGATTGAGCACCATGTTGAAGACTGGTTTGAAGCTAGCTTCATTAGATGATTTCTGTGTGGAGGTCCCCCCTGCGATGAGGAAGAGGTCTGGGAGGGGACAAAGGCCCCAGTCCTGATAGGTTCCCCTTCGATTCTTCCAGAAGGACATTTTTCTTCTATCTGGGTTATCAGAGGGCTGTGGATATCTAAATTCAATATTCATCACTTTGATCCCAAAATGCTGAGGAGATGAATTAGTGTGCGAATACAGCACTAGAAGCCTACGTGACGGGGCTTATAAAATATTAATCTCATTGTGGCAGATCATCTCTCACCCCTTCCGTGGCTTACAAGTTCTCTGAAGTGTGGAGGATATCTCAAAAAATGGCTCCTGCAATTTATGATGAACTCAAATACGTGGTTGGCAATGGCAGATCAATTATTTCTGGAGTAATGAGTGGTTAAATGAGAGGAAGCTAGCATCATTATTTTCAAGATTTTTTTCAGAATAGCACCCTCAAAAGAAGACACTGAATAATTCTTATCAAGTGGTGAATAGTAAATCATCTGGAATCCAGGACTGAGGAGTAATAACAGAGGATGAATTCCAGAGGCTTGTGTGCTGCTGAATGTGCTTCAGGATGTGAACATCAATTTGGCTGCAGAGGATATGCTGTGGAAAAGAGGGCAGAATTGGGCCTATCAATGGATGTGTCAAGTGATCTACAGGTCCCCCAGTGGCTAGGAGGAGGACCTGATGCTGAAGTTCTTAAAGGTTAGTGGAAAGTTTGTACTCCTACAAAGACCCGGGCCTCTTTGTGGACCCTGAGCTTATATAAAATTCCTACAAAACTCAAAGGGCAGTGTGGGCAACTTGTGATGACCTGATATGAATCCTCTGTGAAGGTAATGAACAATAGAACACTTGTTTGTGAAGTGCCCCTTCAATGTGGGACTTTGGGCAATAGTGGAAGTTGCTTGGGTAAAGCTGTTAATCTTAATTCCATCAACACTGTATCTCAAGGTTCCTACAGTAAACAAAGAAAGGAGATAGTAAGGGAAACAGGACGACCTCAATGTTGCCCCAAGCAATGTGCAGACTGCTGGGGCCATTTGGCTTGCTAGAAATGAAGCTGTTTGGAGGAAAAGAAGTCTACTTTGAGAACACATGGGCTTGTGTGGTGGATGTGCCAAGGTAGTGCTGTATTAAGATAAAAACTGCTACATGCTGTTTGGGTGGGGGCCGTCTGTGGAGTGATGTTGCTTTGTGATCTTGGGGTTTTATTGCCTTTTTCTTTTGTGTACTGCTTCTTTGTTTCCAGTTTTTTTTCTTTCAAGAGGAAAAGTGTATGAAGATCAACGATGTGAAAAAATCAGCTAGGGAAGGCTGTGTGACTGTATAATTCAAATGAAGATGATGCCCTCAGACAAGTTTATAGTGGGATTTATATATGTATGTGAAGGGTCCTAGAGGTGAGAATAAAATACAGTGTGTCTTTGCTCACCTTATCCAGGCGGAAAAATTTAATATCTTGTTCCTGACTTTCTTATTTATTCGGATACTGAACAACATAAGAAAAGAATGAAAGGAAACCAAAAGTCCTAAAAGGAAATCCAAAAAGTAAACATTCCCCAAGAAAACTTCCCAAGATATGTTGCGTATAAGATTACCAATATATTCAAAGTATAAAATACTCTTCTTACAAGGTGAAACAATTTCCAATAAGATTTCACTCAGCAGGAAATAAATGTATTTTACTAGCTGAGGGTACACCTATTTAACCAATTGCTGAATTAATTCCTTAAAACGGCAAGTTGTGAGAGAAATGTATTTCCTGTTTATTTTGTGTGCTGTAGGCCTTTACATTTTCATTTACATTAGCATGACTCTTGGAATGCTTCTTTAAAAAAAACATCATGAAGAGATATAGTCATGCCGGGTGAAAACACAAGCTGAACAATAGAATCTCAAGTACCTTTCGCAGCATCTTATAAGCCTCCAACAACTGATGAGCAGCAGGGCCAAATCCATGCAACTGTGGCACTTCCATTATATTTGTCCAAGGACGAATTTCCTATAACATCTCAAAATAATAATAATAGTTTAGAATCCTCTCAAGATTTTGACAAGCAAATAAGGTGACCAAAAAACTCAATGAAGATTGGAAATGAAGATGCATGGTCTTGGCATGTGCATCAGGGGGATCACATCTCCTTTTTTTATTTTTTTCTTCTACCAAGCATGCAGTCTGGATGGAACTGGGGGGGGGGGGGGGGGGGGGTTCCCTATCTGTAATACTAACATTGTAGATGCTGGAACAGCATCGACAAGTTAAAGCACACGAGCCCACCACAAAATCAGTTATTACAAACACTATTATAGATTCTTCATAAATGTTGTCACCTTTGTGTAAATCAAATTGAAGGCCCTCGCAGTTTCCAGAAAATGTTCCAACTGTGCACGCAGCTTTAACTCTGTCTCTACATACTCCTCATTTGGATTATAAGGATACTGCACAATAATACAAGAACAAAAGATACACCAAATGAGTTCAACAGAAAATAAACCATGTCAGAAAATGAGTTGAGGCTGGATTCACCCTTGAATTGTTTCCCATATGTAAAAAATAAATATCACTCCTCAGTATAAAGATGGATTCTATGCAATTATTACGAAAATATGCTGTAGCTTATTTCTGAAATAAAATAGTTCTTAATATAGAAATTAGTTAATAAGGTGCAATGTAATATTGCTGTGGGACCACAAGAAGCTGGGATGCAGCCAGAATATAGCTTGAGGGAGGCAGTCAACAGTGCATAAGATTGTTTATTTTACTTATAATTAAAACACAACATGAGAAAAATTGATTATGTCAATAATAAAAAAAATTCTGATACCAACCAAAAGATACATTCATCTATTTTATAGAAGATGTCATCACCAGATCACCTAGAGGATCTCATATATATATGATACATTGGACATTTATAAGCACAAAGTGGTCACTCTCAGAACTTGAACCCATGGCTTTGTCATGTTAAACCGAACAATTTACAATTGCTTCAAGCAATGTCCCTCGAACTTATACAAGCTTTTAAAAACAAGTGGATATGAATTAGATCATTTCATACTTTAAACAAACCTTGAACAACTTCCGTGTTGCCGATTCTTTTTTGAATATATGTAAACAAATGTCAGATATGTGATTTGTTTCTATAAACACTAAATATGGAATACCACTATATCTGAAATCATCCAACATAGAAAAAAGATAACAATTTTGAGGGTTTTGGTTTTCATACCCCCAATGGAAGCTTTGTTTTATCAATCCAAAGGATAATTCAAATCAGAAGTCAATTAATAGATGTCAAGAGAATGCACTCAAGGCCGCCTCTTCCTTTTATTTTATTATCTTTTATTGTTTTTATTGGTCTTGGAGATGGCTCATCTCCTTGGCTTTTTTTTTGTCTGCTGTTTGGGGCTTTTCTAAATTGCAATATTGGGAATTGAGCTCCCACCTTTAATAGAAAAGGATATCTCGAGAGGGTTAACTTCATTTTGAGGAACCTTAACCACTCAAAACTCAAAGCAGAGCGAGGTAATTATTTTTCAGTTAAAATAGAATAGGTGAAAATTGAAATAATTGGAGGACAATGTTTAGTTCGACTTGAGGGTTTTATGTGGTCTAAAGCCATTCAATGATTCAGATTAATGTAAAAGCATGGTATTTTTATCCCTTCAATGAAAATAAAAATAGATAATTCCATTGTTTTAAATATCGATCGACATATTGATTTTTCGAATAAATCGTGAAAATCGGACCATATATCGATATTTTCATGAAAAAACCAATTTCTCAACGATATCATGAGAATTTGAATTTCTCGCTATATATCGCCAGTATATAGAAATAAATTCCATTTTTTTCAAAAAAAATCTAGCCATTGGATCCCAATGGCTCAAATTCCATCCTTTCATAATGGAATTTTTTAAAAAAACTTTTTTAAAAAACTTTTTTAAAAAAATTTGGTCCCTAATTTTTCTAAACCTACCCACACTCTCATTTCCACCACATCAACTCAAACATTCATCTTGATAAATAAATACGTATATTTTTTCTCTATTTTTTATTTTTTTTTCTTTTTTATTTTTTCCATTTTTCAGCAAAAAAAAAGAAAAAAAAAACAATTCGCACAATCGATGTATGGATCAATAAAGGGAAAAAACTCATCTTCATCAATAAAGATATCAGATATTTGAAATTTTGGATAATTCAACCTCAACGGTGCCGAGCTAGTCTAGGACGACAAAGAGCTCTACATTCAAAACTTTTGAATATTAAACAGTCAGAAAGCCAAAGGTTCAGAACTAACTTTAGATGCCAATTCTTGAACCTTCTGCTGCAAACTCGACAAATTTTTCATATTCTCTGAGAGCTTTAACTCTAATTCAGGAACATCTGGCCTGCAAAAGAGCTTTGATTTAAAGAAAAGGACTTATTAACATAAATTCATTACAGAACATAATTAAAATGTAATTTCAAGGTTATGATGGAACGCAATATGCATAACCAAAGATGAAAAACCAATAGTATGTATGCAGAAAAATCAATGAAACCATCAGAAATGAATAATCTAGGTCCACTGAAACTGCCAAAATAGTGTGATAATATACAAGAACAATGTTTTCCAATGATGCTCACCCTACTCATAGTTTATGCAACAAGATTTCCTTAGGCTCTTCTCTTCATGAATTATGATACACAAGAATATTTCCTTAAGATCTTCTATTCAAATATTATGATACTTCTGGTTGGCACCAAAATGATATAGATTCTCTGGAATTTTTATCCTTCAGTGCAAATTTGTCATAACCGCCAAGCTGTCAAGGAGATGTTGAAATCCCTCAACATTCAAAATTTTACATTCATTCTTGTTGACCTGCACATTATCTGCTGATCAAATATTTCCCATAAAACAGGTTTCTTTATTATACAAAGGTTATGCTTTCTTGAAAACCACACAATTTTTCAAGTTAAAATTAACTTCCACAGGTCTTGCTTTTATTCAAAAAAACTACATGTTGTGTTAAATTTGGTGTTCTAGTGGCCAGTTCTTAAGACCAATTATTGCACTATATCCTGGTCTGGATATATCCATGATTGCAATAATAGCAACCCAGATTTTCTATTAATAAAGATCACACCTACTTCTTTTCAAAATAATAATAATAAAATTAGCAAGCCAGGCATAGAACTGCATCAGGAGGATTGTAAAATGCTGACCATTTCAACCAACAATAGCAAATACAAGAAAGCACATTAAGAATGTTCATGGTTTTCCATCACAACAAAGCAAAAAACAATCAGATGTACAAGCACAAAATAATCAACTGTTCACAATAGGTTAATAAAAGCATTTATGCGAAATTCCCTAGAGGAGATAATTATTTTCATAATAGATATATTTAATTCCAATTTTATTAATTGCATAACAACAGGAACCAATGAATCTGTTTTTCGTTGATCTCTTGACTAAAGTTGCATAAGACGCACAACATGCCTCTTTATTTTTTCTTATTTTCCTTGTCAATATTGTTTTATAAGCTTCTTTTCTTTTATTTGTCTGCTAAGAGATCTTATAAATGCTTACAGTGGATATATGGCCTGAATCTGTACATCTGCAGGAAACAGTTTACACTCCTCGGAGAAAATTTGAGCCTGTTTCTCGGCAATTGAATCAATTAGTTGTATGTCCTTTGCTACCTGATCATCAACACTGAACACAATCCATAGTTTAGATTATAAAAAAACCAAGAAGTTCTGAACAATAATCAACTGCAGCAAGCAAAACCTCCACTCAGGATTGTCAGCATAGCAGCTTGCTTCTACTAGATCTACAAGAAGATGAAGCATCTCGGCACGCTCTTCATAGCTACCTCTTCCCTGTAATAAGTAGCATACGAATTTCACATGATCACTGAAAACCATTAAGAAGAATAGTTCACTCTTTCCTTGATTCTTTCTTCCTGTTTTTTTCCTAACTAATTTATTAAAAGTGAGGAGATGAGGGCATTGCTGGATTCTTGAATGAAAAGCATAGATAGACTTGTCATTTGATGCATCAAATTCCAATTTGTCGAGTGTCTTACTATTGTTGATTGTCATACAATATGCCACTTGGGTCAATGAAAGGACCCCTTGGCACAGGTAACCCTTCTAACACCCCCCTCAGTTTCAAAATTAGTCATGTGTAGTCTGTAGATGAATTATGAAATGATTCCTAATAAGAATTCACTTCAAAGAAACAACAATGAAGGTCTTGGAGAAGTGACAGCATGGAGCTTTCGGCATGGACCAACAAAATAATAAAAAAAACCTAGTTAATTCAATTTTTTGAAAATCAATTGCAAGGCTAGACATTGGGGCTTGGACCCATACCTCCAACGGTTGACAACAGAATTTGTAATCAATGGGTTCAAGTCCCACAGCTTATCTAACAAAAAAATTTGCAAGGCTGAAATTATACTTAGATTTGCATATCAAACTTCATATATAGGTAAAGGAACATGTGATACAGTTTTCTCCTTTCTCATTATTGTGGCAAGGGATTAAAAACTTGCCTGGATGGCTTCAGTATCAACCATAGATGTGATTCCCAAAAACTTTGCTATTTCTGCCAAATCTGCGAAAATATGAGTTTGTTACCTACAAGAATATACACAACAATATCACAGGAAAAAAACCACTACTGCAATGCTGTAAAATGGAAATATGAAACTTTGGTGTAATAGGCTTGCATCAACACATGAGCTCAAAACCATTAAGACAAACAACATATATTGGCATCAATGAGCTTCTTAAACCATGTTGTTCCTTATTCCCTGTTTTTATTCATCATAAATATATATAATATAATTTACCTTTGAATCTAAAAAACTAATCTCCAAAGACAAACATGTAAGCTGCTTATTGGGGAACTTGGTTGAATGAAAATTTGGGAGCTTTATGTAATCATTCAAAGTGTGATTTAAATGTGTGTGAACCATCAACTAGGTTGGCATGAGTGCTTCCTTCAACAGGCCTCAGCAGGAAATTTCTGTTTATGTGGGTCGACTAATTTTGAAGGGAAAACTGCAATTACACAAGATTGGTAAAGCAGGAAGAGAAACAACTGCCACGCGCTGAGAGACCTTCAAATATATTCTTCTTATTATGAAAGGACTACACACCCAATATCAGAAGGTAATTTGTTTGGAAAAATTGCCTTGCTATGAAAGGGAATTCGATAAAGGACAAACAAAAGCTTAATTGTAATTAAATTTTATAAGAGGTGAATTGGAATAATGAGTGAAGTAGACCATATTATATAAGTGAATCATGATGAAGCTTTTCAACAAGAATTCTTTTTTGTAAGTCTTGCTGATAAATCTATCATTTATATATAAAAAAGGAACAGATTCAAACAGAAATGAGATGCAAAACGATAACATCTGAACTGAAATTATATAAGTAGCCAGAAGATTCTGCACAATCACAGGATAAAGCTGAAGTTAAGAAAGAAACTAAGCTAAAAAGAATATTGTAAAAAGATAGATTTACTTTGAATTCGGGCTGTCTCCTCATCACGGTCCATTCCTTCACCTTGTAGGCTTGGTTGGTTGAATGGAGATTTATCACCTAAGAGCCTGTTCAACAAAAAAACATGTCTAATTCACATAACATAATTGTAAAAAAAATTAATACAGCATACATGCAAAATGGCTTCAATAAAAGCAAAGCATCTATATTATTTCCACAATCATAACTCCCATAACAATGTAACACCAACTTTAAATGATTTTAACATGAATCCAAGACTTTTTGATCCACATTACATGGATTTATCACCTAAGATCCTATCCAACAAAATCCATGTCAGTTCACTAAAAATAATTGTACAAAAGTTTTATAGAATAAATACAAAAATGGTTTCAATAAACGCAAAGCATGCAAACAATGATATTTCCACAATCATAACTCCCACAACAATGTATTATTGATTTTCATTCACCAACTTTAAGTTATTTCGAAGTAAATCTAAACCAATTTTAATCCACATTACATACATAATTGAGGTAAAATTGTAACTTCAACAATTCAAACACCAAAAACTCATCATCACCCCTTCATTGCTCCCAACAATTGCAGTGGAATCATAGAATCTTCTAATTTCTGGTCACCAAATTTAAATTATTTCAACCTAAATATAAGCCTTTTTTATCCACATTAGATGAACTAAAAAAATTAATTGAACTAAAAAAATTAACTTCAATAATACAAAGTTCAAACACCAAAAACTCAATCATTTCCTTGATC
This sequence comes from Acorus calamus, assembly GCA_030737845.1. NCBI lineage: Eukaryota > Viridiplantae > Streptophyta > Magnoliopsida > Acorales > Acoraceae > Acorus > Acorus calamus. The sequence goes on from CM060876.1 coordinate 17,482,706, forward strand.
GCAACCCACTTCATAAAATCCTCTAATTTTCAGTCACCAACTTTCTATTATGTCAAAGTAAGCCCCTTTTTATCCACATTACTTAACATAATTAAACTAAAAATTGCAACTTCAACTTCAATAATTCATCTCCTCTTCATCTCTCCCAGACGATCGTAAAGTCCTCTCCCAAAAATGCAAAACCCAAACAAAACCCTAAACAACAATGCATGTCCACGCAATCCCAGTTGAATAATTCAAATCCCTCCAAAAAACAAAAGATCAACAATTCAGAACCTCTCCGTGACCAATCAAGATCGCAATTTGAAGAGAGGGGGGGGGGGGGACCTGAAGAAAAGCCACTCGAGGAGGCCGTATCTCTCCATGCCGGCGAAGAGGAGGGACTGTGCGGGGGCGTCCGAGCGGGGGTATTTCAGGAACGCGAGCTTCCTCTGTATCTCTTCCATCTGTTTCGCCGCCATTGCCGCCTCCCTCCGACGGTCGATCAACACCTCCCTATGTCGCGGATTCTCTCCTCCTGTGTGTGTACGTGCAGGAGACGGAGAGAGTGGTGTATCCGGTCATGGATCCGTTTTATTGGATGCTCCGATTACGAAGGGTACATCTACTATGCACTCCCATCCCAAATAAATGACGCTCTTTAGGGTTTGTTCGAATATGAGTTTAAATAGATTCTGCGTTTGAAAAGTTAAAAATTCTAAAACTCAGATTCAAATTAGCTTTTCAAACCACAATCTTCAGTTTTAGTAAAAAAAAATCTTGAGATTGCAAATCTAATAAAACATAGTTTTTCAAAAGCTATGTTTAAAACATAAGATTTTAAGAATATCAATGTTTCAACCTCACATCCAAACACACTCACCCTTAAATTAAATGGATCTTATGGGTGTGCAAGAAGAGGAGGAGACAAATAAGGGAGAAGCTCCCCAGTGAAGGAAGAGTAAAGGGAGGAGGAGGAGTACAAGAGTAAAGGGAGGAGGAGGAGGAGTACGAGATGGACTTGGATGACAAGTAAAGATGGTGAAGCTGAGATGTCCTCCTTCACCCTGCCCCCCCTTGTCCTCAGGGGCGGCGCCACCCTTTACAGTGGGGGACCCCAGAAGTTAAAAAAATAAAAAATAAAAAATAGCCCCCTTGTTTAATTCAAGATCCATTATGTTTTTTTTTTTAAAAGAAACAATGATACATCCATTTTTTTAAAGGAAAACAAACTAGCCCATTAATTTAAAAATAAATTGACTCAGACTCCAGAGTATTATCCATTAAAAACCTTGTACCCATTGCTCTATTAGAAAAAATAAAAAGACCTTAAAATATCATATTAAAAAAAATGCTAGCCTCTGAACCCTTATCGCGGAGTGTTGATCACCCACACACTTGGATCATGACATGGACGGACGCGCCCACTATTGTTGGTTATGTTCCCCATCTCCTCATTCTACTGGTTTTCAGATATTTAATCATTGATTTTTAGAATTAAAATGAATTTGTGATCTTGATAGAAAGTTGGTGGAAACAAAGAAACACCTCATATATACATTAGTCTTTTTGCTTTTTCAGTGAAAATCATCAAAGCTGAATGATTGTTTGTCACATATTGAAAAAGACATTCGATAATGTTGATAATGAAATTATCATCCGATTTCAAAATATAAAATTTTCGAAGACAATTATAAAAGTTTATATATTGTAAATATTTGACTTATTTTTTATTGATATAAGTTGTTACGTTTTCAAAAGAAAAGTTTAGATTTTTTATAACTATATAATAACAGTTGATCTTTTAAAATTTTTGTAAAATTTATTCTTTTGAATGACACCATTATTAAAAATTTTGGAGCCGCCACTGCTTATCCTCCTCTTCTTTCTCCTCTTGCACACCCAACATAATGCAGAGGAGGCAGGAAAAAATGGTGTAAATAGAAACACCTGATTATGAAATAAAATGAGAAAAATGGGTTATGAGATTTATATGGGTGCACCTAATTTGCATTCCATATATGAAAATTCATGATCTATTGAAATTTATTTATTTTGTACATCTCCCTTCACAAAATACAAATTCATTTGCATCTCTTGTGCACATTTTAAATCCACATTTGTCGTGCGTGCAAGAAAAAATGAAGATTGTATTTTTTTTTATTCTCTACTAGGACTGCAACTCAATAGGTTGTATCAGGCTAAATTTCAATCTCAACCTAACGCGTCAGGTTTGTTTCGAGTTCAATCTGAACTCAAATTTGATTTGGTTTATGTTAAATTTGGCTTGAGTTCATATATGACTTCAAAATGATGCCATTTTACAATCCAAACTCTTTGACCATTAGTACAAGAGTTAATAAAACGAAATGAGTAATTATGGTTGGATAAAAATAGAAAACGAAACTATAAAAAAGATACATTTTAGCAAAAAAATTAAACAATTCAAATTTCATAGATACAATAGTTTAAATTTGACAAAAACCTTTAAATTTACTACTGGGTTTGGGTAACCTGACCCCTACAATCTAAACTTTATCTGAATTATATTTAGGCTCCGTTTGAATCTATGACGGTGAACACCGCATACCGTCACTCGTGGATCCAAACAACACTTTGACATCTGCAGTAGCATAACAAAAACATTGTTTGTAGGCTTATTTTTCTCGCATTTAAGACACCGTGAAACACTCCCTGCTTATCCATGCACGGAGTTTTTTGCCGCGGTCCCAAATGGGGCCTCAGGCAAGTTCAAGTTTAGATTAAACCATAACATAAAATCTTAACCCAAGTCCGTGTAATAGTCAGATTGATTCATATACGAGATTTATGCTTTGTTTGGAAACATAGATTGAAAAGTAGCTTTTGTAATAAAACTGTTTTTTAAGATGATTTTGACATTGATTTTTATTGGGATATTTTTTTTTAATTCAAGAAATAATATTTGAAAGAAGTTGATGTTTGACAGGGAAAATTACTTTTCAATTAAAAAAATTGATTCTGACCAAAAAGCAATGTTATTGGGCTTTTTAAAACATAGATTTCAAGACAAAAATTAAAAGGAATCCAAGCTTCCGATTTTGAATTAATCCGTCCCGTTTAACTGCACGATTTAAGTTTTTCAGTTTTTTAAAAAATAAAATCCACCCAAACGCGCAACCAAATGGAACCTTAGATCCGTATCACAGAAGAATTTACAATCAAAGTTTTTCAATCCCAACGCGGTAAACTGAGAATTTTTGTTGGCCGTCGGTGCGTTCACGTGCGTGCAGCCGCGCCGTCACATGGGCTCACTTTCCGCGAATCGGTCGTATCGGTTTTCGGGACCGGTACGGCCGATATTCGGGTGCTTTAAATGGTTCCCGTGGTGGGGGCTTCCAATGACACCATTCACTTCCTTTTCCATGGCTTCAAAGATTCCAATCATCGTTTCTCTCCTCCTCCTCTTCTTCGCAACCACCATTCGAAGCTATGAAGACCCAACAAAGAAGACAATGGAGCAGTTCTCTGGGTACCCAACAACGGAGACCCAATCGTGCAATTCAGACATCCCATCATCTTCTCTGTCTGTCGATTCGGAGAGCTTGCAGAGACAGGTAGAGAAGATACCCATATCAAGAATGGAGAGGCTTTGTGTGATTTTGAAATTACTTGGTCATCGATTTTGTGAAAAAGATTTGATTTGGTGTATGAGTTGTTGAAAAGAAGATTCGATTTTTGCAGTTGGGTTACTGTTACAGTTCGATGGAATTGTTGGATTGATATTGGGTTGTGTGTGTTTTGGTAGATAAATTGATGAACTTTCGACTTAATTTGTCTCACACTCCAACGCCATTTAAACCTTCGATATGACTATGAGCTTAGTGAATTATGATTTTTGTGAAAAACTCAATAAAGGCTTGATTTTTATTGTTATTTAGTTGAATTATGAATTTTAGTAGTTTTTCTTGTAAACTGAAAGTTTGTGGAGAGTATTTTAAGCCAAGACTTGATTTTTGCAGTCGGGTTACTGTTGTGGTTAGATGGAATTGTTGGATTGATATTGGGTTGCCTTTTTGTGCATAGATTGATGAACTATCGACTTTCTCTGACACTCCCGCGCCATCTGTGACTCGCATCTTGTACAGCTCGAGAAGGATGTATTGGCTCGAAGGTATGTTTATTTAGGATTTACCAGTTTCATTTCACTCTTTATTGGTGATTATGGATGACTAGTACAAGTTTCTGTCTGGACATTGGATTATTGTAGCCTTCTTTGCAAGGATATCTAGCCTTCTTATGATGGAAGATATGGACATTCTCTTTGAACGAACATGTCTGTCATGATTTTGTTTTCTGAAAGATTGCATGTTGGAGCTGAATATCTTTGAATGAAAGGCTGCATATCAAGTTTGAGAGAACTGTTATCTAGTGCATGGAATCTGATGATGGGTGTCCAGTCCAATTTTAAACAGCTTGTCTATGAATTTTGGTGTTGCAGTGACAATAATGCATCATAAATTACGAACTGGTATTAATACTACAGTTGGTGTTGAACACAAATGTGAGCCTTTAATATATTAGAAGAAAGAAAATGATGTGCATGTATGTGTTGTGATCTCTAAAAATATTCAGTTAATTCAGATCTACTATAATATGTTAGATATTTACTGTGATGTGTTATTGCAAATCATCTATGATGATGTATCTACTATAACACATTATTCCAAATCTGGTACGTCATATATGTAAAAGATAGTGAAATCATATCCCAATATTAGATCATCAATATATGTTTTCCTATGAGGTTTCTGACATACCTGTTACATTCCTACACCACCAGAGTCCATGCATTTTTTTATTTTTTATTTTTTTGTCTGATGTCATCTTTTTTTTTTCCCCCATGTCAGGTTTATCAAAGACTTGATGGGGCGTTCTGGTCTCTCTGTTCATGAAGATGCTGTGGGTAACATTTTTGGTCGCTGGTGAGTAACATGTCAAAAATGACTGATGTCTTTTTATTGTGTTACAGTAGAAATAAATGGGTGATATATTATTCATGACTTGGACTTCAGAATGTCTTAGAATATGTCCATTCTTTTATGTATGTTGGCATGTCAAATGAATCTTTTATGTACCTACCATGACAAAATATGGGAAAAACATAGAAACTAAAATAATGAATGGGAAGATGTAAATATAGTTAGAAAAACCCTATCAATGCAATAAATATGCCAGGAAATTGTGATACAAGAATGCATGATCAGCATGTAATAGACCTCCCTGATCAGATTATGAAGTTCATCAACATATTGTTATCAGTGAACAGTAAAATGGAAATGAGGAGACATGAAGAAAGATGAGACTGGAAACTGGGTTGTTTTAAATGTTGTGAAAACATCCACTAATCAAAGGGTGGTATATTATTGCTTGGGAAGAATAAAAACAGTTAGTAATTTGGGAAATGGGAGATGCTTAGTCATGGATCAAATTCTTGCAGATCCATTATCAGTAAGGATATGAAAGTGTAAAATGGGTATATTTGATACTCTCAAATGGAAATATGAATTTCTTATCCATATATAATATAAATACTTTAAATATATAAGGCAACAGTGGAAAGTTATTGGCTAGTTCGTTCAAATTGAACATGCATTCATGTCAATTACTGTAATTGGGGCAATATATCGGCTCATCGTTTCAAGCTGATCATGCATTCTTGTTAGTTGGGTTTTTTTTCTTCTAGAAAATGAGTGTGTTTATCATTGTTTAAATGTAACCCATATGCCAATATATATGCTGTTAATTTGCTAATTTATTACAGACACGTGATAGTTTTGAATATTTAGTCATGGAATTTTGACAGAAGAAGGTTATTGAAGTGATGCATGTAACTGTAATGCTTGTGAGATGTGTCATAACATTCTTTTGTGAAAGCCTAGCCTATTTTTTCACATCTCCACATAAATTGATAGAGCATCTTTGTCTTTAAAATTCAATATTTCATCCAATATAGCTCAGATTCCATGGATATTATCATTTATGATCTAAGGCCTACCTTCTTAGTGGTACGTGCTGAAATCAGATCATCAAAATGACCTCCTTTTTCTCTGCAGGGAAGGAACTGAGTCAGAACTTCCGGCAGTTGCAACAGGTTCTCATATTGATGCTATCCCATATTCTGGAAAATATGATGGAGTAGTTGGTGTCTTGGGTGCAATAGAAGCAATTAATGTCCTGAGAAGGTTTGTTGTTCTTTCAAATATAATACTGTAACAATGAATTCAAATTTTAATGCAGAAAAGCCAATTTTATGATTAAGAATTTATATTCCCAAATGCATTCCACCTCAATAATACTCAAAAGTTTTATGCTAAAATTACAAATGACTGTTCATCATAATGTGCTTAAATGCCATTCCTTGTGCTAATTTGCTGCATCATGTGCTTTTGTTCTTTCAAATAGAACCTTAGTGGTGAATATGGTATTTCTATATGTATGTATGCATAAAATACTCCCTAGATACTGATGTGATCTTCTTTGTTTTACAGGTCTGGTTTTAAACCTAAAAGATCATTAGAGGTGATTTTGTTCACGTCAGAAGAGCCAACACGTTTTGGAATCAGTTGCTTGGGAAGGTCTGGACATCCACAATTTTCTATTTGAATCCAGTTACCTTTAGTTTTATCTTTAGTTCAAAAGACAAAAACATGATGACTGTTAATTGTTGATTATCCAATATTCATTATATAGGGACCTCAGTTCTGGGTCACGCGAGTAACTCATGTATATAATTTGAATAGCCCATCCTCAAATTTTAATGTTTTAAAATAATATCATATATCATGTTCTGCAGCCGCTTATTGGCAAGAAGTCAAACACTTTCCTGAAGCTCTCAAAAAAACAGTTGATGGCCAAAACATCTCTTTTTTCAATGCTGCAAGGCTTGCTGGTTATGCTAAAGATCAAGAAGATCTTTCCAGTGTATTCATGAAAGAAGGGCATTATTCTGCTTTCTTAGAGTTGCATATAGAGCAGGGTCCTATCCTAGAAGAAGAAGGTATTTACTAAAGTGAATCTATAATGCTATATGCCTGTGTTAAATTTATTTTCCCATTATTGATGAGTTCCAATGCAGGTATTTCCATTGGTATTGTAACTGCAATCGCTGCGCCTGCAAGTATCAAGGTGGATTTTGAAGGGAATGGAGGCCATGCAGGAGCTGTCCTCATGCCATATAGGTTGAGATACTTTCATTCATAAAATCTCTCTCTCTCTCTCCTGAGACAGAGATAAACACCCATTCTTTAAAATTTTCAGAGAGAACTTTTTAGGACTAGTTTCAAATATTGATATCTTTTTTACCTGTTTGTTATATTGTTAATATCTAAGAATCTGTATTATGCAAGAGGTTTAAATGTTACCTTCAAGTGTTGATCGTTTGACACACATATAAGGGAAATCGTTATACACATAATTCAAAGTCTGCTGCATATCAAATGCAGTTCTTAAAAGATCTGAAAATTTCTATATTTCATTTCAATTTGTGTTCCTCTGCAGAGCAACCATCTTTAAACATTTCTTGCTAAATATATCCAAACTCTTGGCCAATTTTCTGTTAAAAACTCAATACTATGCCTGAGAGCAGATTGGTGCTTCTACCTTATGTTGCATTTGGTTCACAACAAGCACATAAGTAGCCTATCCCTAACAGCTGGGGCAAAGTAGTGATGGTGAATTTACAATCTCAATCTGGTTAATTATTTGATTAGTTTCAATTGTTCACCGTATAATCCCCACCATTGATATCAATATTCAACAAAGCCTCTAAAATGAACTGAGATTTATATGCAAGAGGGCCTACAAAATTTCTTTTTTGTTTACTGGCATATTTCAATTTTTAATGCAACTTATGGATAATGCATTTCTTCTCTCTCTCCTGAAGAACATTTTCTTATATTTGCATCAAGACTTCCCTCATTTTCTAGTAGGAATTAAAAGTTTCTCATGCATGTTACTATTTTTAGATACTCAATTATGTCACACATGCATGTGGTTTCTCAGAAAATAAATAATAATTTTTCGTTGCATGATTGTAAAACAGGAATGATGCAGGGTTGGCAGCTGCAGAGTTAGCACTAGCTGTTGAAAAGCATGTTTTGGACTCAGGATCTGTGGACACTGTCGGTACTGTAGGTATTTATCCAGCTATAAGAATTTTATATCTTGTAAACAATTCGAGTTTTTTGTGGATCTTGCAATTCTAAGACTCTTATTTGTGCAAGGCATCATGGAGCTGCATCCAGGAGCAATCAACAGCATCCCAAGTAAATCTCATGTAGAAATCGGTCTGTATCATCTCTTTAGCTATTATGATTGCTTTGATAAATTTCTTACCTGTGATTAGGCAAAATTTTGTTATTATTTTTTATAAAAAAATTGGTTGTAACTAGTTTTAATTGATTACTGCTTGCACCTGTATGGGTTAAAATATTGCTACTAAAATTGTTTCTATGAAAAATGGGCATATTACTGCTTATTATCGTACTTCAACCCATTTTAGCATTATATATCCCTATAATCCATTGTCATTTTCTTTGTAAATCCTGTCACTGACTACCCAATGAAGATTTAGTTGCTAGACGTAGTCTGAATTGCATGACAAATTGAGTTTCACATCAGGTTTTGTAGCATCAACATGTTCATGAGACATAGCTTGCTTCATGTTATACTTACTTGTGGGCTACTTCATGTTCTCTGTTACAAATTACTATCATGTATTTTTGACTTTAACAAGTCTATAAGTTTCCCCAATTAAACCAATTAACATAAAAGGATGTTTGATTTAAATCAACAAGAAGAAATAGCATGAATGGATATGTGCTTTCAACCAACAAGTCAATTATGTTGTCCCAGTTACACTAGATGGATGTTCGATTTCAATCGACCAAGTTAATAAGTTGTCCCAACTCAACTACGTAACACTAATGGATGTTCGAATTGAGCCACACATCAATAAATAATAATTAACATCAATGAATATTTCACTATCAAATAAGGCACTTGTTTGCATAGTTTATGTTTTGTACAAGTCATTTGCCATATTATTAATTGTGCTTATGCTTTTCCTAATTATGTATCTATTTTTCCATGCAACTCCTATTACAATTAATCTATTTCAAGACATTAAGGGTTTATAAAGTATGAAGACATCCAAGGCCATATTACTTGCAGCCATGACAATTGGACCACATAGAATGAACCCTTTACATAAGATAAGAACACATGGTTAGCAGCTTATAAATGTAAATCAATGCACCAAAGAACTCATCTCACTAATTTTGTTTCTATACCAAGTTTTGATTGTCTGATTGTTGTGTAAATATTAGAAACTTAGAAAATTATTTTATTCTTGTCCAGATACAAGAGACATTGATGAGAGTAGAAGGGATACTGTGATTGAAAAAGTTCATCTATCTGCTATTGCAATAGCAGAGAAGCGTAAGGTCAAGTTATCAGAATTCAGGATTGTCAACAAAGATCCACCAGCCTTGTCTGACAAATCAGTCATAGAGGCAATGCAATTTGCATCCCAACATCTGAATCTCAGTCACAAGTTTATGATTAGTAGAGCCTACCATGACTCCCTGTTCATGGCCAGGTAAACGGAATTATAAGCTATTTTATCCCTCTACTTCGAAGATGTTTTTTCCAAGCTAAATTGTACTTTTAATCTCAAATAACTAATTTTCCTAGATTTTCAAATTGACTTGTTCATCTTGCTTCATGACCTCATCCTTCATAAACTCAAAAGTCATTTCACATTCAGTAGTGATCTACTTATAATATTTGAATGGCACCCTCTGTTATCCAATGTCAAGTATAACCTGTTTTATGCTGTTCAAAAATTATCACTTCTGTAAATCAATGTTATATGAATACCATAATTCAACATTGGTTCTGCTTTACCTCCCGAGTCTCTACATGATTGAAAACAGCTAACCCTGCTTGCCTATTTGTGTTTGCAGAATATCTCCAATGGGAATGATATTTATCCCATGTTACAAAGGTTTGCACTATTAACTATCCTCGCACACTATTTTCAACTAATGATCCTATATAATGCCATGTGCATAATATATGAAAAATTCCATTACTATAAAATTAGCTTGGCAAAAATAGGAAAACAAAAGTCTCTCGTTCCCTTTTCTGCTACCTACTCTCATTCAAAAATTTCAATTGTACTTCAGACTTACCTCTACAATGCTGTTTCTCATTATTGCATCGTTAACATATATTTCTCCACCATTTCACTCTACTAGTTATCTTTCATTCAATTATTTGCAGGTTACAGCCATAAGCCTGAAGAACATGCCTCGATTGAAGACATTGCCAATGGGGTTAAAGTATTAGCAGTGACAATGGCTAAACTGTCTCTTAAATAATATTCTGCATTCTATTCTTGGTTTGTAGTTGTAAAACATCGTCAATGGAAAATAATAAACATGACCAAGAATAAATTCTTATTGTAACACGAGAGGCAACAATTTTTTCAATTAAAATTCCTCTTTGGTGAATGCAGAATGCATGTGAATTACTAATTCAATAGACAAAATTCAAGTCATCTAACAAATACATTGTTTAATACTTCTTATTCTCTCCTTTCTCATAGATCATTCAACACAATTCATTCTTGCTTTTGTAGAAAAGTCATGAACTGTTCATCTGATGTAACAAAAAACACAAATATGCTACAAAGAGGGACAGGAAAAGTATGGGCATCTACTGAGCCTCTCCACTCTTTTGACCTTCCCTATTAAATGTCAGCTACCTCTGATCTATACAGATACAGAAAAAGCACAACAGAAACACGAAAAAAACCTACCATCTCTACAACAACCCAAGATGTCATTCCTTGCCTTCCCCAGTCCCTGCCTCACCTTTTGTCACCTCAGATTGTTGTTCGACATTTGTTGTGGTCTGTTCTTTAGAACTTTGAGTTTTCCCCAGCAGTATCTCAATCTACAGTCAAGAACAGCCACTAATTTCATTCAGAACTACATATGCGTTCTTCTAATCCTTCATTTGTATACTGACCTTAGACTTTGAGATCAGGCGGCCCTTTTTTTCATCCTTCATGTCCACGGTCGAGGTCAAGATTTCTGCAACCGAAAAAAAAAGACCACCCATTTTAGATTTAGTTGTTAGGGTTCCTGAAGGGACAGAGAGACAGGAGCAGACGATGAACTGACTCTTCTCAGTAGCAAGGCCACTCTTCTTCAGAATCTCGGAGACAGTGACAACGGTGGAGATAGCTGAAGCATAACAAAACACCAAAAATCAACCAAACCCAGATGAATCAATGGTTTATATATTCCATCTATTCAGCTTTATTTCTCGAGCAAACTTGCAAATTTTTATTTTTAAAAAGAATAACAAACAAGGTACATGTCCATCCATCATTTCAAAACAAGCATCCAGATAATTATATGTTCAAGCAAATTTTCCTTGATGTGAAAACTCATCTTGAAAACCAAGAAACAAAAAAGAACAAACAAACAAACAATCAAGAAATCTTGAATCTCATGATTTCCAACATAGATTTTCATGTTCAAAGAAAATTCATCTTGAAAAACACCCAAGAAACAAATATGAAACAAGCAACCAATCAAGAAATCTTAAAACTTGAATCTTTTCATTTCCTATATATTGTCATGTGCATATTTTCTGCGGACAGGCTTTCATGTATTTTGAAGGACACCCATCTTGAACAAAGTACCCAAGAAACAAATCTGAACAAACAAATCAGAAGAAACTTGAATCTTTTCATTTTTAACGGAGATTTTTCATGGAAATCCATCTTAAAAAAACCTCAAGAAACAAATCTGCAAACTCAAAACGATGAAGAAATCTTGAAATAAAAATTCAGCTCTTCAATATTTCAAGGTTTTCAAGATTTTCATACAGAGAATTCAAGATTTAAAAAGATTTCAAGTTTTTTTTTTCCAAAGGAACCCATTTTGAAAAAAAAAAAAACAAAACAAGAAACAAATATGAAACAGACGAACAATCAAGAAATCTTGTCATGGAATTTGATTCTCTCTTACCCATCCCGAGCGCAGAGAGCTCGATCTCATCGTGCTGCTGCATGTACTTCTGCAAATACCCAAACAGAGATCTCACACTCTGAAACCCTAAAAAGAAGAGACAGAGAGAGAGAGAGACCTTGGCAAGGTTGACGTAGAAGAAGAGGGGCTTCTTGGTGTTGGAGACCTGGATCCTGTTCGTCTTCTTCACCGCTCCGTCGGTCCCTCCCATCATCGCTGGCGGTGGCGGTTCCGACACTGTTACCCCCTCCATCGCAACACCTCTCTCTCTCTCTCTAAAAGACGCGAATCGAAGATCTTCAGAAAACCAAAACAAAAGGTGAGAGTTAACAATGGCGAAACGCGAATGCGAATGGGTTGATATAGGGCGGTTCGCGGGGGTTCGACCAATAGGAGGTGGACGCGTGTCCACCTGGCCGTTATGACGGTTTGATTGTAGGATTCCGCGGCGAGATTTCTGCGGGCCGTTTGTTATCTCCACTTGTCCGTGTTAACTCCACTTGTCCGTGCATACAAAACAGCGTTTATTCCGCTCGCTATGCTCCTCCGACACGTGGACAGATTAGGACCACCGATGATTGGGGAGTGGACGATGGGGATGACTCCGGGGTTTTTGCGTCTGTGTCTTGTGAGCCGGTTTTCGAGGATTAGAGAAATAGAGAATGGAGAAACGAAATCACCGCCGGGCCCTGGGTTTGTGAAAGTTGATCCTGATCTTTCAACCGGTGGACTCTATTCTGAACGGTTTGATTAGGCCGGTCGGGTACTTTACTCCTGATAGGTCCGGGGTCAATCCAGGCCTAGGCCGGAACACGACAAACCGGACTTAGACAGGTTGAGGGATGTAAATGGAATAACATATATATGCCTGGACTCACTAACAGGTGTAAATCGCACCATTTAAAACAAATTAACACAAACATATAAAAATCAAATTTATTTTTTTAAAGTCTTACGAAGTACAACAATACCCAAATAAATCATGCAATAAATCAATCAAATTCTATACGTTCAAAAGTTAATTGTCAAAAACGTTGAAATAAGTTAACTAAAGTTATATAAGCACATTACATTACTCAGTTTACTACATATTAAATAATCAAGTTCTTGCAAGTGTGAGCTTATACATAAAACAATTGGGTCTTTGGTCGGGGTGAACACAGACCCGACCCGATTTTATGTTTTGGTCCACCGGGTTGGGTAATTCACACGTGTAATCCGGTCTGGATCAGGTTAGGTCCGGGTCTGGACCTGACCAGTTGATAGGCCTAAGTCTGTTGAGTAGTAAGAGTGCTTCTAGACATCATATAGTTGACATGAACTATTTTGAGGTGTATTAAGTCATTTTTTTGTTGGTTTTTTATTAATATCTTTGATAATAATTTATAAATATAAATAAATAATTTGAATACTGATTTATATTAATTTAATAGATTGTGTGTATTAATGTAGTTTTTATTGTTTGATTGAAAAAAACAAATTTTTTTTTCTATTCACCCCTATTTCACATCTATTTTTCTACCATAGAATAAAGAGTAAGTTGTGGATATGGATAATAATTTACAAATATAAATAAATAATTTGACATGTATGACCTAACATATTTCTCTTTAAATTTTAGGGTTTTGATTTATACTAATTTAATAGAATTCAAATTTAAATTGTGTGAATTAACAAATACCTTAAAAAAAAATAACACAATTCAGAGAATAAAACTTAAAAAAATGGGTTGAAATATTAATACCAGAATTAACAAATACCTTTATTTTCACATATTCAAACATAATTATACTCATCTATTTATTAAAAAATAAAATTTGGGACTATTTACCCTATTTCACATCTATTTTTCTACCAAAAAAAAGGCTTAGGGGTTTTCTTTATATATATATATTTATATTCTCCAAATACATGCTATTCATTTTTATACAATTGCACATAACCATTTCAATATTTTTCAACAAAATAATTTTTCATTATGTCACATGTTATAATGATAAACAAAATCAAGCTTAACTAAAGTTAAATCCTAAATAAGAAATAGAAATGATGAAAATAACATATTCATTCTTTCCATTATAACAATAATGTATTATGTGGATAATTGATCACCATATTTCTGGATATCAAATTAAGTATCAATAAATATGATGTCTTTAATAATGAATAATTATTTTGATGTTTAAGCTATAACTTTTTGGGTATTTTGGATGATTTTAAAATATTTGTTTTTTGATAGTATAAAACAATGTTGTATTTTGTGAAAGTACATATATGAAAAGAGAGATGATGAAATTTTGGATCTTTGTATGAATGAAATTTTGGATCTTTGCATGACTTTAAATAAGAATATTTATTAGAATTTGATGGAACTTAATTATACTGATAAATATGCTTGGTTTTTAAACATTTCAATGCTACAAAACTAAACGTGTTTTACCTATGTTCTTTTAACATTCCAAAATGTAGTTGTATATATATACCTCGTGCCACATCCACTAACCGTATCGAGATATATACATTGATGAAAATTTTCACATTTCTATAAATAATATCATTCGTACATACTTAATTTTTTTTTTAATAAAAATACATATCTCATTAGATGATGTATATAATTTAAAAAAAAATCAACACGTGTAATTTGCATTTTGCCCCATTTTTCAAACTAATTAAGTTATTGTAGGCCCATAACATATCCCTATAAGTCATGTTGTACCTTACTATATGTCCTCACCAGTCCCCTCCTCCTTTTAGATGAGGAGATCGTTCATTGGGATAAGTAGGATCCCATTAAACCCTGCATTATGATTGAGTCAACCTTTGATTACCTTATTAATATTGATTTTCTTTGTTTATGTTATTGTTGTGAATATTAGAAAGTAAGAAAATCATCTCATTCTTGTCAAGATACAAATGACATCAATGAGAATAGAAGGGATGCTGTGATTGAGACAGTTCATCAATCTGCTATTGCTATAGCAGAAAAGCGTAGGGTAGCAGAAAAGCGTAGGGTCTAAGTTATCAGAATTCAGGTATATCAACAATGAGGCAATGCAAGTTGCATCCCAGAGGCAGAATCTCAGCCACAAGTTTATGATTAGTATTTAGTAGAGTCTACCATGACTATATATGTTTCTATGAAAAATGTGTACATTACTGCTTTTTATCCTACTTCCTACCCATTTTAACATTATATATTCCTATAATCCATTGTCATTTTCTTTGTAAATCCTGTCACTGACTACCCAATGAAGAGTTAATTGCTAGAAATAGAATGAATTGCATGACTAATTGAGTTGCAGATCAGGTTTTGTAGCATCAACATGTTCATGAGACATGGCTTGTTTCATGTTATACTTATTGTTCTGTGACACAAATGACTTTCACACACCATGTATGTTCAATTTTAACAAGTCTATAAGTTTCCCCAGTTAAACCAATTAACAAAAAAGGATGTTTGATTTTTAGAAGAAATAACATGAATGGATGTGTGATTTCAATCAACAAGTCAATAAGTTGCCCCGTTAAAGTAGATAGATGTTTGATTTCAATCAACCAAGTCAATAAATTTTCCTAGTTCAACTACTCAACACGAATGAATGGATGTTCGAATTGAATCACACATCAATAAGTAGCCCCTATTAGAATAATTAACATGAATGGATATTTCGCTATCAAATAAAGAATTAGTTCGCATAGTTTATGAATTTTTTTTTGTTCAAGTTACTTGAAGCCATATTATAAGTTGTGCATATAGTTTCCTAGTTATGGTTTTCCTGACTTTCCATGTGATTTCTATTACAAGTAATATATTTAGACACACGAGGAGTTTATAAAGTATGTTATTTCGCAACCATGACAATTGGACCCCTATGCCAACGACTCCCTCCATGACCATTGCTTCCACACACTCACAGTGAAAAGAGCGCACTGTCCCGGCGTCGGTTTTAACCGGGCGACTCTCCTCACTGCCCCTTTGTGAACATCGAGGACTGCCGACGTATTTTCTCGGATGCGCTCTTTCCCACTCGACACAGCCCCAGCCTCCACCCCAGCCCCACCCTCTTCCTCTTCCTTGTCTTCCTCCTCCTCCTCCATCTCCTATTGCATAAATGGATCTTTTGTAAGATTCATTTATCTGGGGTGTTTAAAACACTCAGCTTATTTGAGCGGGGGGTAAAAAATAGGGGTGTGCAAGGTAAAGATAGGGGTGCATTTAGCTGGGCCCATTGCGTTTATTCCGCTGGCTTTGTTCCTCTCATACGTGGACAAATTGCGGCCACTGATGATTGGGGACCACGGATTGGACGATGTGGATGACTGAGGAGTTTGTGTGCCGCTTTCGAAGGTTGGAGAGACGAAATCAACGGCGGGCCCTGGGTTTGTAAAAGTGGATCCTGACCATTCAACTTATGGATTCTACAGTTGGGTCTCTTTTGTGGGCGTTGCCCTGTTGAAATCACGTTGTCCGTCTGATAATCGTGATCGGAAAATTTTTTATTTATTATAATTATCGATATATATTCTGAAATTTTTTTATTTATTATAATTATAACGAGATATATATTCTGTTTTCAAACTGTTTGGTTGCGTTTTGTTCATGCAATATCGCGCAACCAAACGCACCCTTAGACTTATTGTAGATCTAGTATTTCTAATGTTAAAAGTGATATGATTGAATGTATAAATGGACTTTAGAAGTTTCCCAGCTATAGCTATAGCCCCCCCCCCCCCCCCCAGCACACACACACACACAAAGGCCCAAACAATCCTTTTGATTGGCGCTTTAAAATGGGGTCCCATCCCACCATTCATTTCGGGGCGGGTCCTCCCTGATTTTAAACGTTTTTCCTTCTCCGACCCTGACAGATCGCGATTCTGCACCAAATCAAATCTGGACCATCCGATCATCTTTCTAGCAGATCCCTTCGACGGTCCAGATCAATCAGTGACTTAACCATGTAACTTAAAAAAATATCTCTGCAATGACAAGTATGGTTGGAGTTTTTTTTTTTAAAGATATAATATTAAAAAAATATATATCGATGTAAACAAGTTTATTTGGAGTTTTTTTCTTTTTTAAGATCTATTTGAAAAAAAAATCTCTAAACAAGTTTGGTTGGAGTTGAAGATGAGAACACAACACAATCCAACACGGCCACACAACTCCACGAAAAAATCCAATATGTACCTATTATGGAAAACTGATTTGGGAAACTTTTGGGTTTGCAGGAAGTTGAGTTTCTAAAACTAGTTTTTTCATAATTTATGAAGTGACAACTTATTTTAATCCAGCTTTTAGAAAAAAAACTAATTTTCAAACTCATTTCCAAATGATCAAATGGGTTCTAAGTCAGGTTGGGCCTAATTAGTTGGATCGAGTCCTATAGATTATAACAATAAAAAAATTGTTAGATGAAATTACTTTTGATAGGAAGAGAAGAAATTACACTCATAAGACTTAGAAATTATGAATATTGTTACACACAGTTCTTGTTTCAGTCTCAATTCTAGTCTTACATGTTTTGTTTGCGTCATATGCGCACATTAATGAGATATATGCTTTAACATAAATTTTTTATATTTTTTATAAATGTATTCATGCAATTTATTGAAATATATACCTTATCTTTTTTATATAAAAACATGTATCTTATTAGATGAGATATTCTATTTTTAAAAAATCAAAATATGTGTAGATTAGAATTGGAGTTCAAAAAATGTCTCGATGTAACACTATCTATTATTTTTAATGTAACCAAAATGAACATCATAAAACATATAAAAATATAAATATTATTTCATAACATTCATAGGATGAACATTTAAAATCCCATTCAAACATCTCAAAATACAAATATAAAATACTTCATTCAATAAAAAAATATGGCTTGTAAATTATTTTTTTATTAGGAAATGACAAAATATTATTTCATGCAGTTTATAGTCGAGGTGAGGTTAGATTTTAACTCTAAAACTCAGATCTGATCCAAACATTACAACACATAGGCATTGATAATGATGGATTTAAAGAACATGAAATCCGAACTAGTGTTTTAAAATCTGACCTACCAGACAATTGAACTGATTGAGCCTTCAACCAATAAATTCTGATTCAGTTAGCTTTCATAATCTGGTAGTATAAAATATCAGTTTAAACTTTAAAATATAAAAACCAATCAACCCACTTACGATTTCTTGAAAATGACAAGTTGATTGAATCAACCTGTTTTTTGACAATATAATAATAAATGTCAATTGTCAAAACTCAAACAAAACTTGAATTTTTGGATCTTTCACTTTAATTTCACTTTTATAAAATCCAAAAAGGAAAAAAAAAGTGTTGGTTGGGTATGTTCTTTTATGAATTTTTTTTTTTAAATATTTTATTTGAATGTCATGTAAAAGCATATTAAATCATGATTTGTAAACTTAGTCATAGAATTTTTTGTTTAGTTACTTATTGTGATGTTGAATTTAATAAAAATTTAGATTATATCAAATAAAACCTTACCATCACATATTATAGTAATGTTATATAATGGCTTTATAAGTATTAATATTTAATATTAGACATTTATCAAAAAAATTATAAAATGTTTCATATTTTATAATTTTATTCCTTAATAATATTGATAATTATATTTATGATGTCTCTAGAATGTTAAAATTCAATTTCAAGTAACTCAATGATTCAAGGATAATCTGAACCTGATCATTTTCGAGTTCAAAGAATGATTTGATTTGTAAAATATTACTCAAAGTTGTCCCAATAGTGGTGGTTTTTACAAATTAAACCTAATCCAGTAGCATCTATAATTTGTGTTTGGATCACTCAGAAAGTTTAAAATTCATCAAATAAAATGAATCCTTCAAAACCACCTTAACTTTGAATAAACAATAAGCAGAGGACTTATTTGTAATAAAGGCCGTTAGTTAACGGCGTTGAAGCAACAAACGGACTATAAAAGCCCGTCTCGTTTGAAAGCAAAAACTGTGAGCTTTTAGAGGTTGGAGAGGAAGCAGAAGAGGTGAACGGAGCGCCGTCGATTCTTATCGGGATCAACAAATCAACGGTAAGAATTCACAGTGCTCCCACCCATACTACAATGGGGAAGGAAGCATCTTCAATGGGTTTTGGGTTGTTTTTGCATTGATAAGTGAAAAAGAGAGGCTCTTTTCAACTGGGTTCTGTTTGTTTTTGCTTTTTCACTGTTGAATCCATTGATTTCAACAAGTGGGTGTGTGCTTTTCTTACTGTTTGGGCTGTTTTTGCGTTGATAAGTGAAAAAGAGAGGTTCTTTTTTATTGGGTTCTGTTTATTTTTGTTTTTCACAGTCTAATTCATCGATTTCAATAAGTGGGTGTGTGTTTTTCTTATTGTTTTGGCTGTACTTTTCACTTCATTGTTGTTTTAACCTCCTTATTCTGTTCGTCCTTTGTAGAGTTACTTGATTTGGATCTGTTTTTTAAGTGTATCACTTTTTTTTGATTGGTAAGTGTATCACTTTTGATTGTGTGCGCCATTGTTTCTGATTGTATTTTGCTTCTGCTGTTTGGTTTAGTTGTGATTTTGTCTCATTTTGATCATGTTTGTGTTAAAACTTGCTTTTCAATTTTTTTTGGTTCTGTTAGAATCTTCAAGGATTAAAAGAACGTTTTCTCAGTTGCATTTTCTAAAACGAAATCTGTCTCAAAATGAGAGAGGGGTGTTTTTTAAACTTGTTTTGGAATTCTCTATTTTGCTCAGCGTGTGTTTATTTTAACAGTGGTATGGAATGTATTCCTTGTGGTATGTTAATATCTTTCTAATGAATTGATTGGCACGGGCTTGCTATTTGCTTGTATTTTGTTAGATCATTATATAAGGTTATTGCCCGGAGTGATCTCATGTGTAGCAAGGTGTTGGGAGGAAGGAGAGTATATCCAGTCCTACCTTTGGTTTTTTTTGGCATAAAATGGCCGCTCTTAGGATTCGAATCCAGCACTTTACCACTGCTCCAAGCAATATGAGAATTTAGTACAACTTTGGAATTTTGCATGTGATAATGCTTCCATTGTTTGGTAAGCATAAAAGAAATATTTTTGGCTTTAATGGGACACTTGATTATTTTTTGGCTTTTCATAAAGTGACCGATGGATTGGGAGGTTCTGATGGAGGGCCTTTTTCATGGATGAAATTGAAGGGTGGGAGGTCATGGTCACTATCAATTGGTTCTTCTAATTGGGTTTTGGTCTCTTTTTTTGGGGGGCGGGGGGGACGGGGGGTTCACACACACCTATTCATGATATCAATTGGCTTCTTCTCAATATCATCATATCAAATTCTTGATCTTTGAAGCTAGTTCTCATCCGGTGGATTTATACATAATGATGTGACTAATACAGACAGTAGTTGCAGACAAAGTTCCTTTTATGCTAAATTTTACTCAGTCCCTCTTTCATTTCCTGCTGAGATGAAAAAGGGTCGCTTATAGTTTAGCACTTCTTTGTGGACCATATCTTTTCTAATGAAGTTATACTGCTTTGTTCATTCTATTTACATAAGCACCATAAGAGAACTCTTTTCATCAATGAAGGTTTGACTTCTGATTTGAGGAATGGTCCATCGTATTGTATCCTAGCACATTGAGGGTAATTTATTATTTTGGTATGGAATACATTCTGCAGTTATCTTTCTTGTGTTCTGTGGAAAATGTCATCATGATTCCTAGGATGAGTCTGTTTTGCTTTTTTTCTCTTCATTTATAGGAATGTAGTAATTTTGAAACAGGTATTTCCAACATTTTATGATTTTATAATCTCAATTTTCTCTTTCAATTGTTGGGTGACATGTAATGTGTATCTGATAGTTCATTTGAAAATTTCACTTTAGGACTTGAGGATTTCAAACATCAACTAAACAGGAGGATTTTAGTATAGCAATGTGAGGGCCTTATTATAAGAAACTACCATCTCTCAAATAAAGCTATCATACTATTTATATATTATCCATCATAAAAGTGGGCAACCAAATCAGTATAATTTTCCAAACAGTATCTTTAGCCAGAAAACTGGTGATCTTGTTAGTTCTCTCTTAACATGATGAATGCTGAACACATTCTATGGCTGATGCTGTAAATTTTGCCTTTTTGGTCTTCTAGCCTCCTCGAACCTTTTATTAACATGGTCGTCTCAGCCACATTCACTGTATACACGTTCATCATCTGTTCTTAATGACCAAATGAATTGCTGAATTTATGTTGTTTTTTGCATTTATATAATTTAAAAGTTGTTTATGAGAAATGTCATTATGCTCAAGTAGCATTAGAATTGGCTCCAAAATAGATACCGATCGTTCTTTTTACAGAGGCTATGTCATTTCCATCCGTTTGTTACTGGTACTGTGGTGCATTGAGTTAATAAATTCATTTTTTTAATCTTCATTATCACTTTTGTTATTATATTATCTCAAGAGGGACGAAGTTTCTACATATTTATTATATATATCTGGCTAAAGATGCACCTGAATGAAAGCATAACCAAATATGATGACTGACATTTATGGTTCCCTGACTCAGTTGTGTAGACTCTTTTTTTTTTTTTTGTGATCTGCAAAACAGGGAATATTTGTTAAGGATGCAAATGTATTTTTTTGCGAATCTGAAAGATACAATTGTTTATCCACTCTATGATAATGAGAGTGATTCATTACAACATAGTATACATATTTTTCTTATTAACTTGAGATTTATGGATGATTTACTACAATCTCATGGATGTAGATTTGTTTTTTTAAATCTTGTAGTGCAATGGGGAAGGAACTTGAGATAAGCTCAGGAGATTCAGTGGGTGATGGAACTTGTTACTTTGCTGATCTACAATGTCAGCATAGTATACATTGTGAGATTTCAGAAGTTGGGAACCATACAACAGTTTTCTCTTCGCCTCAAACCGTGGTGGTTAATACCGAACCAACAAAGGACTGTTTTGAAACAGGACACCACATGCCAAAATGAGGTAGCATCTCTCTCTCCACATAAAACTCAAAGTGGGTCAGAACTACCTTGTTATGGAAACAAAGTTGGTGTCAGCATTCTAGAGAAAAAAGCAGATTCTGAAGCCCAAGAACTAACTAATCATAAGAAATCAACATCACCCATGAAATCTGTGGCAAGGTACGGTAATGCGAAAAGTGTGCCTACTAACCACACTATCCCGCAACCTTTTGCACATGGAACCGAGAAGAATGTCTCAAGTGGAAAGGGACTTGCTAATGTTAAAAGTTTGCAAACTCCACACAGTCTAAAGAAAGCTCAGGTACCATGCTTCAGAATTCTTTTCTTTTCCTATGTGTACATTATTACAAATCAAGTAGCACTGAAGTAGGTCTGAGTTATCTTTCAAAGTTTTGCCTTTGATTGGTCATGAATTATAACAGACTGTCTCACCTATATGATTTTAAAAAAGATCTTTTAATGAATTTATTTACTTCTTCTTCATGCACATAATGGCTTACAAACCCGGGGATTCAAACTTAAGACATATGGGGAGCAAACCCACGCCGCTAGCCGAAATCCAACTCCCTGTGATCTGAATTGAATTTATAATGTACTTGCATAATTATCTAAATGTTCATAAGGACATTGTACAGGAAATGTCAAACATTTTGCTTCTTGCTTTCTGTTACGGACAGAGAGTTTTCGAAGCTTCGGATTGGATGTAGAACCTTTATGTACAGGCTTAAGATCTGGTTCTTATACATTGGCTCTAGCTCTATGTTTGGCAGGCTTTTACTAACAAATTGGTTGCAGAGGACAATTCTGTATTTCATCTCTATAAGGGTCTAGAATCTCCTTTCTTTAAACCATTTCCATTGCTGGTTGTGTGAAAATCATAGTTGAGCATTCTAGGACATTAAGGTGGTGTGGGGTAGTATTAGATGCTCAGCTTAGCTTGGAAATATATATCAAATATAATTCAGTTGGAGCTGAACCTGATTTTAAAGAGATGAGCTTGTTTTAATGGATAGGATTTGAGAATTGTGGTATTGTTTAAATTGTTATGAGTTCCTATAAGAATTTGTTTATCAATATATTGGCACTTTATTTAAACTATTGCAGCCAATTTCTACGTTTCTATCAAGGAAGCCTTCTCGGCCTTTTAATAAAATGCCTCCCGGTGATGATGTGTGTTCGGTTGCCTCCTCGTATCCTTTTCAATGTCTACAATTCTCTTCATGGTTTTCTATAATTTGTGTGTTTTATGAACCCTGGTTTTTTCTTAACACACTTCAGAACTGCATTATCAGTGAGAACTGTAAAGCCGATAACTACTGCTTCATGTGCTCCTGTTTTTAGGTGCAGTGAGCGTGCTGAGAAGCGCAAGGAGGTATTTTATCATTGATATTTCCATGTTTTGATGATTATGTTCATGCGAGTCAAGAATAAATTATTTTATTTTTATATTTGTTGTCAGTTTTACTCAAAATTGAAAGAGAAATACCAGACTTTGGAAGCAGAACGAAACCAATGTGAAGCCAGAACCAAGGTACATTGTTTGCTAGTTATAAGCAATGAGTACATCTACTGTATTTCTTCTTTTGGTCCTGTTTCGTTTTGTTTTGCTCCTCTAAACACTCGGTTACATTCTTATCATATTGTCAAACCATTAATTTTCTACATAAGTTCATGTTGTGTTTGTTTTTACAAGATTGACATTTGTCCCATAAAGAGGATCATCTTACAAATTTTGAGCCATGCGTTTGTCCAATGCTTGTCAAAATGTCAACTTTTATGAACTAATGGAATATATATCTCTCTGGAAGTTTTTCATGCATTCACCAGTTGCTGAGGATTTGATGTTGTTCCAGTGCAGGGGAACAAATTTGTTCACCAACTTAAAGTTACTTTATATCATAATGAGCCTAGTTATTTTAAAGAAAACCCCTTGACCATTGAGCTAAAGTAACACGTAGATGATTTAATGGTTAACTTGATAGTCAAAAGACCACATGGATGAAAAAAACATGATTTAAACAATTTACCTAACTGAAATATTCACTGAGACAGCCTATTGTTCCTATCTGATGCAAGTGACTTGAAATCTAGTGCTTCTATTTTATTAGGATAATGTTAGCGACAGCCTCATATACATCCCAATTTATTTTGAAGGCATATATTTCATGTAACAAAGTATCTATCTTCATTCAAAATGAAGTATTTATTTTGAAGGCATATATACTCCAATGAGTCGTGTGTACTTTCACAATAAAAAAACCAAAAAAATTAATGCTTCATCTAATGAAGCATATACCTCATTAACAAAATGTGACTGTGTGCGGCTGTAAATGAGAATTGCATGTAACACCACCCGTTTTCTATGATACATGGCAGACCTATGAATAATGTGCTCTTATGCTCTTATGTTGCTGATGATGATAGTTTCCATCAGTGGGATATACCACAGTTTCATGCACACAACTTAATTATGTTTATCCATTATATCCATATTTGGCACCTGTTAAAATTTATTCTTTAGTTTTACATTAATTACCTTAGAAATATTGTTTGGAGACAATCTCTGTGTCGCAAAATCATGCATCGAACTGGAAATATCATTTCTTGCACAGTCTTGCTGCTTATTCATTGTTTGATGCCATCCTGCATGGTATTCTATGAAAATTTAATATGAATCCATGCATTCTAGAAGGTGTTGTCGAAGAATGTGGTTATATGATCCTCTGATTTGAACAAAGCTTACCTTTTCTAGGAAGAGCGAGAAGCCGCTATAAAGGAGCTCAGGAAGAGCTTGGCATTCAAGGCTACACCATTGCCTAGCTTTTACTATGAGGGCTCATCTCCGAGGTTTGAACTAAAACAGGTGCTCCAATTTCAACTGCCCCTCCAATGTCTGATTAAAGTGCTATGGATATATTTTTATTGGATAATGTTAAGGACATTCATTATGCAGCCCTGCCTGCAGTCCCCCATATGCTCTGCTTTTTCACAAAGTGTATATTTCAAGGGCGGGCTCCATTGCACACAATCTTGTTCATAGCCCCGCCTGTATTGTCATATGCCTCAATCGCTGTCCAACAAGTTATATGGCTTATTAGAATTTTTTCACATTTTCTAAAAACGAGTCTATACAATTTATTAGAATATATATTTCATTGAATGAGGTATACTATTAAAAATTATCTAGATTGCAGGAGTTGTAAACAATATCCCGTTTAACATTCTCTTTCATGTAGTGAATAGTGAATTATGCACCTTCAACTCCAATGAATCATGTATACCATTTACGCATATTATCGGAAATATATATGAGTCGTGATATTATACGGTGCGTGCGAACAGTCGAGTGCGGTCGCGATTCACGGGCCATCCGATCACGGGTCCATCGCATCGGACGGTCGGGTGCGAATCACGTCGACCGTTCCGATGCGATGGACGCCGGACGATCGCGTCGAATCCGCACGACCGCACCGTTCGACCGCACCTATTATCGGAAATATATATATATATATATATATATATATATATATATATATATATATATATATATCTTCACCTTCAACATATTTCATGTAACAAAATATATACATAATTTGTGAAATGAGACTGCATGCGGGGTTGCATACAAGGACTGTAATAAGCCACTTCTTTTTTATAAATTTTTTTTTTCATTCATACTCTCTTTCTTATCTTTGAATACCAGCAATCTCCAACTCTGAGATCCCCAAAGCTTAGTCCCCGATTGGATTATGGTGGAGACGCCTTCCATCTAGCGATGTGTGACAACCTTAGCAGTTACTATAAAGAAGGTACTAAAAATGCATCTCAATGTGGCATTAAGAATTATAATGGTTTCTCCACGGGCCAGCAAAACTAAAAATGTCAAAGAGAACAGCAGCAATTTCTCTCACGAGGCATCCAAGCAGCGCAACACTGATGCGTCTCCCATTGTTAATGTGATCATGCAGTTGTCATGAGTGAATAAAAGTTTCTTTTGATCCCCCTCCATTGGATCTCTTATGTCTCGTACATGCAGTGATTTTTCTTCCACTTTGTGTGATGTGGTTGCATTGTTGGAACATGTTGCAGATACATGGGATTTGCATTATAAATTGTCAATTGTTTATATTTGATATGAAGAAAACTAAGCTTTTCCTCTTCTGATGATGATGCCTTCTGAGGTGTTTCATGTAATCTTGGTCATTTATTGGAATGAGTTTTTGGTTTGGTTAGGTAATGAAATGAGCCTTTGAGGATCTGTTCAATGCTAGCTTCTCTGTTGGGTTCAATAATTGCAGGGAGGCTGAACCAGGTCTAGCTTTTGTGCATTGCTACACTTGTTTTTCAAGATGGCATTACCACCACTGTGAAAATTTCTCTATGGAGTTCTTTTTTATGTTATATTAGTTTAGTTATTTTAAAAAAATTATATATTGATGTATGTATGTATATGTATACACACATATCCACGTGGGATGACCATCCAACTTATGTATATATATAATCCATGAAATAGATAATGTTCAAGACAACATGAAAAATGTTCCCATTGTGCGGTGTAATGATTTGACATTCTCATTTGTTTGGTTGTGGAAAATGTTACACCCAACCAGAAAATCACTTAACTTTTAGTTTTACGCTTTTTGTTTGAGATTATATGTGGTATTTATATGAGAATTCCTTCTTTAAACATTTGAATGCATATGACCTCCAAATAAATATGCTAAAAATTAGATGATTTTTAAGACTAAAAAGCTCTATGATAATTGTCCTAGTAGCATTTTGTTGTTGCAAGACCTTCAGCAACTGTTGGGACACCCAGCATCTATCTCGTAACCTGTGATAATGTAAAGGATACCAACACCTATATGCACCTACTGGCTACTGTTGCATATATGATTTTTAAATGAGAAGTAGCTATTACAAGATATTATTAAATGATGAGATCTATATGTAGAAAAAGAACCCCTACCAATTATATTTCTCTTTATCTGTAAGCTCAATAAAACACAAAAGAAATTGCCTGCCCTTGTTTTCTAAACAAGAATGTTCAAAGCATACATTGTACAACCAATTCAACTTTTAGTTTCATTTCTCGCCTAAGGACCATATATCCATATTTTCATTTTAAAATTATTAGCAGTTAAGATGGGAAACAAAACTAAAACTAGGATGATTAGAATATTCGTAAATATATGATTGCAATGGAAGGAAATCCAAGTTTGAAAGAACCTTCAAAAAAGTGTTACATATTGAATCAAAGTGTGTGCACCACTCACTCCCAGGTATCACCACTGTCTAAAGTTAGTAGTGCAGAATTATTTATATTTATTTTATTGTATACATGGATGAGAAGGCCAGTTGACTCAGTCCACATCTCATATAATAGGTTCAATATATCCCAAAAACAGATATCACAAACTCGGTTTAACTATTCAAAAGAGGGTTCAATTTTATGCCTTTGTTAATCCTTTATGTCCAAACAGATCACAGGCTAACATTACAAACCTTTGCAGCCTTATTTTTTTTCTGGGAAACTCAGCTGTTATTCATTGCTTGCCAATCAAGCTTGGAATCCCAACTTTCACAGGCTCTCACTGATTAAGATTTGGGGTTTCCCCAAGTGGGAAAAAGAAAAAGAGAGATCCTTTACTTGAGCATAGAAGCTCAATGTCAAGATCCTGCAATCTTGGTCAGAGACCTAGAAGAAATAACTTCTCTTTTGATACTTATCTTACCATATATTAAATATATATATACATCAGACTTTGTTAACATGTATGATGACTCAATGAAGCTTGTGCTTAGAGTCAATAATCTGCTTATACAACCTGTGTTGTTGTTATACATGAAATGCCAACCGGTGTCACAATCACAAAGTACTCTAAATTTTTACAAATATTCCCACACTAATGGATCAAACAATCTTATATTCACTAAACTGTGTGTACCTTTAGTATCAATGTATTTGTCATCACCACATTCACAAAATTAAGCTTTTGCATGTATTTCTTATGCTAATGATCTGAATATATCTAGAGAACATTTTAAATATCTTCGTACTCGTATCATACTTAACTTGTATCATATTTGTTATACACGAAAGTTGAACTTTAAATGAGATGGCCCCGTGTATCACGAAAGCATCAGATTCTCTTTTTAGTTTTTAATTAATTCAAATTTGACACTGATTGTTCATGGTCTGGGAAGTCCATGTTCACCAAACTATTTTGGATAGGTTTTTATTTGTCTCTTCTTCATGATTCCTCAACCTTTCTTGAAAATGCAGCCCGCACATGATGAGCTTCCATCATCAGGTGTGAAAAGCATGTCTGAGGAGTGTTGGAAAAAAAAGGTCTCCCAAGCCATCTGAGTCAAGAAAGAAATCTAACACCCTCTTGTATATAAACTATCACCACAAATGAAAGAGCTTCCATCTCTTTCTCCTCATTCATTCGTTCGTTCGTTCGTTCGTTCATTCATTCATTCGTGACAGTTGAGGGGAATGTTGTCTGGTTCGAAACCTTTCGATTTAGATCGCATCGAACGACGACGAATGATTTCGGACCAGGCTTCATTCCCCCTAACTCAGAATATCGCGCAACGATGGATCTTGAGTTTGGAAATCTAAATGGGTATGTACATACACACATATACATGTTCTTGTGATCTGAGATGTTCTGCATGCAATTGAAGGTTTTGAATGTTTCAACTCTTTAGAATACAAATTTTTTCTTTTCTTTTTTGTTTTTGCAAAATATTGTTTTTGGCTTGGATCCGTTTCATGCCACAAATAACGACAATCAGACTGACAAACATGCATGATACTAAAAAACATCTAATGCATGTGGATTGATGCATATTTTTCATGCAACAAAACAAAATATTATCAATGAAAATATCAAGCATTGATTTCTCTTCTGATTCATTGAGATTTTATGGGGGACAATGATAACCCTATAAGCTTAAAATAGTATCCTATTCCTAGATGAGCATAGAAATGTCCAACTGGCCTGCAAATCTTGACATTTACTGTTGACATTCACTTAAGCCTATCTGGAACCAATTATCAATTTAGTTTATTTTTTTAAAAATCACTTTTAAGATAATCAGTTCTAAACATGTATTTTTGAACTCGAATTTTCTTATTTCATATTTGGGTTTTTACGTGTGAAAAGCTAATATCAGTTTTTACTGGAAAAAGCTGATTGAGATTAGCTCTTATAGAATCACTTATTTATTCAATTTAGATCCTAAGTTGTTTTTAAAAAAATTAATTCCAGACGGGGCCTTAGTGGTTTATTTTTTGCAAACTTTTATGGTCCAGTATTGGAGCAATTGAAGCTCGGGTTATGTATAGATTATAGATTATCATAATATGTTTTTTTATAGGTAAATGTTAGGACTCTAACCTATTATCTCTTTGTTGCAAATTTTCTTATTAATCATTGAGGTAGGGTCTATATAACATGTATATCTTTTTTAAATATCAATTTTAACCTAAGTGAAATGCCGACTAATATAAATGAGATGAGATGGTTGATTGAGGCATTATTTTTTTTGTTAATATTTTATGCAAGAATATTTACTTAATATGTGCAGTGGATTAAAAAATTGATATAAATCTTAAGAGTGCTGTTACACTCAATTTTTTTTTTATAGTTTAAATTAGAGTCCTATACATCTCATTGTAGATTTAGTGAAACATATACCTCGTTATACAATATATATATCTCACTAAATTTTTTTTACACTTTAATAATACCTTCATTCAACTCGAAATAGATCGATGTACACTTTTTATTAAAGTATATACCTCATTAGATGATGTTTACTATTTTTTTTAAAATGAAAACATGTGGAGTCTGAGTTTTGGTTAGTATAAATGACTGAGTTTAACATTTTCCAAATCTTAATCCTTCTCTGTCTGATTATAAAAAACGAGATGAGATTAGTCATTGTCAGTTCTCAATTAATTTGGGGCTTGTATATAGTTAGGAATATTGTAACCTCGTGTGTGTTTTCATTTATTTATAAAGAAGTTAGATCTTGCTATTGACACTTATATTCTAAAGTGAAGATTACAAGTCTGAATTGGGAGTGAGGAGAATAAGAACAATAACCGTATTATAACCTCATGTGTTAGGCATGTGAGATGTCACATATTAGTTTTTCATCAGGAATCAGGAAAGCATTATACGATCCAACTCTAATTGGATTCTATTTTATAAAAAAATGGTCTAATAGACTAATTAATATAATAAAATAAATATTCTCAAACATCTTTGTTATCAAATGACATTATTATTTTAGATTATACCATGATTATACCAATTAATATACTATTGTCAATGGGCTTACATAAACAAATTACAAGATTCTAACGTTCGAAGATTAAATCCTTTCGACCATGCAAAAATTAAGCAGACAAGCCTTTTCAATAGATTGTTGCTTTGTTTATATATGATTAATTGTTCTATTATAAAGTGCAAACCTATATATGTACAGACTTCTCTTCATATGTTTAGATGAGTGGTCAAAAGGGTGTGTTGGGATGTGATGTACAAGGTCTAATGATCAGTCAAAGGAAGGTTTTTGTGAGATATGATTGTGGTATTGTAGTTTTATAGTTTCACAGAGTGGTCAAAAGATAGGAAAAAAAATTATAAAGCAAAACCTTCAGTATGTGTGACAAAAAGCAACTTCAAGTGCAACGAAAAGAGAAAAAAGAGCGCTACCTGCCTCTAAGTCTATCAATCGGATCAATACGATCGGATAGACTCATATCGTATCCGAATTAAATATCAAAATACTATCTGTATCCGATATCCGATGAACTTTGAAAATAAGTATCCGTATTCAAAATGAATACCTAATATAAAATATAAAATTATAAGTATATACATAAAACATTAAATGCTTTAGAATAAAAATAAAAATAAAAACTCATACTAATCCTAAAAATATAAATATATAATTAAATAAATAATATAATAATAATATTGTTCAGATACAAATATTTTTTGATGGGATACAGGTATATTCGTATCTGATTCGAAATTTTTTTGATATAGATATACTTTTTTTCGGATAGATACAAATTTTTCAGATATTGAAAATTTTCTAAATTTTTGAATGCGGATTTAGATTGAATACAAATATGTTTTTGAATAATTGACAAACTTATCTGCTTCTCTTGAAATGAGATCATCTCTTGATGGACTTTATACTTGTGCAGTCGCTTTTCATGTACTTGGTGAGATAAGAAAAAATGTAAGGTTTTTTTATATATAAGTGACCATATACAAATTCGTTGTAGAATATGTATATATTTCAATTTTTTATAAGTATAATTGTATAAATATATTTTATGAAGTATTACACGGTTTAAAAAAAATCAAAGCGTGTGAGGGTTATACGTGCGGGACTGCATATGGTAATCATTAAACAATTGTTTTTAATCATTCAACAGTTGTTGATTATTTAAAGACGGTTTTACTAAGGGCCTGTTTGGATAGAAGCATAAGCTATTATGAGATTTATACATATTTCAGGAATTGTTGACTTTATCAATGAATAAGAGATTTTGTGTTTGGTTGTGTTTTCTGCTATTCTCATTGGGAAATGTAATAATAAAGATTGGGGTGTTTGGTTGATGAAGAATAACATGTGAATAAAGTGTAAAAAATTGATTTGACATGTGGGCCTCATTGATGTATAAGAGGTGATGACAGGTGATTTGATGTGATGATATGTGATTTGATAAGTGGATTTCTTATTCCAGTGGAGGAATAACACAATTCCATAGTTGGATTTGGAATACAAATACCAGCTTATTCTCTCCTTATTCTGCATAGCTATACCCTCTTATTTCACCTACCCAAACACCTAATTTACCTATTCCATCCTATTCCACCCTAATTCCACTACCCAAACGGCAAAAGATTAGG
Source organism: Acorus calamus (assembly GCA_030737845.1). Taxonomy (NCBI): domain Eukaryota; kingdom Viridiplantae; phylum Streptophyta; class Magnoliopsida; order Acorales; family Acoraceae; genus Acorus; species Acorus calamus. The sequence goes on from CM060876.1 coordinate 17,514,722, forward strand.
GTGGTCCCTCTGAACCACTCAGTGGTCTATCATTCATTGTTTTGGTGCTTGTGTTCCCAAAAAAAAAAATTTTTTTTATTTTTTTGTTAAGATTTAATTTTTAATTTAATTTTTAAAAATTTGAAATTTCTTTATTTTTTCATCTTTTTCCGTCAGATCCATTATTTATTTATTTTTCTTCTAGATTATTGAGATTTTATTTTATTAATCGTCTTATTGGATTTTGTGTTATTTTTGGTATTTTTATTTGTTTTTTATTATCTTGTTTTTTTCTATTTTTTAAACATATATGTTTTTTTTTTCTTTTTTAATTCATTTTTGTGATTCAATTGTGTAAAACCAATTTAAAAGTGATTTAAAATTATTCAAATGTTTTTCTAATAATAAACAAATTTGTATAAATAAGAGGACCTTGTTTTAAGAGTTTGCATATGATAGTCTGTTCTAGTTAACTCAAAATTATGAATTATTATTAATAGGGGGAAGATGGTGAATTAAGGATAATGAATATAAGTTTTGGGATTCACATAACATGGTCTCTTTGATTATCCAATCTTCTACGATTACACGTGTTTTCAGTCCATTTTTAAATTTTTATTTATTTTATGATGAATGCTCCGTTTAGTTACGCGGTTTGGGACGATTTCGCTTTTTAAAAAACTAAAATCTCAAAAGTACACGTATTTTGAATTAAATATACGAAATTGTATATTTATAAAAAAGTGCAGTCATTCATTTTGAGTATATACCTAGATTAAAGTGCACACTCGATAGATAATGTATGCATTTTTCAAAAAAATATTAAAATAATGAAAGTTTTTTTTTTTTTTTTTTTTTTGCATATATACCCCTCTTAAACTTGTTTTTGCGGAGTTACCCATCTTACATTCTCGATAGCAAAAATATCCCTGTAATATTTAAAAGTCATATGACAATGCTCCTGTGATTGGAGGCTGTGAGGCTTGGTTTGGCAAAGTCTATTAATTACAGTTAGGCACAGGTAAAATGTCCAAAATACCTCCAAGTCTCTTTTGTTGGTCGAAGACCATCTTCTTTTTCCTCCTTCACTCATCTCTGTTTCTTCTTCATTTTTTTCCGTCAAACCATTCTCTCTTTCTTCTTTACAACACATTTCCTTTAATTGTTTTTTCTTCACTGTTCGACTAAACCCTATTTTATTTTTGTTTTTGTTTTTTTCTTCTTGACGTCCATGGAAATAAGTAATTTCATGAGTAATCATCCCAACCCACACCCCAAAGGGGTTTTTCAGGTATCCCTTTTCATCAATTCTTAGGTTTTCAAAGGGGTTTGTCAGGTGGATTAATGCAGGTATTAGTCAGGTGAACTAATATTACAATACTGTTTTGTTTATAAAGATTACAATGACTAAACAATTGTAATTAAGAGGATGGAATATTACAGAAATATATCGTTAATTTAGATGAAAATTTAACTCAAGATCACATTGATTAACTAAATCACTCGAGATCACATCGACTAACTGAACCAATAAAGACTTGTATGTGTATGTCTGCCCATCTTTGTCAAGGGACATAGATGAGATTTTCATTCTATTTGAATGTGCAACCATCAAATTTTTAAAAAATTAATAGTCTTTCCATAACATTATGTTGATAGATTTTGGAATATCGAGAATTCAATAAAAGAATGCTGAAAATGTTGAAAACACTATGTTTGCTATAAATCTTTGGGTTTAACATCTATTTGCGTTTAACATTTGAACCGTAAAATTACCCAGTCCCAGACGCAAATCCAAGTGTTTAAAAGGACTCTGTTTGTCCTTAATACTAGAATAACACAGTGTTTACATGTGATCACATCAAAAAAATAAACATAAAGAATATAAGTAGAATACCTGCATTAGTACATTTTCTCTCTCTAAAAAAATAAAAAATAAAAATAGAATACCTGCATTAGTCATATTTCTCATCTGCATCACACACTAGACCTCATCAAATAAATCTAGCCATCCATCTCTTGAACCCCCATTACACTACCCATGCAAAACAAATCACATCTCAACCAACGGCTTAGATTTCTCTAAAAATGTTTTGACCGTTTGAGATAAAATGAAGTCCTCTCTTTAGCCAACAAAACCCCTCTCCCCCCCCCCCCCTCCAAATCCAAGCCCGCCATGGCTTCTCTGCTCTTCCAACCCCTCAAACCCTACAAACCCATCTTCCCCGGGACCCCCAAAACCCTAACCCAAACCCTAGTTTGCAAAGCAGACACCCCCACCACCTCCAATAACAGCACTGGCAAGCCCAGAAGCAGAAACCCAAGGAAGAGGAGCTCCTACGGCACCTCCAGGAGGTCCGTATTGAAGAAGTCCTTCGCACAAGAGCAGGTGAACTTCACGTCTCCGGTTCCGGATGATCCGGTGGTCGCGATCGTCGGCGGGGGCGTGTCGGGTCTGGTCTGCGCCTTGAACCTCGAGCGGAGGGGGGTCCGGTCCACGGTTTTCGATACGGTGCGTCTTCTCTTCGGAGCCCATCGTTGAATGTATGTGACTTTTGGGGTTCTTTTAATGATGGGTTTTGTTGCACTGTGGGTTTTCGATCATTTGTTTATGTTGTTATTGTCTCTTCTGGTTTTAATTGCTAATGCAATTTTTATTTTTGTCGTGTGTTAATTGGAGTATAAGAAAAGAGAGGGCTTGAAATTGTGATTGGGAAATGTTTGGCCTTTGATTTTTCTAACTACAATGATGTATAGAAGTTTGCGTATTCTTTCAAAAAGAATAAATGGTGTGTCAAATATCAAACTCATATGTTAACATCCTTTGATTAGTGTGTTATGTCTCCGTGCCATTTCCATTGCGTCTAATGCATGTCCAAAGTTCAGGAAATTATTTTTTTCAAATTTTAGACATGTATAGGACATGTCCGACATTTGTCCAACATGTGCCGTGTTGTGTCCCGTGTCTGATACGTGACGGACATGACAGGTTCACTGAATTGTTTGTGCTTCCTAGGTATCCATCAATATGTACCGAGTTCCTAACTTACTGGACCATATAATGATCATGTAGTGTCAAAATGCAGTGAAAATTAAAATAGCTGCAGATTATTTTTTAAGGGTATCTGTTTGATGTTCTAGATGTTAACTTGGTTGAAATGTAACACAACAGAGAAGCTATTTCAACAATATTATATACTGCCTATTTTTGGGATCAATCAAATTCAGTTTTTAATTATCTATTTCGCGTTTTGGCCTTTCATAAGCACATAATGCATTTTCTTTGATCATTCAGGGGATGCATGGTTTGGGTGGAAGGATGGGTACAAGAATTATTGATCCCCAACCATTGGTTTTTGATCATGCCGCTCAGTTTTTCACAGTGAGTGATGCTCGATTTCGGGAGTTGGTTGACTCATGGTTGGAGAAGGGTGTGGTTAGGGAATGGGAGGGACTAATTGGAGAACTTGAAGTGGGTGGTAATTTCTCACCCATTCCCTCCTCGCCTACCAGATATATTGGAGTGAATGGCATGCGTCCTGTTGCAGATTCAATTTTGTCACGGGTGACTCTCTCTCTTCTTTTATCGAAGATCTATCTCAAGCAGCAATTATGGAAAATGAGAAATAAGATTTATGTTCTTGTTTTGGAGATTTGTTTAACTCTATTTTGTCCGGTACTTGCTATCCTTGTCTTTGAGCTTTAGTTAAAGAAATTCATATTTCACTTGTTCCGGTTCACTGTTGGGTGAAACATTGTGTTCTATTATTACTATTAACAATTTGTAACTTGACACTGGCGGTTCTGCCTTGAAAGTGTATGTAAAGATCATCATCAAAGCAATTGTGATAGATTAGAACATATATGAGGACTTCCTATGAGAAACATCTGGATTATGTTCTATGGGTCATCTTCAGGGTTACATCACTTTTCTAACTGTTTGTGATGGTTTGAGCATGGGCAATCATTGGTTGGGGGGTGAAATTCGGTATCATCGCCAACTTTTTCATCTGTAATTTTAGTTTCTTTATTTAGCTTTGTATGGAGACCCCGCATCTCCTTTGTTCTGGGGCATCTTTTATCAATAAGATTGCTCCTATGCTTCCTTCAAATTTTTTTTTTGATGGTTTGAGACATCATTTCTTGGTGCATGTCATTCACTAATGAACAGTGTTGGTCAATGTGATGGGGAGGGGAATGTTGAAAGATGAATGCATGTCATGAATGTTGTTTAGGCGTTGACACAGAAATATGTTATTTTTAAAATTCTTAACATGTGTTACTTGCAAAAGATACTATTTTTTATTTTATAAATAATTTTCCAATGCATCTACACCTTGACAGTGTTCCTTAAAAGAACACACATACACACATACACACAAGGAATAAAGGAGAAAAAGAATTTATGAGAACACTGGACAAATAAACATGTGAATCATATTCTATAATAATTACGAGATTCTGATCTTTGTTATCCTTTTTGGGTTGGTTAGATGAGGCAAAGGTTGCAACAGTCTAACATTCTGTACTCATCTGCCTTTGATCTTATTTCCGATCTGTTTGTAATATATACATCTGTTGTGCAATCTGGATATTCTTTTGGATAAAAAGTGTACAAATTTCAGTCATTTTAAACTTCTTATAGAATTGCACCGTGCATGTTTATGAGGAGCAATCCCATTTATCTTTTGTTGGAACTACAAGATTTTAAAACCATCATGACCAATTATGTTTATGGGCTGAAGTACTGGATAGGTGCAATGTGATTAGTATATTTGTGGTTGACTTGGTGTTAAGTTGATTGAGAATTGCCTGAGAGAACACACGCCATTCCTATAAACAGATTTTAAAAAATAAATAGATTGGGGTAACGCCACTTGAATGAAGGCGAGAGATCTTCAAATATGATATACAAGGAAATTAGAAAAATCAAAAGAGACAAAAAACAAAATATCGAAACAGATGAGGAACCCCTTCAACAGTCCTTATGAAAGATTTTTACTACCGTCCACTCCATCCTTGTGCCATAATGCTTGCCAGCGACTCCACTCTAAGGAGGAGAACTTTCATCCGTCACAAGGATATCAAAATAGCAGCCCAATATTTTCTACATAGACCACTTTCCTTTGGAATAGTCACTGCTGACGTGGAATCCATGTCTTCCAACAAACTGCATGATGAGAGCTTGATATTTGGATTTATAGCTTCTAGCAATGGACTACATTTCTTATGAGAGGAGAAGAATTTGATGACCCCAATTACCCATGGAGGCAGAGGATGAGAAATTGGGAGCTCAGGTACTATCCGACAAGGTGTCGTCCCTGGAAATATTTAACATCATGACAATCAATATTGAAGCATTTATTTTATTTTATTTTCTGGGTAGAACATGATTCATTTCACTGAACTCAAAGTAGCAAATGTTTGATGGCGATGCCTGATTGTAAAATTTTGTGGCTTTTTTTATGGTCATTGGCTTGGAGTATAGCTAAAGAGAATCTTTGTAATTGCAGAGTCATCTGGTTAATGTGGTGAGACCTTGCTGGATTAGTAGACTTGACCCATTTAATGGGATGTGGCATTTGAGTGAGAATGGAAAGCCTCAAGGCGGGTTTGATGCGATTGTTATTGCGCACAATGGTAACTATACCTTTACATGATTTCCGTAATTTTTTAATAAAAAATTCTAATTTTTTTTTGAGGAAATACACATATCTAATTATTAATATTGTAGACTGAGTTGAAATTTTTTCCTCTTTAGAGTCCTTTTTATACCTTTTGTTTTTGATAAAATGAAATCGCACTCAGAGATGGCTAGATGGTTGAAGATGTTCCTTGAAAATTGTGTAATTTTTAAATATGATTTAAAAAAAAAAGAGTAAATAAGAAAACTAGAAGGGACGAACCGTATGTCAGCAAATTGTGCTAGCTATGATGTGTTGATGAGAATCCTGGCTGTTTTAAAGCCACAGCTGTTTCTATGTAAATAAACTCCATGTAGAAAGAATGAGAATTCTAAGATGGAAAAGTGAGGATTATAACAAGTATATTAGAGGAAGATTAATGTAATTTTAATAGAGGATAAACTCTCAATATGTCATCTTAGGTGCTCTAGAAATGTGGCTGCTACCACTGCAACTGTAAGATCAGATGCACATTCTAATTGAGTGATAATTATGAACTTCATTATATTTAATGTTTAGAACCAACTGAATAACACAGAAGGATGGATAGGTGGATGGAGTGGTCTAACAACTAATAGGTCTTGGATGAAGGGCAGATATACCCCTGAAGTGCTACTTGATCATATTTGGCAAACCAAGCTTAGATTAGCCGATTAGCACCTCCCCTCTCCAAAAAGGAGTTCAGGGGATCAAACCACGGGGGACACCAATTTTCATAAAAAAATAAAAAAATTGCTAGAGGGAAAAATTCAAATAACCCCCTGTAAACAACATGAAATCCATATAACCCCATGACATTTTTTGAAGTCCATATAACCCCTTCAAAACACCTATGTAAATCCAAATAGCTTTATTTTGAGTTCTGACTTGGCGGCTTCCCGTGTACTCCACTCTGACTCTGAGGAGATTTTTAATTACCACTATTCAATATAAAAAAATTATTTGTGTTTTACTTGGAAAACCCCTATGTTTGTTTGTTTGTGGGAAGTGCCAATACCAAGAGAATATTATTAAGATCCAGCTCTTGAAAAAAAATAAAACGATGGTTACATACAGACAGCATAGTAGACTGTACATTTTAGACTGTATCTGACTTTATAAGGTTCACAGAAGGCTTTGAGCTCTCAATCTTTAAGGTTCTTTGAGGAGGTTCCATCAGTTGAAGTAGAGGCTTCATGTACGATTAAGCTTCCGTTGACAAATGAATAATATTATGTAAATATTCAGTTTGGTTAACCCTGGCTGAAGACATTATATATCAAAATCCCCTACAGTGTTTAAAAAATGTGAAAAGTCATCTATAAATGATGATTTTACCCTTCTGAATAGATTATAAAACCTTATCCAAATGGGTAAAATCATCATTTAGAGATGATTTTTTTTATATTTTTAACACATTATTAGAGATTTTTGTTATATTGTGTTTTCAATCAGGGCTAACCAATATTCCGCATGTGTCAACGAAAATTTATCTCAGAGGGTTATTTGGATTTACGTAAGTGTTTTTAGGGGGTCATATGTGTTTTAGAAAAAGTTAGGGGGTTGTATGGATTTTGGGCAGTTTACAGGATGGATTTTTCCCTATATTTTATGGTATCACCCCAATTAATAAGGATATAACTTATCCTTCTTTCGTTTCTTTTACTATGTCAACAAACTTGGACTCAACTATGTGCATTGTGGTGGCTGGAGAAGACCTGAAAGCTGGGCAAAAGAGTTGGGGATGCAATTGTTTTTCGCTATTGTTTTTTTATAGCATCATACATGGAAAGTTTATTTTATGTGTTACTGTATCTTTATAAGTTCTAGGAACATGAAACAGAGGGCATAGCTATTACTAGAAAACAACTAGGAAATAGTTACAGAGAATTTTTCATAGAAATGGAGAAAACCTGAAAAAGGGTTTGGATGGCAGGAGTGGAAAACTGAAATGAAAATTTTCAATTTTCTACTCGTTGTCAGGTGATGTAGCATATGAGTTTGTGAAATGATGATTTATTTTGCATGTTTGCTGGAAATCAATCCCTGTTGTATCTCATTGAGTATCATAATATTGCCTCAGGAAGAATTCAGATTAACATAATTTCATTCACTTATTTTTCTCTGTGATTCTAAATTTACTCTTCTTGATTGTAGAAATTCATTTTCTATATACAGTGTTTTAATCGGAGAGCTAACATATGGACCTACATGCATAGTTCAAAACCATGTGCGGACCGCATGTGCGGTAGGGTCCGCACATAGAGTAAGGTAACCGTTCGAACCGGGCACATAGAGTAAGGTAACCGTCTCTTACCGTTCGAATTGTGTTCGAACGGATTTCGAACGGTAAGAGACCGTTCGAAATTCGAACTCTGAGGTAGGTTTTACTGTTCGAAGTCCGTTCGAACTGAACTTCGAACGCCTTCTTACCTTTCGAAGTCCGTTCAAATGGAATTCGAACGGTAAGAGACCGTTTGAATTCCGTTCGAACGGAATTCGAACGTGTGCCACATATTGGGTATAATGTGCGCCCGGGGGCGCACATTTCAAACTATGCCTACATGATTAGACATATTCATCAAATATGAGATTAATATTGATTTTCCCATGCAGGATCTAACTTATGATTTTTCTTTACGGGGTTTGTTTTTCTGTTTAAATTATTAATACTATTGGACATTTTTTATATATAAATTATGCGCATTACTTCTATTACTTTGATCTTTACAGCTGCGCTATCTCTGTCAGATGGTTATATTGGCCTTCATCCGAATCTTAATGTTTTATGACTTCTGTTCTCTGTTATAACAGGGAAATGTGCAAATCGTCTGCTTTCATCATCAGGTTTACCGCTGCTTATGAAACAAATGAAGGTTGTTTTATGATGCATACATTGCCATCTTATTGTCAATCTTAGCTTTTCATTATTGAGTTTAAGTGTGAAATGGATTTTGTCTAACTTGCTGTTGTTTGTAGAGCCTGGAACTGAGTTCTATCTGGGCCCTCCTTGCAGCATTTGAGAAACCTCTTATTGTTCCAGCCAGAGAAAACTTTACTCCCTTTGAAGGAGCTTTTGTAAAAGGAGTTGACTCAATTTCATGGATGGCAAACAACACAAACAAACTTCGATCTCAGAGTGATGGACCTCAGTGTTGGACCTTTTTTAGCACTGCTTCCTATGGAAAACAGAATAAAGTTCCTCAGGTTAGCCATTTTCCTTTTCTTCCTTTCTACTTGGGAGTTATTCGCTTCGCTACCCTTGCATGTTTACAGTGACATACAGTTTAGCTACATATCCAAATTTCACATTGCATGTTCGGAAACTTATGGCATGTTTGACATTCATTCTTATTCTCCTCCTATTAGAACACCCGAGTAAATGACATTTAGAAGATTCCTATGGTCATTTTTGGTATCCCAGGCAAAATTCTTCTTTCAGCCTTCCCACAGAATGTATGAAAATTGGTTTCTTGGGAAGAAGGAATTCACCTTCTAAACTGGCCCTTCCTTAGCATGCTTTATCTATGATGATCAGGAGAATATCCCAAATGTAACTGCCGAAAAGGTTAAGCGAGACATGCTTGAGGGGGTAGAGGTTGCTATTGGCTTATCGAGGGGATCATTGGAGCAACCCATTTATACACGCGTCCAATTGTGGTGAGCCAAGAACGATTTATGTTCTGTTTTGCTTAACTTATCTGTTTATCTTAACTTTTTAATTGGAGATGACTAGAGATCTATCGTTTTAATGATTTTGTTTCAAGCTTTTAGGGGTGCAGCTCTTCCAACTAATACTCCAAACATTCCATGCATTTTTGATCCATATGGACGAGCTGGAATTTGCGGTGATTGGCTGCTAGGATCGAGTGTGGAAGCTGCAGCGTTAAGTGGCATGGCTCTTGCTGATCATGTGAGTGCCACTTTATTCTTCTATGCATCTGTCTATAGATATATCTGTGAAAGTAATTGTGAAAGATAGGAATAATATTTCCCAAGCTCATCCCTAGTAGTTTTGTTTCGGCATAACTTGCCTCATGAATTTGCTAATTCAACTTTATGAATTATTTTCAACTCCATCGAGTTAGTCAGAATGCTTGGGTCTCTGCTTCTTTTGTTACTAATATGCAGGTTGTTGTTGCACGTATCTTAGACTAATTGGCTTAAGATTCATTGTCTGTTGAATTTTGATCAAGTAGAAGGATTGCAACATGTAGAACATGTAGCCGTTCTTTACCAATTCAGTTACTCGGATATATGTTCAGAATTATAGAACTGCCCCAACTTCGGTGAATAAACTTCATAGAACATTAGAGGTTTTTTGACATTCTTTGTTTCCAAATAGAAATTCTGATTTGGTCCTTGGGAATATGAAGAAAAGGGTTGACAATATGAATATTATTTTTGCATGTAGCTATTATTTTATTGCGAGCTAAATTTTTTGCCACATAACAATGTTTCAATTATCTATTATAACATGTTCAAATATGCAAATGCTTGTAAATATTTTTGATTTGCATGCATTCCTTTATACTTCAGGCTCGATCTCATATAACCGGGAGGGTCAGAAATGTAGACCAAGGTTAAGCATGGTTTGACAATCAAGTGGTCTTGTGCTAAATCCTATCTTTCATACAAATAAATAGGAAAATGATGATTTAAAATGTGATAACCATATTTGTTTGTTTCATAATTTTTAGGCGATCCATTGAAGAGAGAATTTTCCTATATGACAAGCATATTTTTTAGAAATACAACATTCGTAGTCACGAAGTAATCTGAAATTTTCCTAACAAGTACGGTTGGATACCTCTTTGTACCCATCAGTCGAATAAACTTCTGTTCACTGAATTGTCTGTGCATAACCTTCATGATTTGGGTCTCCATTCAGTTTGAATGGTTTACCACATTCTTTATAATTTAAAGACTAGTCCTAATCGTTGCCACTTTCACATCATACTCATGATCAGATCATATATATAGAATAATTTAATTATCTATGTACTGTTTCATAATTATCCTGGATTGCTTATGAATGTACATTTGCCGAATATTTGTTGTACATGAACTTCATCACTATAAAGGCATTAAGGATAGCCGTGTGAGTTGTTTTGGACCTGTAGTTTAAAGGTCTAACTGAAACATGCAACTTAAGTTCAAATTTCTTGCAAGCACTGAAAAGCACATATTGTTTCAAGCTGATTTAAGAAGAATAAAGAGTGGTATAACTATTTCAAATTACAATTATTTCCGTCGGGTGATTTACTTATGTGAGTTTAATAGTAATATGTATTCTATGTTGATCTGCATGATTTTCCAATTCCCTTCATAACATGGTTCAGTAACTAGTATATCTCCTTTTGGTTCTTTTCATGTCATGAAATTCAGATTGCGGATTATTTTGAAAGTGGCGGAGCCCGGCCAGATGAGTTTGCAATTGGTCTACATGATGCATTTCAACCAATCAAAGGACACGATATTGGGCAGTTCCCTGGTCTGAAGTCCAAGGAACAAGCGTCCGAGACAGAAACATGTTCGACTTATGCTTGATAACGAGACACAGATAGAACTTTCATATATACCACAGTGTGGTGGATGCTTCGAGTAGCCAAAAAACAATTTTGTGAATTGCAGGAAGAAAATACATGGAGGAAGACCCATGCATCAAGCCTCTGATGTATTGTGGATGTCTCTGAGAGGAGGATGACTTGAATGCTACATGGTTTCACAATTCAGAAGCTTAAATTGAAGTAGTTTGCATCTGGAGGCATAACTTCATCTGTACATCGCATTTTTGCAAAATCTGTCAAATGCTATGGTGTATGTACAAATATTTTTGCATCTTATTGGATTATTATTTGTTCAAGTGTCACTCTTAACAGCTACATTAGTCAGTCTGTAATACCATGTCACTGTTGTTTGATGCCCTATTGGGAATTTCTACAATACTTACTTCAAGATAGGAGTTTATTTGAAATTTGGGACCTGATTCATGCGGATTCCTTGAAAGGTGCATATGGTCGTCTGGACGATGAAATTCTACTGAAAATAAATCTCATAACAATCTTGAAAGTGATACTCATCTTGGTTGGCAGAGAATCTTATAAAAGTGAAACTTGAATAGATGGTGGACAACAATTTCATGGGATGTGTGGAAATGCCTGTTACTCCACATTGAATAAAAATAAATTCCAGGAATAACTTTAAACATAACAATTTTAATCCACCTTATTTCATTCCATCGCCAAAGCTAACACAACAAACACTAGAAAGCTTTTATTTGGCCATGACAGATGGACAATATACATAAATTCTATACAACGGAGAAAATATAACAAATATTTATTCCTAAACGACCATTCACCCAAGCATCAACGTTGTGACTTGTGAGTGATGACGTTGAGACCCAAAACTCATGGCTTCCCTTTTGAGTAGCGATATAAACTATGTTAGGATAAATAATTATTTCAATATAGATAATAAATAAATTATTTTTTGTTTCACTGTGTTTTAATTATTCTCGTTGAAAAACAAATAATAAAAAATTTATTGTTTGATTGACTATGGATATATTATAGTTAAAAAGTGAATAATATTTGAATAAAAATTTATAAAATGTAAAAAAATAATTTGATATATGAGTAAGATTTATCAAAGGAGATGAAAAATGATTTGAGATGTAAGCTCCTCTTATACTAGTAGAATAAATTACCAATACCAGTTTAATTTGGCATAAATGGGAAAAGTGTAGCAGTTCTTTGACAAAGAGCACCTACAAGGACCTAGAATTCTGATTTTACATGTTTCAACAGCAATGCTTTCAAAACTCATATCATCAAATATAGAGTTTGCAGTTGATGGAAGCGATTCCAGCTGTGGAGTGAGGGAAAAAAAAGTTACTTGATGTTGAAAGTTACATATTGGAAAACATCATCCCTGCAAAAGTACGTGTGAATGAATTTTTGGTCTGCTGTAAATTGATTTGCAACTGATCCATTTCAAATGCCTTCTGAAACACATCGTTTGGTTTTTCTGTGAAACAATCTCAAATATCCATCTTTTTTTCTTTTCTATTAATCTGATAAATGGATTGTATGGGAGATCCACCGCTTAGACAATTTAATCCTCTTTCAAGACTTTCTCAACTGTCACTCCACATAGACCTACTTGAGATTGGAAAAATATCAGAACTCACTAGACATTTTTTTTTTGAAGGTAAACGGTGGGCTGACACCCTCATTGTATTAATAAAGAAGAAATCCCAAAGGAAAAAATAACATCTGGGAAACTAAAAAACAAAAAAAAAGATCTGTCTCACAAATGGGACCAAACCATATTTGACAAAATGAGACAGTACTCCAAAATAATAAAGCACCCCCCCCCCCCCCCCCCCCCCCAATTGCTCTGCAACGAGCACCCCCGCAAAATTTACCCCCGTCTTGGATGCACCGGACCGCCATCTCCTAAATATTTTCCGCGTACACCATACTATCCCGGAAAACCACATGGTTTCTAGTCAACCAAATGGATCAAACCATGGTAGGTACAAAAATCTGGGTGACGTGTGTCGTGATACTATGATCCCATTCTACAAAGACGTTTCGTAGCCTCCCACATTTCATCTAAAAAAAAAGCCCAATCGTCAAATCAGATGCCTAACAAAGCCAAAGCCACGCCTGCAAACTAGAGGACAAAGAAGGAAGAGGTGCTCCACCGTCTCATCCTCTCCACCACACATTGCACAAGATCTAACAATCTCCGGCACCCATCGGGCAATGAGAGACCTTGTCAAGATCTTGCGCAAGTACACTGTCCACATGGATGCCTTCACCTTCGCTGAATCTTGCAACTCCACACTTATACTTCCATGCGGTTTCAACTATAGGTGGCTTTCCCTTCGCAATCATAACAACTATGCACAGAAAAACCATCCCGGGCTCTAGGAGACCAAATCACCCAGTCTGAAACCCCTCTAGTCAGGGGCGCTCCATGAAGCTCTTCAAAAAGTGTAAGATAGCTATCTACCTCATCATCATGTTGCCAGATTGAAATCGATCGAAGTCCACCCTTTTCTGCACAGGTCCATTTTTCATTTAATAAGCTCATGAACTCCATCATTCTCATCTAAAAAAGAGTATCTTCAATGCATATTACAAAGTAAATGTGTCCTATACAAGGCATTCCTTTCATAAAAGGATAATATTAGGGAAAGCCCCACGTGGAATCTCCATATGCTTTGTATGTTTCATGAAGTATACTCTGACGAATTATATATACTCATGCAAAACACAAAAATTACATGTTTTATCTAACAAAGCATATATTTGGCTAGCAATGGAACTACATATAAGAACTGCATGTAGCAACACCCTTTATTAAGTAGTGGTGTGGCCCACCACATGAATAGTGAAGCTTGCCCAAGAACTGGTATAGTCAGGCCATTATGGCTCTTCAGTTATACTAAGAAAAAAAAATGGAAAATGTAAAAATATAAACAAAATCATAGTTTCTTGTAAGTTTGTCAAATACTTTATTCGTTCAAGGTAGTCGAGCTGTTTTGAAATTTAACTATGTCAAGATATATATGAGGGTCTGAAGATTTTGGGTTATAGTTTGAGCTGAATGCAAACTTCCTAAGCTTCATTGATAAAATTATAAAAATATCTCACTGAGCCAGAAACGTGAAGGTCTTCTGCATGTAGCAATGTCCGAATGATTCAAACTCGTCAAACTGGCTGATAGGCATTATTCTCCAGATTCCTGAAAATGACAATATGATTGATTAGAAATTCCTGGTCTTGCTGCATTGAGTAAAGAAATCTTTTAGACCTTCGTCCGAAATAGTATCACTCAACTTTGACTGCATGCAAAATTGGAATATGGTTGCAATATGTTTTCTTAAAGATTCCAACCATTCATCCCTTGGGCATGAAGCCTGTATGAAGCATGCAGTCCACCTGGAATAGAGCTGAAGAATGACCAGTTACATATATATTGCAACTTTTTAATTACTGAAAAAAATTCTCTGCCGGATTTAATGAGTAAGAATATAAGAACATAATTATATTTATCCAGCTACCCACTTCTTCAATTCAGCTCACATGAAGCATGTGTGTAGTATGCAAGTCTATCTCGAATTTGCATTTGCATGGGACAAACTGACTTCTAGCTCTTCAAGAAATTTGAAATGCCATCACACAGACGATCAGAGATGGACATGGCAATGAATGGCAGGCATGGACACATAAATACTTTTCTTTGTCGAACAAGAGTTCATACTTTTCAATAAACTACTTGTCAGTAAGATATCTAGAACTGAAAGAATTCTTTGAGGTCTGGCTCAAAATGGCATGACTGATATTCAATCATATCTTGCAGTGATTTTGATAATCTAGCTATGAACATTGGCTGCTCTCTGACTCTTCTTTTGCAGAGTATAAATGTTTGGAGAATCCATTTACTTCCATTTGTTCAATCAGTGTCTGAGCCTCTTCCATCAGGCCTTCCCTGATAAGCCCATTGATCATTAATGTATACGATACAAAATCCGGAGCCATTCCATTGGAAGAGATGGCATGGAAGATCTCCCTTGCAGATTCTATTCTACCAAATTTAGATAGCCACTCTATCAAGATATTATACGTTTTAACATCCGTTTTAAGATTGCTGGCATCCAAAGCCCGATAAAGTTCCATAGCTTCATCAATAAACAGATTTTTGCAATACCCATCCAACAATATGTTGTATGTGCTGAGGTCAGGGCTTGGCCCGTGATCTTTCATATCACTAAAAAGCTTTTTTGCATCACCAACTCTTCCAATCTGAATAAGTTCACCCAGTAATGTATTGCAAGTGAGAAGTTTGGGCTTAATTTTTTTATCCATCATCTCCAAAGACACCCTCATTGCATCTTCTAGTCTCTCACTTTTGCAGTATCCATTGATCAGCGTATCATATGCAACACAATCAGGCTCGCAGCCTTTATTCACCATCATATCAAAGACTCTCTCCGCATCATCTATTTGGCCTAAAAGACAATACCCATCAATCAACCTACTATATAAGACCACATCGGGCTCCTCCCCTCCTTGGATCATCATTTCTAAGAAGGCATGAGCTTCTTTGGCCATGCCATCCTTGCAAAGCGAATCAATAAGAATGCTGAAGGTTATGATGTTTGGATCAATATTCTTCTTCAACATGTGCGTGATGAGTCCCATGGTTTCTCTCCGCCTACCCAAATTGCAAAGGCCACGTACCATAGAATTATAAGTGTATATACTAGGAGAAATCACCTCACTATTGACAATTTCACCAAAAATATGCCAAGCTTCCACCACTCTACCAACTTGGCACAGGCCATCTAACAGAGTATTGTAAGTGACCACATTCGACCTCACTCCTTCAGAAGCCATTTCTTTGTAGAGACTTATAGCCTCATCCACCCTCTTCTCATTGCAACACCCATTAATCAACACATTGTAACTAACACTATCTCGCTCCAGTCCATCTCCCAACATTGCACTGAAGAGCTCCATCGCGTCATCAATACAACCCATTTGACAATACCCTTCCATCAATATCGTGTAACATGTCACGCTAGGCTTCTGGCCCCTCTCGATCATGAACCCCATCAACTTGCGCGCATTTTCGGTCATCCCTTGCTTGCACAATGCATCCATTATCGACCCATACACCACCACATTCGGCGGGATCCCCAACTCTGCCATCTCATCGATTAAACTCCCGGTCTCCTCCCACAAACCCAACCCACAGAATCCATGAATCAAAGAAGAATAAATGATTACGTCGGGGCGAATCCCCCACTCTTGCATCTCCCCAAACAGCTTCTGAGCTTCATCCATCGAACCCACCTTGCACAACCCATTGATAACCGTGCTGTACGAGACCACGGTGGGCTTAACACCCCCCTTAATCATCTCTCCGAGCAACTCAACCGCCATTTCCGTCTCGCCCGCCATGCATAGCCCATGCATGATCGAATTGTACGCGATCACGTCTGGCATGAATCCCAACTTGGGCATTCTTTCGAGCACCCTAACAGCCTCATCGACCGACCCCGCTTTGCAAAGTCCGTTAATAATTGTGTTGAAAGTGACGCTGTCGGGCTCGCACTTCCCCTCCAACATCTCATCAACCAGTCGCAGAGCGACGTCTGCTCTGTACGCCTTGCAAAGCCCGCTCACGAGCGTGTTATATGAAACCACGTTGGGCCGTGAACACTCCGACTGGCGCATTTTCTCAAACACCCACATCGCGTCATCAACCCCGCCTTCAGCGCACAGACCCTTCATCAGAGAATTGAAGATAACCACATCCGGATTGAACCCGCGCTTTAAAGCGTCCCCGAAGACGGCGAAACCCAATCCGATCAATCGCGCGCCGCAGCAGAAGTTGATGAAGATGCCGTAGGTGTGGTTGTTGAGCCGGACCTTGGTCGATACGAGCTTCGAAAAGAGCGGAATCACTGTCTGGATGTTGTTGTCGTTGTGGTGGCTTGATCGGGCGATCGAGGTGAGGAGCTGATTGAAGGGGCGGACCGGAGGCGGTGTGGGCAAGGCGGCCATGGATTCGAAGAGGGCAAGCGCCTCGTCGGGGGGGATTGGAGACCGGGAGAAGCGGATTTCGATGAAGTTCTTGATCTGGGTCGGGGTCATCTGATGGAAAGGAGGGGTTTTGGGTTTGTGGGGTTGGAGAAACTCATGTGGGTCTGGTTGGGATGTGAATGAGGAGAGTTGTCTGTGAAAACCAGGCTTTCTTGCAAGCTGAGAAGCTCTGGCTCCATTCATTCTGTGTTTGAGAGGGGGAGAGGGAGTACTTGTCTAAATAAACATTCTTTTCTGAGATTTTTGTGTATATACCCCTAAAAAAAATTTAATTTGGTCAACATACCCCTGTAAAAACCACTAGTGCATAAATACCCTTGAAAATGTTCGACTTAGTGCAACCGTACCCTCTAAACAGACCCCGTTGGCTTTCATTGTTGGAGTCCTTTGGATTTTTGATGTTTTTCAATCGGTCCTGCTGGTTCGTGATGCTATTGTGCAGACAAGTGAGGAGGTAACACGTGAGTGAGACTCTTCTCGCGGTTAGATGTCTCTTCTAACTTGGAGAAGAGAGTCATTTTTACGTTTATGTCTTGCCTTTTGTAGTGTAATTTTTTCTCCCATTTCAGAATTTATAATTTAAGATTAAAAATAAAATCGGTTAGCAAATTTTTATCTTTCTTTAAAAATAAATAAATGAGGAGGTAACAACAGAATAGAAACCATGTCGAAGCTCTGAAAATATCTATTACTCTCCACTTCTCTATTATGAGTTTTTCGTCTGTTTTTCTAAAAACCTGTAAACAATTAATGAGTAATGTTTAAAGATGAACTTATCAACAACATCACCATTATATGAAATCATAGAAACAATAAACTGCTCTTCTAACATATATATATATATATATATATATATATATATATATATATAGGGAAATGATACGGTGCGGGACGTGCGGTCGTGCGCGAACGACCACGGGCCGTCGATCACGGGTCCATCGCGGGTCCATCGCATCGGACGGTCGGGGGCGATTCATCTCGACCGTTGGATGCGATGGACCCGCGATCGGACGAACGACGTCGTTCCCGCACGACCGCACGTCCCGCATATTATCATCGACCTATATATATATATATATATATAGATTTTCGATAATATGCGGTCGATGCGGTCGTGCGGATCCGACGTGCGTCGTCCGATCGCGGGTCCATCGTATCCAACGGTCGACGTGAATCGCACCCGACCGTCCGATGCGATGGACCCGTGATCGACGACCCGTGATCGATGACCGCACGACCGTATAGTATCACGAGTCTATATATATATATATATATACCGTACCGACCGCATATTATCGAAAATCTATATATATATATATATATATATATATATATAAACATATAGTGGATAATATTTGAACATGTCAAAACTTTTAGCATTTTATATCTTAAAAAAACTACTCTGATCCTTTGGGTTTTGATCATGCATGTTGTATGTGATATGTAATCCTAATATTTATATCCCTGTATTTCTTTGATCTAATCGAGCTTTGTATGAACCTAATCAAACTTGCACTCTGTCCTGAACCTGAACTGTCACTCAGTCGCTCAATTGGAAAACACAATGAAAGAATGAAGAGATGCTTATTAGTCTTTAAATCTTTTTATGTCAACTGAAATATGATGGGCTGGAGCAAATATTCTACCAGTGAAAGTATTTAAATAACTTATATAGGGTAAGGTTCAGCAGTTTTTCAACCATTAATAAACTAACTCATGAACTGTACATATTTTCAGTCAACCTTGGCTTATTGTCATTTAGTAGAGTTATGATACCAATGAAAGCAAGCAAAAGAATGCAAGTATGTTTCATACAGATAATCAAGGCACTATAACAAAAAGGATTTTGGGGCTTGGAGTGTAGTAATCAAAATTTTCAACTTTTACACAGATTTTCATTTTTTTTTTTTTTTGGTTTAAAGTAAAATTTATGATACACAACTCTGTATAGCCGGCGCGAGGCATAGAGTGCATCCTGGTGGATCACAGAGTGTGATGTTTTAGGGGAGTAGAATAGTGCAGTACCCAGAATTATAAAAAGGAAAAATAAATTATTCTTTGAAAGAGAAGGTCTATTTTAGGGATTGGGAGTTGTTTTAGGGGATCACAAAAATTTGTACTTTTTAGTGAATTTGGCATCAAATATGTTAAGAACATATAAATAGGTAACTACAGGGAGAAACATGTAGAAAATTATGACAAAAATACTGATAATCCATCATATGAATACAAAACATGTTCATTGAATACGGGAACTGATAAATCAAATAATTAATTATTGAATCAAAGGAGAGAAAGAAAGCACTTCACAGTCAGTAATCCAATTGAATGGCTTGATAAAAATTGTACAAAAGAAAAAAAAAGAAAAAGATAGATTTCCCACTAGTGAAATGATAAGGAAACATGAAACAGAGACGATGAACTTTAGGACAAACAAACATCAAACATCTTACTATGACATGTAGTTGTTATTTTTTGAAAATAATTGATGAACAATATTGTAATATTTATTATTCCGGTGTTCTACATGTGTAATGCCTAATACTATCTTCATCAACTTTAATATAATGGGGTGATCAGGGAGTTTTATGATCGAGTTGTATAAGGATCTCTTTAAAAGACATTTTGATGTAGTTTTGTCATTGTTTCCTTTTTCCTTACAGGTATTTTAATATTGGGACTACATATTTTTCCTTTTCCATCACCATTACCAGTTTCACTAGTGGGAAATGTTCTAAAATCCCGCCGAGGCTCCGATTAATCTCCCGCCTAGGCTTAGACGATCCCAACCCGCAGTGTTTAGCTCCTCGCTTTTTCAATTAATCATCAGTTGACTAATAAGTTATTAAGCCACCTTATATATTATATATCTATTAATTAATTTTTTATGTTATCCCTATTATGCTTATATTATTAATTTTATTTTGATGTTATTTTGTTATTATTTTGTAGTCTAAAATTATTACATATATATCATCTATATATGTATATGTATTATATTTATTATTATAAAAAATGATTGATTAAATCCTGATTAATTTCTGCCTAGTTGATTAATCCCTAGTCCCTCCTCAACTGCTCGACTGACGCCTAGTGCTTTTTACAACATTGCTAGTGG
Organism: Acorus calamus; assembly: GCA_030737845.1. Lineage (NCBI taxonomy): Eukaryota > Viridiplantae > Streptophyta > Magnoliopsida > Acorales > Acoraceae > Acorus > Acorus calamus. The sequence goes on from CM060876.1 coordinate 17,535,109, forward strand.
GTAATGGAGATTTTCCTTTTTCTCTTTTATACAATTTTATCAAGCCATTCATTTGCATTATTTAAACTCTCTGTAGTAGGTTATTTGTAATTTGTACCACCCATAATATTTCAGCTGTCATAACAGTTTTGTAATATGGATCTCTTCATTCATTCATTCATTCATTGTGTTTCCCAAAATAAATTATAAGTGACTAAGTAGTGTTTAATAAGGTTTACAGAAAAGTTTGCTTAGATCAAAGCATTACAGGCAATTTAATATTGGGACTACATATCACATACATTATGCATGAGCAAAAGATTAGAGTCGTGTTTTAAAATATAAAATGCTAAAAGAATTGGCAAGTTCGAATGTTATACAATATATATTAAACAAAGAAGTTTGTTGATTCTATGATGGTATATAATGGTGAAAGATTCTGGTTAAATGGCTTTTTGTTGGTAAGTTCGACTTTAAAACATTGCTCATTGACATATACTAAAAGAGCGCTTTTATACTCAGTTTTTTTCTCAATCGAAAACATAGTCCTATATACCACTTTAGAAATCCAGTGAAGTATATACCTAATTAAATGTTGTATATATCATATTAAATATTTTTTTACACTTATTAAAAATGAGTTTATTCAATTCGAAATGGAGCGATATACACTCTTTATCAAAACATATACCTAATTAGATGATGTTTACTATTTTTTTAAAATAAAAACACGTGAGGCCTGAGTTTTGGTTAGTGAATGTGACTGAGTCTAACATATTCTATACTAAAAGGAGAAATAGGTGTATAAAAAACAGAGGGAATACTCATAGAGAGGTGGGGAGTAATGAATCATCAAAGCAGCAACTATTTTTTTTGGCAAATTTCTTTTGAATGATTTATTATTTTTCAGAGTAATGCAATTGTTATTTTGTAAATCATTTATGAATAGTACTGTAATATTATTATTCTGGTATTCTGAATGTGTAAAATTATCAATATCATCATCAATATTAATATAATGGGGTGATATATCTGTAAAGTTGTTAGCCCAAGCTTATATAATGGTGTGTTATGAATGTGGGGAATCGATCTTATCTTGTTTTCTCTTATGTAAAATATTAATCAAGCCATTCAATTACATTACTGAATATTTTGTTTCTCTTCTTTGATTCAATTATATTTGAATATCAGTTTTTGTGTTCGATTAACATATTATGTATTCATGATGGATTATGAGGATTTTTATCACAAGTTTAGATTTTCTTAACATAAATTATGCAGAATCCGCTAAAAAGTACAAATATCTGGGTGTGATAACCTAAAACAAATCCAAATGCTACTCCCCTAAGAGTCAAACACAGCTTCTCTTTCAGAAGATTTGTTTTTCATTTTATAAATCTGGCCACCAGGATGCACTCCACGTCTCGCGTGTTAAATACAGATGGAATTCTGTATCATAAGTTTTACTTTACAATAATACAATTATTGTCTTACCAAAAAAATGAATAGACCCTATCTGTTTGAAAGTGTTGGAATCTGTTTAAAAGTTTAATTTTTTATATTCCAACACTTTCAAACCTCAAAATCCTTTCTGTTTATTGTTTCTTTGTTGGCATATAATGGAGAAGGATTTTAGATAATTGATTTTTGTTGATGCGTCCATCTTTAAAACATCACCCATTCATCGTTTATTGACAAATGCTAAGAGGATAAATTGGTCTATGAAACAGAGATGAAACAATCTTAGAGAGGTGGAGAATTATGAATTTCACCAAAGCATCAGCATGGTTTATGCTATGCTGTTACCTCCTTGCTTTTCTACACACGAGTGTGGCCAACCAGTCAATGGAAGCCAACAAGATAGACACACTGCCAGGACAGCCAAAAGGGGTGGACTTCGATCAGCATGGTGGCTATGTGACTGTAGATCCAAATTACGGAAGACTGTTTTACTATTTTGTGGAGTCTCCTCACATTCTTCAGAGTCCACAAATACTCATATCTGAATTCATTGCATGAGTCCACAAATACTCATATCTGGCCATTGTATTTGTCTTCCTCTATTTCTGCATTACCAATCTGTAAAACAGAATATTCAAAAAAATTGATCTACTGTTTTCATTGGGTCTTGTGAGAATACTAATTTGTGCATACTTACAGCAATGCCTCTCAAATTTATGGTGGTCTGGCATTTGTTCCAGCCGGAGAATTATCTCTGCGAGCTGTGGCACAGTGACCTGTATAGCTCTCTCCAGCTTGGAAGAACTCGCGCGTCTTGTAATGCGGGAACCTTTCAAGCCAGTTAATGAGAAACGTGTAGGAATCTTCGGCAGTTCTCTCGTCTCCATTTAATTTATAATCAGAACTAGTGTTCGAGTATGAGAATCCAACTCCAATAGGTGATTCCAAGAATATCACGTTTGCAGCTGCATCGAAAGATAGCATTATATACAAACTATGTATAAAAATAGCATATGTATTTACATCAGTGTATTTTCTCCAATTTGCATGAATTCACTCACCATTGGTCCATGCATAATCATTTAGATACAGTGTTTTCCCATCACTGTTGACCCTAAAAGGGCCCAGTTCCTCTAGTGCCCCATACCCAAGAGGAGCAACCAAGACCTATGCCTTGTTAGAGCACAATTTTATGTTAATGATTTGCAGCAATTGCAGAACATATATTGAAAAGCATTGCAATGAAAATAGAGAGAACTAAACACCCTTAATTGAAGTAATTCATATTAGAAATACATGTAAAGAAATAGTTTTCATTGATTACCTCCATTAAGCCATAAAACCAAAGGCTTGTCTGAAGAATTGTGAGGAGACTCCACGAAGTAGTAAAACAGTGCTCTTCCATAGTTTGGATCTACAGTCACATAGCCACCATACTGATCGAAGTCCACCCCTTTTGGCTGTCCTAGCAGTGCGTCTATCTTGTCAGCTTCCATTGACTTGTTGGCCACACTCGTGTGTAGAAAAGCGAGGAGGTAACAGCATAGCAGAAACCATGCTGATGCTTTGGTGAAATTCATAATTCTCCACCTCTCTAAGAGTGTTTCATCTCTGTTTCATAGACCAATTTTTCCTTTTAGTATTTATCAATAAACGATGAATGGGTGATGTTTTAAAGACGGACTCATCAACAAGAATCATTATCTAGAATCCTTCTCCATTATATGCCAACAAAGAAACAATAAACTGCTCTGTTTAATATATACTGGATAATCATATATCAATATGTCAATTTTAACATTATATTTTAATACACTACTCTGATCTTTAAACAATGCATGTTGTATGTGATCTGTGATCCCAATATTAATGCCTGTAATACTGTGATCTAAATAAAATCTTCTGTAATGTTTCCCCTTATCTAACTAGCACTCTATCCAATATTAAATGAATTATGATTGCTGGAATACGATGAGCTAAAAAAATAACTAATAAATTTAATAGGGAAGGTTGAAAGAATGCAAAGCAAGCAAACTGATACATGTGTTTGATATAGATAATCAAGGCACTCTAAAGGCTTTTGGGGTTGAAAGTGTTGGAATAAAAAAATTTAAACTTTTAAACAGATAGGGTTTCTTCATGTTTTGTAAGACAATAATTGTATTAATGTAGAGTAAAACTTATGATACAGAATTCCATCTGTATTTCACACGCGAGGTGTGGAGTGCATCCTGGTGGCCAGATTTACAAAATGAAAAAAAAAATCTTTGAAAGAGAAGCTTTGTTTCTCTTAGGGGAGTAGCATTGGGAGTTGTTTCAGGTTAGCACATATACTTAGCACTTTTGAGCGGATTCTGCATAATTTAAGTTAAGAAAATCTAAACTTGTGATAAAAATCCTCATAATATGTTCATCGAACACGAGAACTGATAATTCAAATATAATTGAATCAAAGAAGAGAAATAAAGCACTTCATAGTCAGTAATGCAATTCAATGGCTTGATTAATATAGTACAAAAGAGGAAACAAGATAAGATTGATTCCCCACATTCACAACACCCCATTATATAAGCTTGGGCTAACAACTTTATAAATAAATCACTCCATTATATTAATATTGATGATGATATTGATAATTTTACACATTAGAACACCAGAATAATAAACATTTCAGTACTATTCATAATATATTTTCAAAAATAACAATTGCATGTCATAGGAAGAGCTGATTTAGAAAGAAAAACCATGTATAATATACCCCAAAAAAAATTCACAAAAAACATACCTTGCTGCTGTAGTTTCTCTCCCTGCCTTTCTTTCTCTCTTCTTTCTGATCTGTTGATTCAAGCTTCAGCTCCTCTTCTCCTTTGGTTGCTGCAGAGAAAAGCCACAAAGAAGAAATGTTTGAAACCTCAAAAAATAAAGAAAAAAAAGAAGAACAAAACAAAACTCCACAAAAAGCAAAAGATATACCAAGTCACAGTGATTTCTGAATTTTTTCACTGGTAAATCACATCCATCAGATTGTAATTTCGGATTACATAAATTAAGAAATAGTTTGCTCTTCTTTTACAGGGATAGTGGTTAAGAAAAAAAAACTGTCATAAAACATGACCTGAATTGTACACATAACAACAAGAAAGAGTGATAAATCCCAACAGTGCTCCTAATGGTGTCCTTTTTTTTTTATTTATCAACTGACTTTGCAGCCAACAACTAATGGTAACCACAACTGACATGTTCATTTGGATGTTGGGAGCCACCCATAGTCACCTTTGTAATAGATTTTGAGCTACTTCATATTTGGCTCCCATGTTTACTTGTAAATCTTCAAGTCATTAAATAAAGCTTCCATATGGACTTGATCTACAACCCCCCCCCCCCCCCCCCCCCCAAAAAAAAAAAAACAAAACAATGATTATTAGAAAATAAAAAAACTCTCACAAAACATCTTCAATTGCATCCACAAAAACAAAATCGCAAGATTAAAGAAAGAACGACAAATCAATAAGTATTTTAAGTAATGTAATACGCCTGATGAAAGTTGTGATATTCCAATCAAAGAGAAAAACAGAGATGACGGCCTTTAGGACAAACAAACATTTAAATACTACACGAACAAAAAACAAAAAAGAAAGAAAGAAAGAAGGGAGAGAAGAGGAAGACCTAGTGCTTGATGTGGATGATTTTCTTGTTGGGGGAGCAGATGAACGTTATTATTTATAGGTGGAGGAGGTGGGAACATAGGGCTCAGTAGACTGTAGAGTAGGAGGGTTCAAAGGGCGCGTGATTTCTGTTTTTTCATATATATATATATATAGGGAGCCGATTCAGTGTGGGAATGCGGTCGTGCGGGAAGCGATCACGGGCCGTCGATCACGGGTCCATCGCATCGGACGGTCGGGTGCGATTCATCTCGACCGTTGGATGCGATGGACCCGCGATCGAACGATCGACGTCGTTTCCCGCATTCCCGCACTGAATCGCTCGCGTATATATATATATATATATATATATATATATATATATATATATATATATATATATATATATATATATATATATATATATATGCCGGCGATTGCATGCGGCGAACGGCAGGTGCGGCCGCGACGTGGGCCGTTCGATCGCGGGTCCATCGCATCCAACGGTCGACGTGATTCGCACCCGACCGTCCGATGCGATGGACCCGTGATCGACGGCCCGTAGTCGCTGCCGCACCTGCCGTTCGCCGCACGCAATCACGTCCCTATATATATATATATATATATATATATATATATATATATATATATATATATATAGGGAAGTGATTCAGTGCAGGAATGCGGGAAGCGATCACGGGCCGTCGATCATGGATCCATCACATCGGACGGTCGGGTGCGATTCACATCGACCGTTGAATGCGATGGACTCGCGATCGAACGACCGACGTCGTTTTCTGCATTCCCACATTCCCGCACTGAATCACTTGACTATATATATATATATAGTCGAGTGATAGCATGCGGTCATCCGCTCGGTGCAGATTCGACGTGCGTCGTCCGATCGCGGGTCCATCGCATCCAACGGTCGCCCGACCGTCCGATGCGATGGACCAGCGATCGGACGACGTACGTCGAATCCGCACCGACCGGACGACCGCACGTAATCACGAGTCTATATATATATATGAGGAATGATACGGTGCGCGATGCGGGAACATGCGCGAACGACCACGGGCCGTCGATCACGGGTCCATCGCGGGTCCATCGCATCGGACGGTCGGGTGCGATTCACATCGACCGTTGGATGTGATGGACCCGCGATCGGACGAACGACGTCGTTCCCGCACCGTGCGGGACGCCGCACGATATCACTCGAGACTATATATATATATATATATAATTCAAAAACTTTAACACCATGGTTTTTTTGTCTCATGTGCATCCTTTCTTTCCTTTCTCAATACCCCTCAGAGAAAAAGAGAACCCTGTATTTGATCATTTCAAGAATTGTATAGGGCCAAAAAAGGAAATTCGAAAAAGATAGGATCACTTATTTTTGTCCTCACACGCACCCCATTCGTTTAATATATAGTTTGATATTTATATAGTAATGGATATGGGGGAGGTTAATGATACTGATATTTGGGGTAAGTGTGTTAATGAATATTGATTTTCTTATGCGGTGCATCTTAACTCAATGGGTTTAAGGACTGCTGAAACAGATAATATTCGAGTTGTTGCTCATATATATACAAGAATAAATATATTGTGCGCATTTTGATTTGAATAAGGAATTATGTAACAAGTTCAATATTATTTGATGTAATCAAAATCATGATTATTTCCCTAAAAAAAATCATATTTATTATTAATCCATCAACATAATTTAAAACTGAATTAGCTTTCATAGGGAGTGGCGTTGGAAATTGTTTCAGGGGCAACCAAAAGAAGATTCACAAAAAAAAACCAGCGAGAGTACATTAATTTAATAGGATAAAGTTCAAGATTATTTTTAACCGTCATTAAATTAACTCTTGAACTTCCTTCAACATTAGCATATTGTCATGAGGTGGAGTTATGGCTAGAAGTTTATGCTCCCAATGGCCTGATTGATGTTAAAAATGTTAAAGCAAGCAAAATTCATTGTCATCATTGACACTAACAATAAATTGAAACTTAAAAATGGAGTTTGAACATATGTTTATTCTTGATATATATAATGGCCATGACATTTTGTATCCTTCGTTTCGGTATATAGCAGGTCAGATTGTAATTTAATTTTGATATATATAAAAGCTAATATTTTAGAATTTCTTTTCATTTTTATGTATAAATAAATCCATACAATTTATTGGATCATATATTTTATTTTTAAAAAATATATGACTCACAAAATGATTTATTTATTTAAAAAAAAATTAAAATATGTGTGCGATATGGAATGCTGTAAATGCTGCAGTGTAACATATTTCTTTGGAATTTAAAACCTTCCCAAAAGATACAAATAGATATTTCATTAGTAACACCGTACCATTGATGACAACAAATAAAAAGAGGTTGAATTCAAGGACTCTTTAATTTTAACAACCCCACATGATATGCAATCTTGCACCCAAAAAATATTTTTATGATATCACAATGATTTAAACTAAATAATAGCACCACTGAAATAACTCATAAAGATAGAACTACCAAGCAAAAAAAAAGAAGACGGAACTATATAGTAGCCTGGCATGCACTTATACAACCTATACTCATTGAGTGAAACTTTCATTGCAGACGTTTTAGGAGTCTGTTTTCTTTCATGATGTTCTTCAATGTCTCTTTCTAGTTTCTAATAACAATGATGAGTCTAACAATGATGAGTCCCCTTTGCATAAATGTTGTTGACGATTATAGAAGTTTATCTTTTAATTAATAAGTGGAGGAGGTGCAACAGAGGGCCATTAGAAGAGGAGGTGAAGGTATCTATTTTTTTTTATAGGAGAGGTTAATGAAAATGCCATTTGAAGCAAGTGTTTAAATGAACCCTGAATTTCTTATCAATGGTGCATTTAACTCAATGGGTTTAAAGACTGCTGAACGAGATATTTTTGTAGTTATTGTTCATATAAAAAAAAAGAAAAGAAGGTGTGGTTGATGTTTGTTGTTGTTAATGGAGGGCTGGTACTGCAACTTCCAAATGTTTCATCTTGTGTTCTTAAGGTGTCCAAACATCTTCTAATCTATTTTGTTTTATTACTCAACACCACCATTGTCGACCACGTATGAATCTAATTGATTTTTTTGGCATCTATGGAGAGTAAACATGACATGATAGCACTTCTGTAACAATAAAAGTTGGAATGACTATAATAGTGTGTTAACCATCAACAACTCTATTAAGGTTTTAACATCATTTTATTTCACGTGAGGGTAGATATCAAATCATTATTAACAAAAAAAAAATACAATGTTTGTACCACATAAGTACAAATTGTGCACCGTGTCCATCCCATGTCAATTTTTTGAATTTTTGGACATCACGTACCAAACATGAGTCCAATGCATATACCTGTGAGACAGATGGACAGTTATTCTGGTATATTATCTTTGGGATAAATGCATGATTGATCATTGTAAAGTTAGAATATCTATATAACCCATTGTGTTTATTGGCTTATTACACATAATCCGGCGTCATCCTGTTTATCCTAATACGTGATTAAGCTAACCCAAGATGCTGAAAAGACCATTATAGCCCCCTTAATTACCCCATCAACTAGGCCTGTCAACGGGTCGGGCCCGGGCCGGGTCGGGGTGGAGCCGGGCCCGACCCGGCGGACATAGCAAATAGAGGACCCGGGTCGGGTCCGGGTCGACCCGTGTAGGATACGAGTTTCATCACAATCAGATTTTTTTAAATTACATGTATAAAAATCTGCATATGATGTCTAAAAACCTGCATATGTTGACAAAAACCTGCACAAACATGTATAATCAATTCTGAAAAGGAATGAAACAAGCACAAACATACAATTAGCCCTAAAAGGCTAAAAAAACTGCATAAGTTAAAGACATCATAATTCATAAACAATGTCCACGATCCACATTCACATTACATAAACATAAAACTATATATGTACTGATGGCATTTAATGATATAGATGTGTTATACCCAAAACCAGAAAACTATAGATGTGCTATATCCAAAACCAAAACAAAAAAAACTATAGATGCGGGCAACAGTGTCGAAAGAGGGGGGGGGGGGGGGGGGGAGGAGAGTGAGTCGGCGTTGGGCGGATGAGATCGTCAGCATCAGGCGGATGGGATCAGTGGCATCGGGTGTTGTCAACGAGAGAGGGGAGAATGAGTCAGCGTCAGCCGGATGGGATCTGCGGTGTCTGTTGTTGTCAACGAGAGAGGGGAGGTTTTCATCTTGGGGACCGTTACCCCCACACCAAATAACAAGAATCCCACACCATTATCTGACCCACCCCACTCTCTTTTGTCAATCCCTAAATCCACCCCTCAATATATATTTGAAACATGTCAATGTAAACCCACCCCCAACCATTTTACACCAACCTTTTCTCTTTCTTCTCCCTTTGTCTTCTCCCCTCCCACACATTTGAGGAGGGAGCACCGACACCACCTTCACCGATTGGAGGAGATGGAGGATCTGACGGAGCAGCTCAAGTGCTAGGTGGACTCGAACATCGGACATGATTTTTTAGAGTTCTAAATGATGTTTTTGGGATGGGGGTGGACAGGGAAGGAGGGTTTTTTTAGGGTTTTAAAGGATGTTGTTGGGATCTGGACTGGCAGCGTGTCGGCGGCAGCAGGGATTCCCCCTGTGACGAGCATGCACGAGCTTCTTGAGTGCATCATCTACACCAACTCAATGTACATGCCAATCCACCAAGTTGAATTTGAATGTGGGTATTGAGGAAAATTTGGCTTTTAGGGGGAATTTGGATTCTGGATCTAATATGGGATGAATTAGAATTTTTAGAAGGTTTTTTTTACAGGGTTTTCATTTGTTAAAGTTTGATGGGGAATTTGGTGATTCTTGTTAGTGGTCGTATGTTATGTTTTTTTGTTTGAAAACTGCTTTCTTTGAATTTGTTTACATTTAATTTCCTGGATTAGTTCTGAAACTTAAAGGCTGACTTTATTATGTCGAACAGGGACTTTAAGAATAACTTAAGACAGTCGAATTACGGTGAGTATATGTTCTGGATGTCCTTCGACCAAAGGAAGTCGATCCAAACATTAGAAGGCCGACTGGAATCGGTCGAATTGGGATGTCAAAAATGACTGAAGACAGTCGAACAGCTATCAACAATGTCTGAAACTTCTGGAACTCATTTGACCTAAGACAGTCGATCTTTACTCAAACCAGATGACTAGAGTTGATCGAACTGGGACGTTGAAAATGACTAAAAACAGTCGAACTGATTCGATCAATGGAGATCGATCTGAACTTTAAAAGGGCGACTGGAAGCAGACGATCTGTGACCATAAGAACGACTTTTTATAGTCGAACTAAATTGGTCAACGTCTTCTTTTTTTTTTTTTTTTTTGTATTTCAGTTTGGGGTGGGGAGGGTCTATCTATGGAAATTGGGGGGTGAAAAGTACAAAGGGGCGAGGTCTGTTTAAATTGGGTCGGTAGGTCGGGGTGGTTTTGTATTTTTGAGAGAACATATTTTTTGGTTTTTTTGTTATTTTATTGGTGTGAGTTTCTCATTTTTTGGTGTGGGTATATCGGCCCCCTTTCATCTTTGGGGGTGGCGGTTGCAAATGCTAGAGTTGGAACAAAAAGAAAAGGGTAAAGCCTAATAAAAGAAACCTAGACTTTGAATGGGTTGGGTTCTAAATTTTTAATGGTTGGGTTACTCTTACTCATACATAGGTCCAATTCAAAAAAAGAATGGGTTGGATAATATTGGGTTACTCATAAACTTGGATGGGCTGGGTTTTATTAGTTGGGTTACTTATTAGTTATTAGTAATACCTATCTTATATATATATATATATATATATATATATATATATATATATATATATATATATATATATATATATATATATATATAGTCGGATGATAATATGCGGGACGTGCGGTCGTGCGGGAACGACGTCGTTCGTCCGATCGCGGGTCCATCGCATCCAACGGTCGAGATGAATCGCCCCGACCGTCCGATGCGATGGACCCGCGATGGACCCGTGATCGACGGCCCGTGGTCGTTAAGGGCGAGTCCATGGGTCCATAGGACCGGGTCAAGATAGACCCGGACCTGCCCCATTTCAAGGTTCGGGTTCATATCGGGTCTCGGATTTTTCGGGTTGGGTATTTGACGTATTTTACCGGGTCAGATCCAGGTTGACTCGTGAACCGTTGACGGGCCTACCCCGTCCTCTCTCCTCTCTCTCATTGAGCAAAGACTGCCCTTTGGATTCCCTGCTTCAAAGCAACTCCTCTGAATGAATTGTAATTTAATTTATTTTAATGCAATATTACTAATATCGTTATATTAAGAATATTACAAAATGATTTTGTAAAAATATTGTAGTTTAAATATTACATATATTAAAAATATTATTTATTATTTTAAAATAGGGAAAAATTCATATAACCTCCTGTAAACTGATTGAAACTCATATAACCCCTTGACTTTTCTTAAAATTCATATAACCCTCTGAAAACACCTAGTAAATCTAAATAACCCTTGAATAAAATTTATATTTACAGATAATGAATATTTTGTGAATATTATGTTTGATTAACCATGATAGAAAATACAGTATATCAAAAAAATCATATAATGTGTTAAAAATATAAATTTTTTTATAAATGACGATTTTACTCTTCCAGATTGAGTTTTCTAATATATTTAGAGAGGGTAAAATTATTATTTTCATATGATTTTTCACATTTTTAACACATTATAGTGGTTTTTTTAGTATATTGTGTCTTGAGTGAGTGTTAACCAAACTAAATATTCACAAAATATTTATCATTTATAAACGAAAATTTTGTTCGGGGGGCTATTTGGATTTATTAGATGTTTTCAGGGGGTTATATGGATTTTAAAGAAAGCCAAGGGGGTTATATGGACAATAAGATTTCAGGGGGTTGTATGGATTTTCCCCTTTAAAATAATGTATTTTGTTAGAGAAATTCTAAGATAACCGATAATAATTAAAAATATATTTTTATTAAGTTTAGAAAAAGATAAAATTATTAGTGCTGATTGCTGACCAAATTTTTAATTAAATATAATTTATGTTAAAGAAAAAATGACAAGACAAAAAAATAATATTCCGACTACAGGACTCGAACCAGCAACCTCGGGATCATAGGTCCCACGGTCTACCCATTGAGCTAAGTACATAAATATTTTAGAATAGAATTTACTTATACTTAATTTGTTTATCCCAAATACTTACATTTATTGAGGAACACGACTCATTAGAAATTTTTCAAACTTTATACAAATGAATGATCGGATAGATTCAAAACGCATTAGACAATTTGACTATATAACGCATTCGTGACTAATTTCATCATTCTGAATTTAATTGAGTACTAAAGAAGAAAATTTTAAAATTTAATTGAATTCTAATTTAAATTTGAAATCATACAAAGTATCTCAATTACAACAAAGTTAGAAGATCAGATAATCACGAATACGTTGGACAATCAAATTATCTGATGAATGTTGGATCTAACCGGATCTCTATAAATGCTACTATTTAATTTATTGGAGTATAAATTTCATTTTTTCTAAGAATATGGTATGATGTTGTTTACGTTCTGAATTATAAAATACACTGAGTAATATTTTCCTTCAATTTAAAAAAAAAATCATTGTTATGTAAGCTTTGATAAAAAATATACATCACTCCATTTAGAGTTAAATAGATTCATTTTTAGCAAGCTTTAAAAAAAATTGAGAGGTATTGTATTTGGGTCATTAAAAAGGATTGTGTGTAAAACTGTCCAAAATTAAAATGTGTGGTGGGGAGTGCATTTATAATTGTATCTCACACAATCCAATAATAATATTAAATCTTAATTTAAAGTAGTATTAATGATAATAATTTAATTTATTTTTAATACAATATAACTAACATCATTATATTACGAATATTAAAAAATGATTTTGTAAAAATATTGTTATTTAAATATTAAATATATTTTGTAAATAATATTAAAAAAATATTATTTATTATTTTAAAAATAAAATACTTGATTAGAGAAAATCTAAGATAACTGGATAAGATTCGTTGATGATTAACTCGAACCAGCGACCTAAGGATTGGAAGTCCCACGCTCTACCGACTGAGATAAGTAAATACTTTTACTCATTAAGGTATATAACACATTGAAATTTTTTGTCATTTTATAAAAATGATGTCATTTAATTTATTAATCTATATATTTTACTTTTTATGAAAAATATAATATCGTATTGTTTGCATTTTGAGCTGCATAATAGATTGAGTAATGTTTTCTTTTAATTTTTTTTAAAATAATAAACATTTGTTGTATATATTTAAATGAAAAGTGTACATCACACCTTTTAGAATTGAATGTACTTATTTTTAACAATTAACAAGATATTGTATTTGACACTGTAAAAATGATTTTATAACAACGCCTAAAGTTAAAACATGTGCTGATGGGACTGCAATTAGGATTACACATGACACAATCCAATAACAGAATATTAAATATTAATTTAAAGTAGTATTAATGATAATAATTTAAGCTCAACCATCCATTCTGATCTCCACCACCACCGTCACCTCTCCTTCCCCCAGGCGTACACCTTCACCTCATCTACTCTCATACCTTCATAGTTGGATCGTTTGTGGCTAACTACAGGGAATAATCTTGTAGCCATCAACGAAAATGCGTCAGTAAGAAATCTTCTAACAAAAAAAACTCTTACTGATAAGATTCTATTCAAATATATATGTTCACGGTATATTAGACTTACGTGGCGCATTTTTATTGACTGTTATAAAGTTAGCAACAGACATTCCATCCCCATACCTCCTAATGCCATGTCTACTATGTCTTCAGTGGATAACACCTTCACCATCTCCGCGTACTCGTTGAGAACACGATGTGGGTTTTTAAGAGAATGTGGGAAAAGAGTTTCAACAATGTTTGTAGGCATCTAGGGGTCGGCAACGGGTCAGGCCGGGCCGGGCCGGCCCGTTGAAACAGGGCCCAGGCCGGGCCGGGCCTGCTTGGCCAACGGGCCCGGGCCGGGCCGGGCCGTGGCAAAAAACAGGGCCCAGGCCCTGCCCACGGGCCCGGGCCTGAACGGGCCTCACGGGACGGGCCTGGGTTCGGGCCCACGGGCGGGCCTACGGGCCCAAATTCAAAACATTTTATTTTTTTATTTTATGTTGTTTATTTGTATATAATGTTAAAATAACACAAAATTTAAAGTATAATGTTGAAAAAATATTTATATCTATTAAATTTTTAAAATAAAAATATTAAATGAATTAATTACTTAAAAAATGAATAATTACATGTACCTAACTAGGTTGACACTTATATAAATGTTAATAATTTGTATAACTCAACCACAATTCAAATAAAAATTATATGTTACTAGTTCATTAGATCACCCTCCATGGGCCTACGGGTCGGGCCTGCGGGCGGGCCTACGGGCCATCCCGAACGGGTCGGGCTCGGGCGGGCCTACGGGCTGGGCCCGGGCCCCAGAACCAGGCCCAAGCCCGGCCCTCCCTGAAAACGGGCCGAGCTTTCGGGCCTCGTGCCTTTTGGTGACCCTTATAGGCATCGTGAGTTCGGGCTATGTTTATGGCGCGCACGTGATCTTTGTTGCGACGCCAGTAAAGGGCGGGCTGTTGATCCTTGGAAAGCGATGATCTCCGCTTATGCACAGAATGAACGATTTGGGGGAGGTGGTGAGACACGTTTATAAGTTGTAGAGGTCTTCAATTTCATGTTACAAACAGCGGTGCAATTTTTTCTCATATTGTTCATGAAGGTGTAGTTTGAAGAGCATGAAATAGGAACAAATGAAGTGACAGAGGGACAAACGTTGATCACTCAAATAATAAATGGAAGTGTGACTGCTGGGAAGGTTGAATTTGAAAGGGAGTTCGAAAATGAGGTTGTTTTTCATGCTGAGATATTGGGAAATGAAAAGGACAATGCTAGTGTTGTAGACTTGTTGTAGGTTGTTAGATTATATATCTTATATTATTGTATTACACGTGTATTGTTATATTACACGTGTATTAGATCTTGTATATAAAGACTTTAGTCCCTCTCTAATAATATTATGGGTTTTATTATTCTTTTCTTCTTCAAATCTAACATGGTATCAGAACCACCTCAAAAAAAAAAAAAAAAACCTAACCTTAAAATTTTCTTCTTTGAAATCTTTCTTTATATTATTATTTTTGGATCCCCTTCTTCTTTTGAGATCCTATTTTTCGTCGTCTCCATTGTTATCCTTGAGTGCCGTCGTCTCCGTCGTTTTCATCGTCTTCATCAAGCCCGTCGCGCCGTGAAGATTGACGCGCTCGTCTCTGCGTCCAAATAAAAATTAAAAAAAAGGGTTGGGTTTGGTTCTCCCGTAACCCACAAAAAAAAAAAAAAAAAAAAAAGTAGGAGAAGAAGTTGGTTTAGTGGAGCCTGGTGGAGCCCACGTTTAAAAAATAAAAAATAAAAAAACCACCAGCGGTGACGAGCTCTTATTCGGTATTTTATTTATTTATTTATTTTATTTTTGGTATTTTCTTTATCTGTGTTTTGGATTCGTTCTGACTTCGAATATAGTCATATTGGTACTCATTTTGCTCCATTTTTCATCCTCTACGCATTTGTATATTTTATGTTTTCATCTGACATCTTCTGATCATGACATTGATGAATCTGTCATCTTTGGATCCGGTATATTCAGACACATCATCAAAGATCACTACTGTTACTTCTCATACTATATATGAGGGTATTCTTGGTGCTTCCCCTTATGCGGATTCCTCTCGTTCGCGATCTTTTTGCGCCTATTGCAAGAAACCAGGTCATCAGATTGTCGACTATTTGAAACTTCTTCCGGAAAGGCGTCAAATTTCCTGTGGTCATGGCCAACGTTATCCCACTACTACTACAGCTACCGTCACAACACCAAGTCAGCCTTCCTCGGATCAATCTGGACTGCTCATTCAACGCATCGATCGGCTTCCACTTCCACAACCTCCGTCTTATGCCTTCTCTTCCACAACGGGTGCTTCTATCTCTTGGATTTTTTATTCTGGTGCATCTCATCATATGACGCATGATAGTTCTGTGCTTATTGCCTGCTCACCTACCCCTTCCCATTTACCTCCGATTCACACTGCTGATGGTTCCTCTTTGGTCATCACATAGTGTGGTTCTATCACCATCATTTCTGATCTCACTAGTCGTCTTTCCCTTCCTTATGTATTGCATGCACCGGATCTCTGCATGAATCTTATTTCTATTAGTCGTCTCTGTGATTCTAGTTTGACAGTTTCTTTCACTTCCTCTGGTTGTTTTGTGCATGATCCACGTTCGGGACAGAGGGTTGGTGTTGGTTGTAGGGTTGGTGGTTTATACTTCGTGGAGTATCTGCATCTTCCAGTTCCAGATCCTTTTGTCTTCTGTGGTAGTGTTACCTCTCATACCGATTTGTGGCATAAAAGGTAGGTCATGTTTCTGAGTCTCGTCTTAAAAGCCTATTTGACTCTGGTGTTTTAGGTTCTGCTTCTTTTTCTCATTTATCTGTTTGTGAGGGTTGTAAGCTAGCCAAACCTGTGGTCCTTCTTTTTACTTCTAGTAATAGTCAATCCACAAGTCCTTTTGAGTTAGTACATTCTGATATTTGGGGTTCAGCTTCTGAGCAATCTATGAGTGATTTTTCTTATTATATTACCTTCGTTGATGATTATTCTCGGTTTACTTGGGTTTATTTGTTACGTAATCGCTCTGAGATTACTCACATTTATGAAGTCTTTACCATCATGATACACACTCAATTTCAGGCTCGCATCAAAACATTTCGGTCTGATTGTGCTAAAGAATATGTTTCTTCTACCATGCGTTCCCTTCTTGAGTCCCACAGTACTCTCTTTCAACAGTCATGTCCTTATACACATGAGCAGAATGGTGTTGCTGAACGCAAACACCATCACATTCTTGAGACGACTCGTGCTCTTTTACTCTCTTCTTTGTTCCCCAAAAATTTTGGGCTGAGGCAGTTCTTCTTTCTGTTCATCTTATTAATATCACTCATCTACTGTTCTCTCTGGCATGTCTCCTCACGAGCATCTTTATTCCTCCGTCCTGATTACAGTCGTTTGCGCTTTTTGGTTGTACATGCTATGTTCTTCTCCCTCCTCATACTCGCACCAAACTTTCTGCTCGGTCAGTTCGATGTGTTTTCTTAGGATCAGTTTTGAGCATAAGGGTTATCATTGTTACAATCCCGTGAGTCATCGTTTTTGGATTGCTCGACATGTGTCATTTGTAGAGGATGTTCCTTATTTTTCTTCTACATCCACTAAGTCTGATTCTGAGTCTTCTTCTGTTCGGCCCTCTCCTCTTGTGTCACTACCTCTTCATGTGCCACCTTTTGTGTCTTTACCCTCTCCTAGTACTCCCCCTGTTGAGTCTTCTCCGATCGAGTGTGATCCTCCGACCTCCACTCTCATTTCTCCTGTAGATACTTCCTCTAGTGGTGATCCGCCCTCAGCACCTGATGCCCCTCTTCCGGATGTGGATCCGAGTCGCATCACTCGCTATCCTCAACGCGAGCGTCATCCACCTATCCGCTTCAGTTTTGATGATGGACCCCCTGATCGGTTTGGTTTTGCTTCAGTGAGCTCCTATTCTCCACAACTTCGGGCTTTTTTGCAGCTATTCATGCTCATCGGGAACCACAGTCTTACCAAGAGGCAGTTTAGCACCTGAGTGGCGACAACAATGAATGAGGAGTTAGGCATTTCAGGAGACCCATACATGGGATGTTGTTCGTCTTCCTGGTGGTGTAGAGCATATCAGTTGTAAATGGATTTTTAAGGTTAAACATCGACCTGATGGATCCATTGAGTGACACAAGGCTCGTCTCGTTGCGCGTGGTTTCACACAGGAGTATGTGATTGATTATGAGGAGACTTTCGCCCCTGTTGCTCAGATGACCATTGTTCGTACTCTTCTTGCCGTTACAGCCACTCGTCATTGGCCTCTATTTCAGATGGATGTGAAGAATGCCTTCCTTAACGGGGATTTATCAGAAGTTGTTTACATGCAGCCACCTCCTGGTCTTTGTATTCCTCCTCAGCAGGTCTGTCGTCTTCGACGTGCTATTTATGGTCTTAAACAGGCACCCCGTGCGTGGTTTGAACGCTTTCGCAGTGTTATTGTGGCGGCTGATTTTGTTGAGAGTTCTCAGATCACTCTTTGTTTGTACGATCGTCCTCAAGGGGCCGGGTGATTCTACTTTTATATGTGATGATATGATCATTACGGGTGATGATTTAGCTGGTATTACTCTTGTGAAGCAACATCTCAGTAGTCAGTTTTAGATGAAAGATCTTGGTACTCTTCGCTACTTTCTTGGACTTGAGATTGCTCAGAGTAAGCGAGGGATTCTTCTCTCACAACAGAAATACACAGCAGACATTCTTGATCGTGCAGCTATATCGAGCGATGGCCACCACGACTAAAGAGATTGTTCATCTTAGACGTCTGCTAGTCGATCTTGGAGTTGATGTTTGTAGTCCTACTTCACTTTATTGCGATAATCGGAGCGCTATTCAGATTGCTAGCAATCCGGTTTTTCATGAAAGGACCAAACATATTGAGATTGACTGTCACTTCGTACGTCAGCACTTCCTTGCTCATACATTTACGCTTCCGCATATTTCTTCTGTTGAGCAGCTTGCTGACTTATTTACAAAGTCTCATCCCGTACCACGGTTTCAGTCTCTTGTCCGCAAACTCGCGTTGTTTGATCCACCTTGAGTTTGAGCAATGGTGTTAGATTATATATGTCTTATATTATTATATTACACGTGTATTGTTATATTACACGTGTATTAAATCTTGTATATAAAGGACTTTAGTCCCTCTAATAATATTAGGGATTTTATTATTCTTTTCTTCTTCAAATCTACGGAGGTTAAATATCAAATGATGTTTTTAATGAGTTGGACAGAGAAAAAGTCAATTGAGTTTGAAATGGCTGAAACGGATGATGTAGTATATAAAGCAAGCCAAATTTTGGAGCAACAGAACGAAAATCCCACCAAATCCTTTTCAGACCTTTTCATTAGAATATAACTATTCTAAACCTCATACCATGAATATCTTTGAAGCTGCAAACATATTGACAATGTCCATTCGCACCCGAAAATGGAGAGCAGACCTGTGGAGCTGAAGATGTTGTTTTCGATGATTGACAATGCGTCACAGATGCGGACCTCGCACTGCATGAATGGAGGCGGAGCAGAGGGAGTTATTGCATTGGGATGAAGAAGATAGGGGTGAAAGCAGCCATTTTTCAGGCTCAAAAGCATTTTGGTCATCCACAAAGGGGTCAGAACAATTTATTTACATAGTCCGAGGGTTATATATATATATATTAATTAGAAGTGACGTTAAATTGATGGAATATTCATCATTCTTTGACATAGAATTAGCTCAAAGGCTTAATTGCTTAACCATCATAAATATCAAAGGGTTTATAGATATTGCATGTTTAGAGGGGCCAATCTGAATATTGGACATTCGTTAGGGGGTGGATGAATAATGCATTCAACCCGATATCTTTTGTTATGTTGTATAAATCTTGTTTTACGTCACATCTTTTGATATATATAGATCTCATAGTTTTAGCCCGGATCAAGGGTTAAGGTGGTATAAGAATGGATAGGAAAATTGACTTTTTGTTTATCGAATATAACTTGGTATTACTAAACTAGTATAAATGAGTATAAGAGAGTATAAAATTCTAAGTAACCCTGAGATAAATTTATACTAATTTATTTATTCCCATGAAAGGTGGGCCTACCATCACATAAAAAAAATCACATTTCATCACATCAAATCATATATCATCCCCTCTCATACATTAATATGGTTCACACGTCAAATCAACTTTTTATACATTATTTACATTTTTTTATTCATCAACAAAACAACTCAACTTTTATTATTGCGTTTTCAATGAAAATAAAAAAAAACACAACCAAATAGAAAATCACTTATTTCATCGATAAGGTTATCTATTTCTAGAATATATATAAACCTTTATTCCTCTATCCAAACCGAGGCTTAGCTATTGCCGCATACTTACATCTTGTTTAGTGTATATAAAAGGGGGAAAAAAACCTGGTTTTAATTCGATGTAGCGTCCATGGAACTACCCCTTTAACCTTATATGTTGGTTGAGTTTTAATGGTGACATGACATTGTCATTGAAGTGTGATAAAATGTTATCATAGAACAATGCAACAGACCTAAAATCTCAAAGAAGAAGAAAACAATGGAACCATAAAGAAAAATAGTCTGCATTTAATAGATTCAACTCTTCATAAGCTCATGACATTATTAACCAACTCAAGCATAGACTCAAATGAAAACTAACCAAACTAAAATCTACAATTTCACATCCAAATTAAACTTTTCACAGGCAGGAAAAAAAACTAACCCGAATAATCAATCATATAGGCGCAGCGCACGTCGTCCTGAAATGCCCGGTCTGGTTGCACCGACTGCAATGCACGACCCGCTTCACCCTTCCGCGGTCCTCCGCCCGCACCCTCTTCTTCCTCGGCCTCCCCGGCGGCCTGAGCGACTTTGGCGGGTTGATCATGATCTCGACTTTATCCCCACCGCCGCCGCTCTGCTCCGACAACTCCTTCCAAAGACTCTTATCGGGGATCGGATGTATCGTCTGCGAGTACGTCTTCCGATACATGGCGACTGTGAAGCAGCTCTCAGTGAACCTGTGCACGTTCTGCCTGCATGAGAGGAGCGCCGCCACCGCGTGCACGCACGGCAGACCGTACAGCTGCCACCCGCGGCAGAGGCAGCACCGGTTCCGTATGTCAACGATGTTTGTCCCGTCATGAGACGACATCACCTCAAACTCCGCCTCGTTCGCGCGCACCACCGTGTAGCCCCTCGCGCGCTCTAGAGCATCCAACACACGCCTCTCCGCGGACGGGACGAGGATCGTCGTCCATTGCATGGATGTCTCCCTCCGCTCATTGAACCACGTCATCAGCTGCCGTCGGATGCACTCCATCATCTGGATGATGGGGAGGCCGGACGCTTCGAGGATCCAAGTGTTCAGCGATTCGATGATGTTGGCCGTCAGGTGCCCAAACCGCGTGCCCTCGAAGTACGCGGTGGCCCACAGCCGGGGCGGGATGCGCCGGATCCAGAGCGCGGCATCTTGCGAGATCTCTTCAATCTCCAACACCTTGGCTTCGAAATCAATCACAGTAAGCGCATGCGCGGCCTCCCAGAGCAGGTTTACGAGCATGGTGTTGTTGAACTCTTTGCGGAAGCTCTCACTGAGGTGGCGCATGCAGAAGCCGTGGAATGCGGTGGGGAATTTCATATCGACACCTTCGACGATCCCCTTCTGCCGATCGGACAGTATGGTCAGCCTCGGCATGTTCTCCGTGTTTGTCTCCAGAAGGGTATGAAGCTCCGTCAAGAACCATATCCAATTCTGATCATTCTCTTCATCGACAACCCCGAAAGCGAGAGGAAACAGAGCACCATCTCCATCGAATCCCGTGGCAAGAAGCAGAGTCCCCAGATACTTGGATTTCAGAAGAGTCCGATCAAGCCCAAGGAGCGGGCGACATGCGTTCACAAAACCGTAGATCGATGCGTGGAACAAAATGAAGAGGCGCTGAAAACAACTGTCGACCGGGTTTCCATGCACGGTGGCGATGCTCCCGGGATTCGTTCTCTTGACCTGCTCGCAATATTGAGGAAGCAATCGATAGCCTTCTTCGAACGAACCTCGAACGGCTGCCATGATTCGCTCCTTCCCCCGCCATGCCTGCTTGTAAGACAAAGTTATGCCGTGGACCCTGTGAATCTCTTCAAGAATCTCTTTGGGTTTGTAATGCGGGTTCTCCCGGAGCCTCTCCTCCACAGAATTGGCGACCCACTGCACAGACGCCTGCTGGTGACCCAAATGAGTGATCCCGCCACACGTGTGGTTCTCGTGAATGGTTCGGATAGTGAAAGTGGGCACGCCAGGGAGTTTCGCAGCGTGGATCCTCCACGGGCACCCCTCGCTCGCGCATTTGGCGGTGAATCGGGTTTTGTCAGACTTCACGGTCTGGATCTCAAAGTGACAAGCGATGGCCGCGTCACGCAACGCCCTGCGACAGCTCTTAACGTCCGGGAACTCCTGCCCGACGGCCAACTCGTGGCTCGGGTGAATCATGAGGGCACGGTTCTGACCGGGAGTCATGATGGATGAGATGGGTCCATCAGGGACGGATTGGATGGCGAGTTCTTGGGACGGGTCCACCGTAAGCTCGAGATTGTCGCCCAGCTCGGGATTCTCGGCTAGGGAAAGTTCATGGCTATCGGAGAGCGCGAGTTCACGGTTTTGGGTGAGAGGGTCGACGTGGTCGTGGGAGGGGCTTCCGTCGGGGTCATCTTGGTTTTCATGACCGTGCTGGTGGAGGTGGTGGTACTGGTGGTGGTGGCCTAAGACGAGCTTGTGTTCGTGTGGGTGTCCGAGGCCGAGATTGTGTTCGTGGGTCTGGCCAAGGCCGATGTTGTGGCTCTGACCCAACCCCAAATCATGGGTTTGTGACATGCCCATGTCGTGGTTTTGGCCGAGGGCGAGGTTTGCTAGGACGAGATCGTGATTGGCCATTGAAAGGTGGGGACTTTGTGAGTTTGATGAATAAGAAGTGAAGATGGTGTTTTCGAAAACAGTGATCGAAAGATCTTACGAGGGCGAAAACATCGTTTCTTTGAACCCAATCGCGTCCGAAAACAGAGTCTGCGGGACAAATTGGAACAAAAGAGAGAATAACCCATCACATATAATACAGTGAATTAACAAAAAAAAAAACAAAGAAAGAACGCAAAGCAAGACATGATGCCTCAAAAAAAATCACACCAAACAAACAGAGTGCACCAAAAAAAAAAATAGAAACTCACCGAATCCGAAACCTTCAAGGCACCGAATCCGAATCGAACAGAAACCCAGAGCACGCTCTTGAGAGATCTACGGGAGGCACATCAAACACCCGAGAAATCGAAAGAGAGAGACTTTCCAATTGAGACAGGGTGATTTTAGGGACTTTCACTTCAAGGCACCAAATCCGAATCGGAGAGGTACCCAGAACACCCTTTTGAGAGATCTACAAGAAGCACATAAAAAACCCAAGAAATCGACGAAGAGAGATTCCCAATTGAGATGGGCGATTTTGGGAGAGAAGAGGGTAAAATAGGGATTTTTATTATTTGAAAAGGGGATTGGAGGGAGTGGGGGGGCTTTGGCGGGGGTATTGGGGGAGGAAATAAAGAAGAAAAATAGGGTTTGAAGAAGAGAAGGGCAAAGATTTTGGGAGGAGTTGCAGGGGCAGAAGAGGGCTTTGGGAACGGGGGGGATTTCTCTCTTTTTAGGGCTGGAAGGGAAAAACGAAAAAAGAGGGTATTTAGGTCAACTTGTTGGGGGTGCATCTGTTTATGGGTCAAATGACTAAACTACCCTCCATCAAAACCCTAATTTTTTGGTCCTCTGATCACTATCTGATGGTTGTGATTGGATATTTTAATTACATCCTTATTGTTGGAGTTTTAGAAAAGATATTAGGCACTATGGTTTCTTACAAAGATAGGAAAATATATAAAAAAATATATGTATATCTATTTAAGATTCAAAAAAATAAAATCAGCATTTTTAAAAAAAATTTATCCAAAAAAGTCCTTTTTCACTATTTTATCACTACAATAACCTATTTAACTTTTGTTATCTAATAATTGTTATCACTCTTGATTCATTTTAATATATTCACGTGTTATATAAACAATGACATATTAGCTTTTATTAATTGATGGATGTCCTTGAAATTTTATTATATTTTATATAACTATAGACGAACAAAATTGATAAATTGTTCCATGTGACTTCACAATTCATTTCCGTCATCATCTATCTGTTATCTAAATTTTCAAAAAATATAATAAATTTGTCCAAACATAGTAGATTAATAAAATAACATATATTTATTGTTATGTATATCATGTATTGATCGTAGTTATATCACAATGTGATGTGTGAAATATTTAAAAAAATATATTTAAACACCGGAAGGGTAACAAAGTCATTTTATGTGACATTACTGTAAATGATAATTTTTTGGGTAAAATTTTGAAAAAGAGTCTATTTGGATATTTTGTGTATATATATATAATATATATAGTGAAACGATTAGGTGTGGCGAACGGTGGGTGCGGCCGCGACGTGGGCCGTCCGATCACGAGTCCATCACATCCGACGATCGATGTAAATCGTATCCGACCGTCGGATGCGATGGACCCGTGATCGCTGCCGCACCCGCCGTTCGCCGCACCTAATCGTCCCTCATATATATATATATATATATGAAAAATAACAAAAAAAATCTCCTCAGAATTTAAAATACCCAAATCAACTATTTTTTTAAATTATATCTAAAAAAAATCGCATTTCACAGTTTTTGAAACATAAAAGACTAATCTACCCTTATGTAATTAAATCTTTAATATTCCTCTTTATTCAACACTAAAAACATATTTTTCTAACAAAACAATAATCTCTCTATATATAATAAAAATCAATCCTCTTAGAGGTTTTGTTATTATATATCATATTGTGTGTTTCTTATATATATCTTACATGATATTACATGATTTTGTTTATCATTTTTCATTGTGTATAATCATAATATCTAATTTAAATCTTGTACCCCAATGCAACAGATGATATTTTAGTATTCTAAATCTTTATTCACATTTTTTATTTTTTAGCTATTTACATATTTTTATTATATTATTAGTACATATCCATTTTATAAAAAAATATCAATATTTAATGGAGTTCATCATAAAAAACTAAAATTATATTGATACATATTTCACAAAATCCACCTAATCACAAAGAATTTACAATAAAAAAAATTGATCTACATGAAAATGTGTGAAATATATTAATAAAATTAAGAAGGTGAAATATTTTAACAAATTTAAGAGATATGAAATGTATTAAGGATCTATTTGGCAATTGCATAAGAATAGATTAGTCTTTTGTGTTTCTAAAATTGTAAAATAAGATTTTTTAAAATATAATTTTAAAAAAGTAACAGATTTATGTATTTGTAACTCTTGAGAGAGTTTTTTAGTCAAACCCACCCCAACACCCCCCCCCCCCCCCCCCCCCCCCCCCCACACACACACACACACACACATTATAAAAATATGTATATAAATGAGATTTACTTATTTTAGAAAGTCAAAATGTGCATGTCTTTCACGCGCAACATCCTTGACATTATTCATTAAGTTCAAACTCTTTTTAGCTACATTTGTAAATTTTAGATGCTTTGAATTTTTTTATTTAATAAAACTTGACTAATAAAATAAATATTTTTATAAGAATTAAATACATTTTTTGTGAAGTGAATACATATAATTTTACATATTTTATAATAGATTATGTACTGATATAGTGGTGTATATACAACATTAGTCCATGATTTCATAGTTGTAGGGAAAAAATATGAAACTTTATAAATGGGTTTCAGAAAAAAAAAAAAAAAAATCAAAAGCTAAAGCAATACGCTCTTATGTGAAAAACAAGTAATCAAAATATATTTGGTTCTACAAAATATGAAATATATAGAAAAGTAATAAAAATCAAAATAAAAAATTAATTAAAAATAAGAACATCCTACTAATGAGAACCTACTTGTATGGTCTGTGTCATGTCATCGAGGCAATAAAACAAGATGCTTTATTAATTTGATTGATTAAATAGATTAACTAAATAATATATGATTTTTATTTTTTTTTTCTTTTTTTTTCCTAAAATGATATTCCTTGATTAGACATGAGGGATAATATGAGAATGCGATCCCTGATAGAACGAAAAAAGTGTTTTGTTTTTTGTTTTATTGTGGGAGGTTATGATGGTGATTTTTTAAAACTTTTGTCATCCCGGTTTAGTGATTTTTTTTTTTTTTGAGTGGGGGCAACTATCGAGTCTTAACTGTGTTTACCCATTATTATCATTAGATGATTTTATATACTGTATTAATGACGTGATAATTATAAAAGATTACATTTTTGTTTGACAACAAGAGAGCTAAAACATTTCTAACACTAGTTATGAAAAGAAAAATATTAGACTCGGTTTTTTTATTTATTGAGGTCTTTGAAAAAATGTTTGACTCAGTCATTTTTATGAAAATGGATTGTACATGTTGTCCTGGAAAAATTATGGGAGAATCCTCATATGACTCAATGATGGATAACTTTGAACTAATTTTCATCCATACATGTTGTGCGTGTAAATTTAAAAAAATATTATGAAAAAACTTTTCTAAAATCAATACTCTTTCTTAATGAAAGGGGTATGTTACATTTTAAAAAGAATTTTTTACAAATATGTCCCTCAACAATCTTATATTGTCAAAATTCTCTTTAAAACCATAGTACCATCAATTCCATGTAATCCCTCACTTGGCGAGGTGGTCAAGATGCATCCTCTCTCGTGGGAGGTCATGGATTCGAAACCCGACTAACCCCTTGTGGGTGTACTAGCCCTTCTGGGCTTGGTTATGGGTCTTGAGTCTCGTTGTTGTATCCGCCCCTCGTGGGCCTTCCTACCAAAAATAAAATAAAATTTCCATGTAAATGGGGCTTTTGAATATAGCATTCAAACATCCGTATATTTTTTTTTGAACGAGAAACAACCGGGTAATGTCAAAATTCCCTTTTGACATAAAACCTATTTACCATCAATATCCTTAAATGTGTCAAATTATGCATGAATGCCCTTTCAAAGAGTAAAAATGCACAATATACACAATATAAAGATATTTTAGATTTTATAGAAATACCCCTAAAATAGATATCCATGCACAACTTAAACCATTTTAAAGAGTATTACTGAAATTAACAATTTATCAATGATATTCTGATAAAATGTGATTTTTGTAAGGGTATATATCCAAAAAAAAACCATTAAAAATTTGACATATCACGTATTCCTAATATTTTTGTACCCTAAAATTATTAATAACAAAGAATAATAGATTGTAAGATGTAAATAAAGTCATTAAAAATATTTTTAAAATATGCTTAAAATATATTGTCCATCTTCTAAATTTTAAAATGATTATGAGTAAGTTACAATTAAAATATAATATCAACAGTCATATTTCTAGAATTAAAGAAGATTAGGTGGAGTAGGATATGATAATATACTATTTAATATATATATATATATATATATATATATATATATATATATATATATATATATTATCATTATCTCAATATAAATCTAATACAAAATATTACAATTAAAATTATATTTCTAGAATTGAATGCGATTTGGATATAGTGTTATGCCATATATATGAGTAGTGGTATGGTGCAATCAGTGGAACCGCGTATATGCATCCCTTTTCAAGCTCATTGAAGCATATACCTCATTGAGCTATATATTTTATTTTATCAACACATACATCGATAAAGCATGTATATAGTGATTTATACGGATTGCATATTATCATTTCACTATATATATATTCTATCATGTCAATCTAAATATAATAAAAATAATGGTAACAAAAAATTATTAATGTGATATGATTACCACCCTTCATTCAATATATTTTTAAAATATTATTAATGTAATGAGGAAAGAAAGTTGAAAACTCTTTTATGTTATATATATATATATATATATATATATATATATATATATATATATATATAGGGAAATGATACGGTGCGGGTCGTGCGGATGTGCGGCGTCGGCCACGGGCCGTCGATCACGGGTCCATCGCATTGGACGGTCGGGGGTGATTCATCTCGACCGTTGGATGCGATGGACCCGCGATCGGACGACTCACGTCGGATCCGCACGACCCGCATATTATCACTCGCGTATATATATATATATATATATATATATATATATATATATATATATATATGGGTGATTACGTGCGGCGAACGGCGGGTGCGGCAGCGATCACGGGTCCATCGCATCGGACGGTCGGGTGCGATTCACATCTACCGTCGGATGCGATGGACCCGCGATCGAACGGTCCACGTCGCGGTCGCACCCGCCGTTCGCCGCACTTAATCGCTCGTGTGTGTGTGTCTATATATATATATATATAAGCGATTAGGTGCGGCGGCCGCACGGTGCGGCAGCCGTCCGAATCGCGGGTCCATCGCATCCAACGGTCGACTTGAATCGCACCCGACCGTTCGATGCGATGGACCCGTGATCGACGGCCCGTGGTCGACGCCGCACCTAATCGTCCCTCTCTCTCTCTCTCTCTCTCTCTCTCTATATATATATATATATATATATATATATATAGGAATGATATTATGCAGTTGGTGCGGTCGTGCGGTGTCAACCACGGGCCGTCGATCACAGGTCCATCGCATCAGATGGTCGGGGGCGATTCACATCGACCGTTGGATGCGATGGACCCGCGATCGGACGACGCACGTCGGATCCACACGACCGCACCGACCGCATATTATCATCGACCTATATATATTATATATATATATATATATATATATATATATGAGTGATTAGGTGCGGTCGTGCGGCGTCGACCACGGGCCGTCGATCACAGGTTCATCGCATCAGATGGTCGGGTGCGATGCACATTGACCGTTGGATGCGATGGACCCGCGATCGGACGACGCACGTCGGATCCGCACGACCGCACGCTATCACTCGGGTATATATATATTGTTACGCCCCGAGACGGCCATCCCCTGAGCGTTACCAATTAGGATCAAATAGAATAACAAGGTTACAGGGAAGCGGTAGCCAATTAAAAATGTGGAAGTATACAATATAAGTAAGTCTGTAAATCAAAAACATTATTACAGACTTGAATACATAAACACTGTCCTGTGAGAGTCTAAATCTAGTCCAATACAGCCATATGTGCAATACACACGATTACTAATACATGTACAAGAAAAATAGGTTTGCTGACAACCTCGTACTCGCCAACCGAAAGGTGGAACGCTCCACGCACGAGCCACGCCAGAGAGATGCTCTAGCTCCACGGCAACCCAATCCCTGGTGGAAAACAACACACGAGAGGTGAGCTATAAGCTCAGTGAGTGACAAGAATCCAAGCTCTACAATGATAATATAATATCAGGGCATTTTTCCTTCCAAGGAAAAGAGATATGGGAGAAATCCAACAGAGAAAAATGTCACGCAAAGACATGACATCACTTAATCATCACCCCTGACCCAGAGGGGAACTCGTAGGACTCTTGGAAAGCAATTAATTCATTAATAGTAATGAGTAGTATCTCAAACTAGTACAACACTTCAAATATTATCTACATCGATGTATAATACATTACGATGCCTTGCATCATCTGGTAGCCCTCTCCCTGGCGGCCTTCCAAGATAGGTACGAAGCCACAAGGTATTGAAATACACATTGAGCCTCCTATGATGTGGTGGCACTATCCAGGGTAGCTTCGATATACGACGATACGGGAGGAAGCACTCCAATGTCATCCTCACCTTCACCCCTAGGGTGACATGAGACTATTAGGTAGGAAATCAACTCGCTAACTCCCTTAACCTTCCGGTAGCCCTCTCCCGGGTAGCCCTCTTCCTGACAGCCTTCCAAGATAGGTACGAAGCCACAAGGGTATTTAAATACACATTGGGCCTCCTATGATGTAGTGGCAGAATCCAGGATAGCTCCAACGCCGGGTAGCTTCAACGCGGATACGAGGTAAGGGAGAAGCATTCCACGCTCACAATACGATCCTTAAGGATCAACTATAATCATCTAGCAATAACAATGCTAATGAGTTCTCCTAAATTTTCATGCAGATGCAACACTCGGGCGCAAAAAAATAGTTGAGTTCTCGCACTTAACAATACGAAGGCATGAACCTAAAGGTGAGTCATCCACACCCTATTACAGATAGACCAAGCATATTATCATAGCTATCGGTTAACGAATACCGATACAATAAATGAATTCTTCTGAATTCTCATATGAGAGCATCACATGGATACAGGGTAGATAAACTGCTACATTTGCATAGTAAAATGAAATATGATCCTAACCATGGATCGCACATATGTCTATCACAGTTATACCTGACTAATTAAACACACACACGATTATTACAAGAGAAACTCTATCATAAAAGAGATATATGGACCACATGTCCAAATAACCTGTGATTAAACCATATATATACACATATATGCACACTTTATACAATCCAACAAGAGTAATTCTATCATAAAGGAGATATATGGACCACATGTCCAAATAACCTGTGATTAAAACATATATATATACACATATATGCACACTTTATACAATCCAACAAGAGTAATTCTATCATAAATGAGATATATGGACCACATGTCCAAATAACCTGTGATTAAACCATGTGCGTTCACATATACACATATATGCACACTTTATACAATCCAACAAGAGTAATTCTGTCAAAAAAATATATATGGACCACATGTCCAAATAACCTGTGATTAAACCATATATATATACACATATACGAGTTCAATTAATTGAATATACAAGCAAAATACAGTTCACTCTAGGCTTCCAAACCTCTCACATAGAACTAGTGAATAGAATGGAAGTCAAACAACACAAGTCACAGACTAACCTGCATTCCACAAGACAGTAATAAATGAAACATACGAATCAATTAATGATCAATAGTGCTAAGTATGACTACGCATCGAGATAATATCACATATAAACTAAATATACAGGTTATCTAGCACAATATCGATTTAGTATAGCAATATTCTTTTAGAAATAAAGATTTAATATAGTTCTAAAGCCCCAGGGATACGCGATGCATGACTACATGCATCGAGCGCTTCCCAAAAGGGGTGGATCGAACCACTCACTGGTACTTGGATCGCCGCGCGTCCGGTCTACGAGATCTGCAAGAACAATCAATGATACTCAATTAAATAAAAGCATCTTGACACAGATAATCATATTACATGAGGACATAGGCCACAAAATATGTCTCTAGATACTAATTTTACAAGGGTTAAAAGGTGACAACGATCTGCCATGCGATTAAACCTTCAGATACCCCCAAAAATTAACTATTCAAATAGATCCAAGCAGATGGAGAAATCACACTGTCCAATTTTTAATCCAAAATAAATCACAGTCTCTCCTCTATCCATACATTATGTAATCGATTAGCACAAAAGATCAATAAGAATAACTAGTCTCCATCTGACATGAATAAATCATCATAACCCTTATACAGCCCAGTCGAAACAAAATTGAACATAAAGAATGAAAATTAACATTCACATATCCTCAAACCTGATATCATCTGTTTCCTTATCAAATACCAGACATGGAATATATGGGTTGTAAATTAATAGAGCTTCAATAAAACATACACTACATCAAAACCTCCTCAACCATCCAAAGATATATGTAAGATCATCACATAAACCCCAATTTATTACAGAAAAATCAATCCTCAAAAGAAATATATTTATACTTCAGCCCCAAATCACAAATTCAATTCAAACTTGAAATAAAACAACCCTATATGTAGAATAATAATGAAAAGAACAAAAATCCTTACCCAATATAGCACGAAAAACACTCCACAAAGTTTTTCCTAATTCTTCCTAATTTTTTTCCTTTTGTTCTCTCGCCGAAAATGACTCTCGGCCGACCTCTCACTCTCACATAACATATAAGCACCACCGACTTCATCTATCAAATGGAATTAATAAATCCGCTAAAATTACCAAACTGCCCTCCCTTAAAAAAACTGTGCGGCCTTGACTAGAACAGCCATAACTTCTTCAATATAGCTCCGAATTACACGATTCCAGCGGCATTGGAAAGCTAAGAAGATTATCTACAGCTTTCATGTTTACACCCAGATCAAATAACCTTTCCAGCTATTTCAAAATCTAGGCTAAACATCATACAGGGCTGCTGCCTGGATTTCTCATCTTCGGGGTATACTCAGAAAAATGCCCATAACTTTTGATACACGAATCCAGTTGATCTAATTCCACTTCTATATGGAAGCTATCTCAAAACTGAACATCTCGTGATGATATCGGATTTTTACCTCCTCATCTTGGGCATTAACAAAATTAAATCCAAACATCAATCCAAACTGCATAATTTCTATAAAGACCTCAAAATGCTACAAAAATTTCCATCTAAACCCAAGTGAACACCAGAACCACAAATATGCAGTTAGATTTTGAAACTGAATGCCCAAACTATTAAAATAAATAAAACGCGATATTTGACCTTTAAAAGTGACACAGTCTTAACATATATATATATATATATATATATATATATATATATATATATATATATATATATATATATATATATATATATATATATGAGACAATCAAATATTAAAGTAAAAGTGTAAGAAACTAAAAAATTAGAATCTTTGGGGAAATGATTTACTAAAGTTGTATGTCTTTAGCCCGAGTTTTTTTTTAAATATGCTTTTTCTCCCAGTGCTGTGCCGATAATAACAAAAGATGTGAATAGAGTCCATCTAGGGCTGTAACTCGGGCGAATTAGGTCGGGTTAGAGCGTTGTCCAAACCCAATCCGCAGGTTAAAACCCCCAATCCGAACTTGAACCCAACCTGACTCCCAACCCGAAAGGCTTAACCCGAACCCAACCCGACCTTTAACCCACAGGTTCGGGTCGGGTTCAGATTGAGCCCGGGCTGGGTTGGACACATGGTTTATATTTTTTTTTTACCTATAACAATGAATCTCATGTATATCATGAGTATATGACAAACAATTAACAAATCAATAATAAACTGAGACCAAATCTATATTGATACACCATTTTCTGTTGATGACTATACACCAACATACACAAATTAAACACAAGACCAAAGAGAGATGCATCTCACTTATCACACCTCTCCGGCTCTCCCAAAAGAAGAAAGAAGCCGGGAACTCCACGCAGATGCGGTGCTCACAAAAGAAGATGGTGTGGCCGTGCATGATGCCATGATGTGGTGGGGGCTCTTTTGCTTCTACAAGTAGGGTTTTCATATGTGAAGAACTTGTAAAATTTAATTCTTACAAAACAAGAGTTTGATTGGGGGAGACATTGATTGGTGGTGAATATGGAGAAGAGAGAGTCCATATGTAATGGAAAGTGAAAAACAAGTCGGCGGCACATATGAAAAATATAGAGAAAAGAAAGAATCTGGTGACTTCTAGGGTGCTTTTGAATGAATGGTTGAGATTTCATCCCCACATAATCAATGGTTTAAAACATGTGGTGTGTTGCAATGGCATAACATTAAATTGAGAAGTGAGAACTCACGGTATTTCATTGATACTTCGGGTTCGGGTTGAACCCGGCTAACCCGAGCCCCTAACTCGAACCCAACTCGAATTGGTTCGGATTTTCTCGGGCTCGGGTCGGGTTGAGCCTAACAGAAAAAAAACCCCAACCCCAACCCGCCCACGAGTCGGGTTGGGTCGGATTCAACCCACCCAAGTTGCACCTCTAAGTCCATTAGAACTGATCACTCGGCCCAAATGGCTAATGGCACTGTTTCATTTTCCTTCCTTCCTGCAATAAGGAATAATCGATCCCTAACCACCCATAGTTAATAAATACGTATTGTTTTAACCCTCTAAAAATAATCAATATTTCAAAAACAAAAACCCTAAAGGAGGATAAAATTGAAAATATGAGGGTTTTTGTTGAAGTATTAACTGTTTCTCAAGGTTAAAAGAATAGATATTTGTTAACCTTGATTTAAATAATGGAATATGTCCGGAATATTTCAAATCTGTTAAAGAATTTTTTACCGCAGGGGTTTATCTACATTTATGGTGTGTTTAAAGGGGGCTACATGGATATATTGAGATTACAAGGGGTTATATGAAATTTTCCCTTAAAAAAGGTATATAATGGCACAGGCATGAACAATCTTTTTTTGAGAAAATGTAGTAATTTGCTACCCGATTCCATTACTGAATATCAAATTACAAATTTTGAACGGGATGTTAGGGGGGGGGGGGGATAAGGAGGGGGTACATATAAAAACATAGAATGAGGGGGGGGGGGGGCATCAGAAGGAATCCCGACACGAGGACGACTCCCGGGTAGAAGAGGATTCTAGCCCGAGAGAGGTCAACCACCTCCCATCACGCTCCCTGCACCATCAGATGGCCGTTATGAATCGAGCATGGACAATCTTGGGGCATGATTGTGTAATTTTTAGGATACAGAGGGTGTAGTTGAATCACGAGGGGGATCAAGGAGACCCATGTGTGATGCATTGATACACAATGAATAGGACTTCGTAATCGTATATACTTGAATTGAATCCAAAAGGCTTTCTTCTCTCTTCTATCATTTGTTCTCTTATGATAAAATTGTTCAGGTACACACATAACATATCATGAACTATTCTAATATTGAGTTTTTATGATAAAAAAATTGAAAAATTTATATCAACCAATCTTAAGTCATACTAATTCTACTAAAAGTTAAATCAAGATGTTGATCTTCTTATTAGTCCTAAGCTTGCTTCATAAAATTATAAGTAGGAATCCTCCAAGCTTATCTGATACACAGGGTTTATGGATCATTATGTGCATCTGAGGTTTTTCAACTAATATTAGTATTCCTCATTAATAAGTCGGAAAAGAAAAAAAACACTGCCAAACTTATTTAATGTCTTGTATTTAGTACGATGTATGTCCAACAAGATATATATACCTCGTCAAATGAAACATAACCCCATTTTAGAAAAAAATAAATTTCAATTTATGTAATATATATCTTTAGAAAATCAAAGAATGTGAGAACTATAGGTAGAGCGGCAAGCAGATACTATCCTTAGCATTTTATTTCATAAGATGATCAATTCATACATAAAGAAATAATGTTTCCTTAATAATACATGATGCGATCTCAATTTGTATACCCCATTCAATCTTCTGAATATAACAAAATTGAAAACATTGTGTAGTTCAGTAAAAAAATTCAAATATTTAGTTCACACAACCACCAAAAAAAAAAAAAATCACCCATTCAGGTTAATCTCAGGAAGAAAGGATTTAAAGCGAAGCTCATAAAAATATGTATACACAAGAAAATATCAAATCAAGAAAATGAAAATCTTGAAGAGGGAATGAAAAGTAGCTAGCCCAGATTCAGATAAAACCTGCAGACCAAATAAATCTGCAGAAGAGTGCAATTGAAATATTAGTAATTATTCACAATATGAATATAACAAGCTCAATAACAAAAATCGAATGTGTAAATCGGCATGTCGGCGATGAGTTCTCTATGGACAGCCACCATAACATGTGGAGGGCAAAAAAATGAGGCCCACCAACCATGCTCCACATATTAACAGTCTATGATCCGATTGATAAAGGCCCACAACCCGGATCGCCCAACATAGGTGGATGCAGCCCCTCAACCCTTCAATGCCCAACGATCGAACATCATTTCAACTCAATAAATCCATAGTTTAATTTTTGAATCAGGGATGATCAATTGTTGATTATTTAAATATGGAGTCATCATAAATTTGATCATAAATATCATCAATTGATCTATAAAATCCCAGCAAATTATATATTTGTAAAAGGATAATGACTGAAGATCCAATAAATCCCAACAATAACACATAATTTATCCCCTAGAATCTGGGATCTCATCTCATCCATGCGATGGGAGAAGGATCCCCAGAAGATTATAAGATTTGACTGAAAACACTATAAATAGGGAATGAGTTCTCCCTATGCCAAAAATCTTTTTTTGCAACAACCTTAGTTGTGCATTCTACTGATTTGAACGTCGGAAGGTCTTCTGCAGGTCACCCCCAACCCTGTGTCTGACGACCTTCGAGAAGGAGGAGAAGCGCCGGTGATACCAAGGAAGCTGTCGGGAGGAGCAGACGGATCCTGATGACTTGAACCCGGTTAGTCACTTTTTTCCCCTCCAACATGTATGAATAAAAAAATCTATGTTAGTAAGTAACATGATTAAAATGGTTAAAGATCCAATCAATAATTAACCTTAAATAAATTAGTTCTTTTGATACATACCAAATTATCCCTATGTAATTTGAACTGCTGGGTAGCCTAGTGTGTTTTTTTAACATCATAGTTCACCAAGAAATTTGGCTAAGCTAAGAGTGTCAGAAGCGAAGCTAATCATAGGATGGCATTCTCTATTAAACTTTAGTGCTACTTTTTACCACTGTAGAGAAATGTATAATCTAAAAATGAACACAAGGGAACAAAGTAAAGATCAAAGACAGTACAATATATGCAGATGGGTAAGATATATCAGATATTGTTATAAGAACAGAACCTCTTCCCCCAATTTAATGACAACCCATTTCATACACGGCTCTTTATGTCCTGCCGGAGTTGCCAACATTCAAATATTATGTGAACTACAAACTTTGTAATGTTTTGATATCATAACATCACTGAGAAATGATGGGTTTGACTTAATATAGGTGATTTCGCATGTCCTTAGTATTTATTTTATTTTATTTTTTCAGAACTCTCCCGATGTTCATAAACTTAGCCCGAATTATACTGAATTGCAAATTTCTATACTCGGCCAAATTATTCCCAAATTCTGAAATGGTGACAAGGGATGTCAGTAACAACTAAGGTAGAACAAGACCAGCTTCAGCTAACTACAGGTAATTAACCAAAAGAAGAAACAAATATAAATACTTCTTCAAGACATAATCATATGCAATTGTAGATCAAGGTTAAACTTCAAAGATTTTTCAAACGCCCCCAAATAAATTATTTTATCCCCGTTGCAGAGGAGTTAGTAGAATTTAGCACCAGAAAATCAGTGTAAGAAAATCTTTGATTTTTTTAGAGTACCAATAAAATCAGGTGTTCCCCAAGCAACTCCCCTTGTCAAATTTCCAGGATCACTCATCACCTGCATGGTGGTAAGCAAATCAGGCAACTCATAACAAGTGTCATTTATGAATTGAAGGAAGTCACCCTGTTAAAAAGAGAAGTAAAAAACTAAGTCATATATACAAATCTCCAACAATTTTTCAGTCTTATGTATCCCATGGTTTTAGATGTAACAAGAAGGAAAATAATATGCAACATAACTAGATTCACTGACATCATATGTAAGCTCAGACACATTAAATAGCATTTTCAAGCATCTTGAATAGCCGTTCATAATTATATAATTATGACTATCCATTGAATAAAAATGAAATCATCAAGTTCCACATCCACCAAAACGAGCACTGCATGCACTTGTGTACATGCCACATTACATCGAGCGTGATGAATATTCTGTAGAAGAACTTAGAGAACAGATAAGATTGGAGTTTGAGGCGTGAAGATCGCTATCCTTAAAGTGTTATTAGTCCTCGCTCAAATATATTGAGTTTGTTAGAGGGTTTGAAGACTAAAACACTTTCAGGATACAACAAACTCAAGGAGTCTGCAGATAGCAACTCTAAAGAACTCCTGCAACACTTTGAAACAGGGATGGACCCAGGATTTAGAACAAGAGGGGGTTGGGACCAAACAATACACTTGAAATAAAAAAGTTGTAACAAAATATAAATATAAAGATGATAATTTAAGTAAAAAATATCAAAATTCAAATAATTCATTAATAAGTTAATGCATCAATGAAGATCTCTTAGATATTTTTTATAATAGTCACAAAAGTTAATAAGAAATTGGAAAAGGAGTATCCGTGACATCTTCAGTTTTTGGACATTTAGGTGAAGGACTTTCAATAACTAGAGGTGGATTAAAATTAGAAGAAGGAAGTGAATCGGCCATCTGGTTGGAGCAATTTCCTTTAAAGAATGAGTCAATCGTTTTAAACTTGCTCATAATTGACCTTAAAGTTCAATTGAAAATCAACAAACTAAAAAAATAACTCTATCCAAATAAAATAAATAAATAAATACCAACAAAAATATTTTATAAAAACATGTACCTCGTTAACGTAAATATATGCTCCAGTGATTTTCTATCTATGCATATAGAACTAAAATTGGGGCTAGAAAAAAAATATTACTTAAATATTACTCATACAAAAATTTGATGAATTGAAGATGAACCTAATATTTCTAAATCTCATAATCCAATCAATAAAATTAAATCAAACTTACCAACACAAAATAAACAGAAATCAAATGCAAAAAAAAAAAAAATCAAAATGTGGTAGTTAAAATATGTTTCATCTAAAAAAAATATTAAACATACAATAAGAAGGATCGAAAAGTGTTAAAAATGCTTTCAATGGGTCTGAGATATCTTGAGAGACGATGCCACAAAGATCACACCAATTTTGGTTTTTTCTTTCGGCTGTACGTGGGGAGTGGGATTGAAGAGGTATTGTTATTAGGTTTTTTTTTTAAAAATTTCAATGGGTCCCCCACTTGGTGGCTTGTCCCTAGGCCTGTCAACGGGTCGGATCCGGGTCGGGTCGGGGTGGATCCGGACCCGACCCGTTTGATTGTCGGGTCCTTTGGGTCGGGTCCACATCGGGTCTCGGGTCAGGTCGGATCGACCCATTAACAAAAGTAGGTCAGACAAAGAAAGATTGATAAACTTTTTAAAGGCCTACAATGACTTCATTTTTATTTCTTTTTAATAGAGTGTAATATATTATAAATAGTTTTTCATTATTTTGATTTTTTAATGTTTAATAAGATGACATTTGGAATACGGTTTAGATTATTACACTTTTACGTGAAGTTAAAAGATTGTAAAAATATTTCAAATGCTTAAAATTTTAAATGAGTATTCAATATTTAGTTATAAATGTTGGGTTGGATAATAAATGTTGGGTTGGATCATAAATAAAAAAAAATAAAAAAGTATTTAGGTTGGGTCAATCGGGTCCATCGGGTCCATAGGATCGGGTCGGGGTGGACCCAGACCCGACCCGTTTTTATTGTCGGATCCTTCGGGTTGGGTATTTATGCCTTCTATTGGGTCGGGTCTTGTTAAGACTGTGTCACTTTTAAAGGTCAAATATCGCGTTATATTTATTTTAATAGTTTGGACATTCAGTTTCAAAATCAAACTGCATATTTGTGGTTCTGGTGTTCACTTGGGCTTACATGGAAGTTTTTGTAGCATTTTGAGGTCTTTTAGAAATTATGCAGTTTCGATTGGTATTTGGATTTAATTTTGTTAATGACCAAGATGAAGTAGTAAAAATCTAGTTTTATCATGAGATGTTCAGTATTAAGTTAGCTTTCATACAAAAGTGGAATTAGATCAACTGGATTCATGTATCAAAAGTTATGGTGTTTTTCCAATTATACCCGGATAGAAATCCAGGCAGCAGCCCTGTATGATGTTTAGCCTAGATTTCGAAATAGCTGAAGAGGTTATTTGATCTGGGTGTAAACATGAAAGCTGTAGATAATCTTCTTAGCTTTCCAATGCCACTGGAATCATGCAATTCCGAGCTGTATTGAGGAAGTTATGGCCTTTTAAGTGAAGGCTGTACAGAGGTTTTAGTCCGAGGACAGCTCGGACATTCAGTCCGACCTTGCCCATTAAATCCCCTCTATATGTTACGACTTCAGCCCTCTCTCACCCTCTCATAGAGCTCTCTCTCCCTCTATTTGGTCTCTCTTTTCCCCCCTTTGTGTGTGTAAAGGAGGAGAGGAAGTTGAAGGAGATCAAGGTGAAGAGGAAAATCAAGGGAAGGAGCCTTGTGTTTGCTTGATCTCTATCTTTCAAGCTCTCTCTTTGATCCCTCTTTGTGTTGGGTCAGCTAGGGATGGTGGTGAAGATGAGGTGCTTGTGTTTATGCAACAACAAGAAGAAGTGGAAGAGAGAAAGGTGTGTGAGCTTGTGTTTATTGTTGGTTGTTGTTGTTGTTTCTCTCCCTCTCTAAATCAGCCCCCCCCCCCCATGTGTTTGGTTTTATGCATCTATGAAGGGTGTATGTGAGATGGCTGATTTGGTGGTGGTTGTGGCTGTGCTATGTGGCATGTGTGATGGTGGTTGTTTGTGGTGATGGTGGTGGAACTCCTTATGTGCACCATCTCCTCTTCTTCCCAAGGTATATTCACTTCCCCTTTGTGCCTTGTATGTGTTTGTGTTTATGCTTGTATGAGTGTGTATTATTGAATTTTGGTGCTGTTGGAAGAGTGTAATGTGTAATTGCTACTGCACATGAGATGGTTGCATTAATGCATGAATGGGGTGGTTTTATGTTGTAAGGCAGATTTTCTGTCTCTTTAAGATCCTTGTGTTTGAGGTATTTGGAGGCATATTTTGAGGCTTGTGTCTTCATTTCATATGATCATCTATGTGTCTAGATGCTATATATCAAATTTGGTGTCATTTGGTTACCTGTATTGAAAGATATAGCCTAATGTTCATGGTCTGTCCGGATTCGCGCAGAAATTAACCAGTTTCGGAAAATAATTTATTTCGGGCATTTAGGGATCTTATCAAGTTATTATGTCTTCATGGAATATGATCCTAACATATCATAGAATGTGTGTGATTTATTTCAGTATTTTTGGATGTGTATTTTGTGCTGTGGAGACTAATGTTTGGGGCTGGTTGTAGTAGATGGTCTAATCTTGTATAAATATGTGTCAAAGAGTTATTATGCATGGTGTGGGCAATACCAGGAGTTGATGTCTTCATGAAAAAGGCTTGTATATGTGTCGAGATGATTTATATTTAATGGAGCATCATTGGTTGTTCTTGCAGATCTCGTAGACCGGACGCGAGGCGATCCAAGTACTAGTGAGTGGTTCGATCCACCCCTTTTGGGAAGCGCTCGATGCATGTAGTCATGCATCGCGTATCCCTGGGGCCTTATAACTATATTCAATCTTTATTTCTAAAAGAGTATTGCTATACTAAATCGATATTGTGCTAGTTAACCTGTATATTTAGTTTATATGTGATATTATCTCGATGCGTAGTCATACTTAGCACTATTGATCACTAATTGATTCGTATGCTTCATTTATTACTGTCTTGTGGAATGCAGGCTAGTCTATGACTTGTGTTGTTTGACTTCCATTCTATTCATTAGTTCTATGTGAGAGGTTTGGAAGCCTAGAGTGAACTGTATTTTTGCTTGTATATTCAATTAATTGAACTCGTATATGTGTATATGTGAATGCACATGGTTTAATCACAGGTTATTTGGACATGTGGTCCATATATCTCTTTTATGACAGAATTCTTCTTGTTGGATTGTATAAAGTGTGCATATATGTGTATATATATGGTTTAATCACAGGTTATTTGGACATGTGGTCCATATACCTCTTTTATGATAGAGTTTCTCTTGTAATAATTGTGTGTGTGTTTAATTAGTCAGGCATAACTGTGATAGACATATGTGCGATCCATGGTTAGGATCATATTTTATTTTACTATGCAAATGTAGCAGGTTATCTACCCTGCATCCATGCGATGCTCTCATATAAGAATTCAGAAGAATTCATTTATTGTATTCGTTAACCGATATCTATGATAGTATGTTTGGTCTATCTGTAATAGGCGTGTGGATGACCCATCTTTAGGGTCTTGCCATCGTATTGTTAAGTGCGAGAACTTAACTGTTTTTCCTCACGTCCGAGTGATGCATCTGTATAGCAATTCAAGAGAATTCATTAGCATTGTTATTTGCTAGATGATTATAGTTGATCCTTGAGGATCGTATTGTGAGCATGGAATGCTTCTCCCTTACCTCGTATCCGCGTTGAAGCTACCCGGCGTTGGAGCTATCCTGGATTCTGCTCCTACATCATAGGAGGCCCAATGTGTATTTCGATACCCTTGTGGCTTCGTACCTATCTTGGAAGGCCGTCAGGAAGAGGGCTACCCGGGAGAGGGCTACCGGAAGGTTAAGGGAGTTAGCGGTTGATTTCCTTTCTAATAGTCCCATGTCACCCTAGGGGTGAAGATGGGGACGAGGTTGGAGTGCTTCCTCCCGCATCGTCGTGCGTCGAAGTTTCCGAGCGTTGAATGCTTCTCCCCTACCTCGTATCCGCGTTGAAGCTACCCGGTGTTGAAGCTATCCTGGACTATGCCTCCACATCGTAGGATGCCCAAGTGTATATTTTAACACTGTTTTGGCATCGGACCTACCATGGATGGTTGCTAGGAAGAGGGCTACCCGGGAGAGGGCTACCGGAAGGTTAAAGGAGTTAGCGAGTTGGCTTCTGATTTCAATAGTCCCATTTCACCCCCTAGAGGTGAGGGTTAGGGTAAGTTTGGGTCACGTTGTCGCGTGACATTTATATTGGGAATGCCCAAAGTATAATACATCTGCTGAATGGTGTGAGGCATTGCGATTAGACTTAAGGTACTATGTTATCTAATAATGATATTCATTATGGTTAACCGTTTGGTTCCTCTCCAAGAGTTCTAAGAGATTCCCCCCTACGGGTCGAGGGTTAGGGTGAGGTGAGATCGCGCCTTCACGTGACATTTATATATGTTGAGTTTCATCCCATATTCTTTTTCTTAGAAAGAAAAACAAAGATGATGAACTAATATCATATGATTATTATAGAGCTTGGATCCTTGCCACTCACTGAGCTTGTAGCTCACCCCTCGTGTGTTATTTTTTCACCAGGGATTGGGTTGGCGTGGAGCTAGAGCATCTATCTGGCGTGGTTCGTGCGTGGAGTGTCCCATCTTTCAGTTGGCGAGTGCGAGGCTGTCAGCAATCCTATTTTCTTGTATATGTATTAGTAATCGTGCGTGTTGCACATATGGCTGTATTGGACTAGACTTGGACTCTCACAGGACAGTGTTTGTGTATTCAGGTCTGTAATAATGTTTTTGATTTACAGACTTATTTATACTTTATACTTCCGCATTTTTT
Source organism: Acorus calamus (assembly GCA_030737845.1). NCBI lineage: Eukaryota > Viridiplantae > Streptophyta > Magnoliopsida > Acorales > Acoraceae > Acorus > Acorus calamus. Next base: position 17,578,250 of record CM060876.1, read on the forward strand.
TTAATTAGCTATCGCTTCCATGTAGCCTTGTTACCTTATTCGATCCTTGTCAGTTTTTGTGTGATTGGTATGTTTCCGGGGCGTAACAGGTCTGGGTCAGATCCGGGTCGACCCGCGATCCGTTGACAGGCCTACTTATCCCACACAACTTATCAACAATTCTTTATTGGGCTAAATGGGCTGTACATTAATTACTGAGAACTATATGGAATGCATTATGATTTATGCATGAGCCACTAATTATTTTTTTCAAAATCTCTAGGGGGGGGGGGGGGGGGGGCTAGCTCAATAATTTGAATGTTAAAAAATATGAAATCTAACAAAAATAATTACATATTATTTTTTATACACACACGCACAAGTGCACCTAATAATGCGTCATTATGCGCTGTATATACACGCGTAAGCGTGAGTGGTCCCCCTTTGTTTTTTTCAAAACCCTTTACACATGTGGACTAATATATAAAATGAAATTTTTTTTTTAAATTTTTGATGTGGGACTATTCCCAAACACCCACTCCACATATTACAATTTTTTTTAATGTGTTCATCTTGGTTAACCTAAAACTACATGTTATTATTTTGGAGGAGAAAAGTAAGGGCATTCTCATCAATGGCCAGATTTTGATGGTCTTTTTTCTTCGAATATATGTTTTTTTATTTTTTTAACAATGGTGCTCCTAAGGATCCCGGGATTTTGATGTCACCTTCACAGGATGGCCATTTTTCTTTGAATGTACGGTAGTTTTGAACGGCAATTTATCTACTAGGCAATGCTCTATGAACTTAACTACCCACACGTGCAACATTTCTCAATGAGGCCTAATTTTATAAAATCATTGCAAGATTTTCTTATTATCGATGTTATTTAAAAAAAATCAAGAACCTCGCGTTAGATTATAATAGAAATAAGTGATGACCTGTTTGTTTGGTCGTGTGTTGCCTAGGACAATGAGAGTGAGACCATATTGGGCTTTTTAGATATGGAATTGGTGACAGAAAAAAATAAAAGTTTTTAAGTTTCCTACTTCCATATGCTGTTATTTGGACTAATTGTAAGTTTCTTTTATCAGTTACAAAAGGTCTACATTACCCCCTTTAAAAAAAAGTTATTTTTTTTACATACAAATTTACATAAAAAGGGGGGAGAATATTGAAACAAAAAATGTCGGACGTTATTACATGTAGTAAGTACCATTTCGCTAAGAATGTATATGTTTTATTAGAAGAAACATATAACTTGTTTAATGTGAGTATATACAATCCATTGAAACAAATGTATATTTTTAATGAGAAATATTTGGTGAAAGATTATTAACATGAAAGAGTGTTGTTTTATAGATAGTTTTTTTTCAACCCAAATTCCAATCTCATACAGTGAAGTATCATTTATTCTACACACGAAATTATTTAGAATAAGAAATATTGTGTTGATATTAAAATGAAGGGCGCTGATACACGCGGTCCTTTTTATAGCCCATTTTACATTTTCATACGTTAAGATAACGTAGTATATACTACGTTATCATAGCATATGAGTTATATCATATTATATGACCCAATTTTTTTTTCATTATGAAAAAAAATACACTAATGTATTTTAGTATATACTTCATTTCATATAATAGCATGTACTTCAAAAGATGAGTGTATGATTTTTAAAAAATAATGAACTGCAAAACAGGCTGTAATTGTGGTTGTGTGTATCTTTTTACTAAAAGGAATAATCATAACCAGATAAAAATTCGTTTAGGGCCCAGTAAAAAAAATCAAATCTCAAGAGGGTTCTACATAGTTATCTACCTCCACACGCCCCACTCCATTTATTACGTATGCTATTCATCAATCAAAAGGTGCACAAGCACCACCACACTAGCTAGCACATTGGTTGAGATGCACCCGCTTTGAAGCGGAGATCCTAAGTTCATTCTCCGGTTTATTCCCCTGTGGGAAGTGTTTGTCCTGGTAGACTGTTGCTATGGGCTTTGAGTCCAGTTAGGTTATGTAGTGAGCCTTTCTAAGAAAAAAAGGTGCACAAATATTGAAAATGTAACTTTTTTTTTTATATAGCAAATGTAGATATTTTTATTTCGTAAAAGAGAGTGCAAAATAAAGCATGTCTGAACAAAGGATGAGAATGAGAAGATGAGAAAAAAGAGAAAACCAAAAAGTTTAACAAAGGTTCGGTAGAAAAGATTTCGACCAAGCCTCTACCAAAGCAGTTATTCGCTCACTCGTATGAACAGAAGTTACCAGTTTTTTTATCGACAAAACTTCAAGTATACTCTAATGTTTAAAAAGTTGTTCATTTTAAAGAGTGTTGATACAGGGAGTCTGTTTTTATAGCCCGTTTTGCAACCCACAAGCTATGATAACGTAGTATATACTGCACTATTATAGTGTATAATGCACTATCATAGTATATACTTCAGTCCATTTTTTTCATTTTTTCTCCATGAAAAAAATATAATTGTATACACTTCAAATGGTGAGTGTGTAATTTTATAAAAAGAAAAACGGAATAAACTGCAATTGGGATTACAATGGGGCTTCGTGTATCTTTTTTCCCATTTTAAACCATTTGACACTTAATTAAACTCAATAATGGGCCCAACACAACCAATGAGAAAGTTTTGAGTAAAAAAAAAAGAGTTTTAATTCCAGTTCCATATGTATTCATAGAAAATTATCAAAATATATACCCACCTTAGCAAAATATATGCTTCAATCATTTTTTTTTACATTTTCTATAAATGCAATTAATTAAAGTATATACTTTATTTTTTTTTATAAAAACATGTACTTCGTTAAATGAAATAGAATTCTTTAAAAAAATTCAAAACACTTGTAAATTAGATTTAGGGCAAAAAATGGACTGGATGTAACATTATTCTTAAAGAATTGGTTTCAACAGTAAGGACCAAGATATATGAAAATCTATCACTCATTCAATTCTACCAAACATTATTGATGTTTGAAAACATGCTCAACCCGGTTTTAAATGATTAAATTTTTGGGAAAATGGCTAAAAGAGTCCCCCAAAAGTTAAAAATAATCAAATCAGTCATTTTTTAAAATTACACTTAAAAAAGTCTCATTTTACAAATTTAGAAACACAAAAGACTAATCTATCTTTGTGCAATTAAATTCTTAATACATTCCATATCTCGTAACTTTGTTAAAATATTTCACCCTCTTAATTTTATTAATATTTTCACACATTTTCATGTAGATCAATTTTTTATTATTGTAAATTCTTTATAATTAGGTAGATTTTGTGAAATATGTACCAATATAATTTGAATTTTTTAATATGAAATCCATTAAATATTAATGTTTTTTTTTTAAATGGATATGTACTAATGATATCATAAAAATATGTAAATAGCCAAAAAATAAAAAATGTGAATAAATATTTAGAATACTAAAATATTATCTACTGCATTGTGGTACAACACATATTTAATTACATATTATGATTATACACAATGAATAATAATAAACAATATTATGTAAGATATATATAAAAATCACACAGTATATATATAATAACAAAACTTATAAGAGGATTTATTTTCATCATGTATAGAGAGATTGTTGTTTTGTAGGAAAATTTTTTTTTTAGTGTGGAATAAAGAGGGATGTTAAAGATTTAATTATATAAGGGCAGATTAGTCTTTTGTGTTTCCAAAACTGTGAAATGAAACTTTTTTAGGTATAATTTTAAAAAATGGCTGATTTGAGTATTTCAAACTCTTGTGAGAAATTTTTTTTGGTCATTTCCCCTAAATTTTTCACATAAAAAATTGAAATAATTTTGTAACATTCATTTAATTAGAAAGTGCTTATTGAGTGGTCGATTCCATTTCACTAAATGAAGTGGCATAACTATGTTTTTAAACTAATGGGGCCAAACCATATATGTATCATTAACTTTTAAAATAAATAAGAGAAAAATCCATATAACCCCCTATAAACCGATTGAAATCCATAAAATCCCTTGACTTTTCTTAAAATTCATATAACCCCATGAAAACACATAGTAAATCCAAATAACCCCCTAAAAAAATTTTACGTTTACAAATAATGAATATTTTATGAATATTATGCCACCAAAAAACATGTGATACAATGAATATGTATATTAATGGAGTTTTTGTTATGCATTCTAAGTAATATTTTTAAGGGAAAAATCCATATAACATAAACCGACTGAAATACATATACGTTTTTTAAAATCTATATAATCCCTTGAAAATACATAGTAAATCCAAATAACTCCCTCAATAAAATTTACGTTAACTGATGATGAATATTTTATGAATATTATGCCACGTTTACATATGTGGGGGTGGTTGAAAATAGGAAAAAATCCATACAGCCCTGAAATCTAATTGAAATCCATATAATCCTCTGTCTTTTCTTAAAATCCATATAACCCCCTCCAAATAACTCCTTGAATAAAATTATCATTGACAAGTGATGAATATTTTATGAATATCTTGTTTGGTTAACCCTGATGACAACATAATATACTAAATTTTTTTACAATGTATTAAAAATATGAAAAAATCTATGAAAATAATGATTTTACCCCCTCTGGATATATTATAAAACCTTATCTGTTGGGGTAAAATATTTATTTATAGAAGATTTTTCACATTTTTAACAAATTGTAGGATTTTTTGGTATATTGTGTTCTCTATCAGGATTAACAAAACATAATATTTACAAAATATTCATCATCTGTAATCGTAAATTTTATTCATGGGGTTATTTGGATTTACTAGATATTTTCAGGGGGTTATATAGATTTTAAGAAAAGTCAGGGGGTTTTATGTATTTTAATAAGTTTACGGGGGGTTATATGGCCTTTTCCCTTAAAAATATCACTTAGAATGCATAACAAAAACTGCATTAATATACATATTCATTGTATCACGTTTTTTCATCATTAAAATATCTCATTTTTTCTGCATATTATCACTTTAGTTAATTTTTTTTTCTAAATATGTCAATCAATACGGTTAAATCATTTAGTAGTGATTTTTTTTAGCGCAGTTATACACAATCAAATTTTTTAGTCTATACTCAAATTAACTACTCATACTCAAATAACAAGATATTCAATAGAATTTATACTCAATTTAATTTTTTTACATTTCCTGTACATGAGTTCATATAATTCATTAGATATTTAATCTTTTATAAAATTATATATCTTATTAGATGATATATTTTTTTAAATATCAGTATGAATTAAAAATGAGACTGAAAAAATGATTGGTTGTAACATTTTTCTTTTGAAAAATGACACTCAACTTGTGTGTAGCCCTATTTATAGTCGACACCATTTTTCTTTAATGTAAAAAAAATTATACACTCACCCATAGAAGTATATATTGTTATACGAAATGAAGTATACAATAAAGCACAATAGTATATTTTTTTTAGAAATGAATTTTTAACTTTTCATATACTACGATAGAGCCTATATGCTATGATATGACAATATATCTCACACTATTATAGTCTATAGAGCTACAAACAGAATTAAAAAATGGACTGAGTATATAGGGCAAGCCCTGATATTTTAAAATTTCGGTGAGGCCCTAGACGGCCTTTTAAAATAGAGACCTATCACAAAAAAAAAATTATGTTGCTTAAAAATTATGACCCAATAAATTGCTATTTTTCATTATTATCTGGAAGAATATAAAGACAAATACATGGTCTCATTTGCTTTATCTCATAACTCAAATAACATATGATTATTTAGAAATCCATTTTATAACAATTGTATATAAAATAAAAGTTAAGGCTGAAGGGGGTGACTATTCATCTTCCAAAATGAGATTTAAAAATTTTAATTATATATAAAAAAAAATTATAGGCATTGGATGATTGAGATTACTTGTATTTTTTCTTTCTATTTGGAGCCCTTATATTAATTAAAAATAATCAGATTTCATAATAGGCCAGATTGAACCCTATAACAGAATTGAGGTACTCATTGCTGTTTTTTGGCATTTGGGGTTGGGGCACTTAGGTAAGCTGCTTACCGGGCCTTACACCTAAGGCCAAACATGTGAGTGTAACACCACACTTTATTTTTATTTTAATCCAGGCTATGTCAGCATTTCTAATTGCATTTTGGCATGCCTACCGGACCTACACCCAAGGTCGGGCATGTGAGTGCAACACCACTCTTTATTTTCATTTCAATCCAGACTGTCAGCATTTCTAATTGTTTTTTGGCATTTGGGGCCGGCAGCTGCTTTCTGGCCCAGATGCCAACAAGACAGATCTGATATATTAATAAGTCAATTTTTTGTCGCCCTTTAGTAGGCCTGTCAACGGGTCGCGGGTCGACCCGGACTTGACCCGATAGAAGGCATAAATATCCGACCTGAAGGACCCGACAATGAAAACGGATCGGGTCTAGGTCCACCCCGACCCGATCCTATGGACCCGATGGACCCAATGGACCCAATCCAAATACTTTGTGATTTTTTTTATTTATGATCCAACCCAATATTTATGATCCAACCAAACATTTATAACTAAATATTGAATACTCATTTAAAATTTTAAGCATTTGAAATATTTTTACAATATTTTGACTTCACGTAAAAGCGTAATAATCTAAACCGTATTTCAAATGTCATCTTATTAAACATTAAAAAATCAAAATAGTAAAAAACTATTTATAATATATTACACTCTATTAAAAAGAAATAAAAATGAAGCCATTGTAGGCCTTTAAGACGTTTATCAATCTCTCTTTGTCTGACTTACTTTTGTTAATGGGTCGACCCGACCCGACCCGAGACCCGATGTGGACCCGACCCGAAGGACCCGACAATCAAACGGGTCGGGTCCGGGTCCACCCCGACCCGACCCGGACCCGACCCGTTGACAGGCCTACCCTTTAGTCTCATCACGTGACCTAACCATCATCACTTCCAACTTTTTATCTCATCTTGTGCACAGTAAGGCTGTGTTTGGTTTGAATGGATTTCAGCACTTATTAGGCTGGAAACAGAAATTAAGCATTTTTTTCTTATTTATGTGTTTGATTGATTCCACATTCAGAACTAATAAAACCCATTTTAACAAAAATATTCTGCAAAATTTAAGTGGAGCATACCTCACTTATTTTACTCAAAACGCAGGTTAACCCTTGTGAAAAGTCAAATTTGCCCTCCTACATTTCAAATATTACCTAGCAGGCCAGCACTATATAAACTGTTTTTTCCAAACACTCTCTCTCCTGCTCAACATTTTCACCCTAATCGAAACCCTAGACGCTGCGCTAATCTCCACTAACGACCTTCGTCACCGTCTCGCTTGCTCGTCGACCCCTCTTCTTCGCTTTACCCCGTTTGGGTACTGCCATAACAGTGGAATAACAGGGAATAGCTTGGAATAGAGGGTGAAATGGTGTTTGGTTAATGGGAATAAAACAGTAAACGAATGCCAGAAAAACATGGTATTAGTGGGTATACGAATTCCACCTCTCCATTGGAATTAGCTACTCCAACCAAATTCATAAGTGGGCCCCACTGTCAAATAAAATGTCATCCCCTCTTATAAATCAACTATAAAATCAACATCATTTTTCATCTTTTATAAATCCTTATCTATACCTTATTCAAATTTATCAACCAAACAACAAAACTTTATGATTACATTTTTCGATAATAATAACTAAAAATATAACCAAACAAAAAATGACTTATTCTATTAATATTTCTGGAATAGTCATAAAGTCCATAATAGTTTATGTCTCTATCCAAACGGGTACTAAATGGCTCCAAACAGTTGACTAGATGCGAATAATATCACTAACCTTCTCCATCACCCATTTGATTAATAAGTCAATTTTTTGTTGCCATTTCCACGTTGTGTTATCTCATCTCATGACCTAAATTCGTGCACAATAAATGTGAATTTAAAATGTTGACATAAGAGGGGGTCCAAATAATTATAAGCTTTGTGAATTGTTTTTCTTTTTTATAAAGAAGATGAGGAATTTGAAAACTAAGAGATATACAAATCAAATAAATTTAAAAGGATCTTGTGTTCTCGTATCCATTTAAAAAGGCAAGCAAACACATTGAAGGATTGTAAATAAAGGCATCCTATTTCTTGCCATTTCAAGAGTCCGGTTAAGTCAGGTGGCCCACCATATAAACGATTAATGATGACAAAAGAGATCATATCCTGTAAAGAGGACAACGGAAATGCGTCCGAGTCATAAATGTTAGGAATGTGACGCAGCGTAGAGTCACGCTCTTTTGCGGATTGGATTGAAGATGCAAGATCTGCAGACGTTGTTGATTCTTCACGAAGAATACTAAGACGATAAGCTTCAACGTATCTATTGATTTATAAGAATATAAAAAACAATGGACTTCTATGAATATGTTATTATATCAAGAACAATAAATACAATAGAAGAATTTTAATGAAGAGAATAATCTCAAATTTTTAAAAATTTGATCTCATTTAATTTTGTATTACAGAGTTTATTTATAGAGTAGAGAATCCTAACAAATTAAGATTTCAACAATAAATCTCTCAAATCACCTAATCTTAATTGAATCGTAAATAAAAATACAAAACATATATGAATATATCTAAATATAAAAATACTAATTAATCCTAATTATGCATAAAAGATATGAACCTAACAAATAATATTAAAATTGTAAATCATCAACAATCGTCCATTTTGTGGTCCTAGATCGAAATGTACATGATCGTGCTGCATCATTCTCCCCCTTTTTATAAAAACTCGTCCTCGAGTTTAGTTGAACAATTTAGTGATGAAGCCCGAGCAATTATTGACGTGATCTACTGAATTTTAATGGTGTAACTTCAAGAATACTCAATCGATCAAAGCTGACAACGTTTGTGTTTTTTTTATCTCTAGTGGCCATGGGAATTTTAAATACACGTGGGGTTGGGTCTTTTGAAAAGAAAACCTGGTATGAGAAGTTAAATGAATTTTTTTTTCTTTTTTTTATATGAAAAGGTGAGGTAATGGAGGATGAAAAGGTGGGGGTAATGGAGTTGGCTGTGAATTTTGTTTGGAGGTTGGGATGGTGGAGTATGATAGAGTTTTTCTTTTTCCTTTTTTTGTGTTGGGGTGTGTAATCCGAATGGAAGAGATAAATGAGATAATAAGATGTAAAATGAATATGGTTCAACGGTGATAGTGGCTCAGCAACGATAATGATAGCAGCACGTGGCGACTCTCGACAGAAGCGGTGGCCGTGTTGGATAGCAGCAGTGACGATGACTGTTCGGCGGCGTCGGGGCTTGGAAGTAGTGGCTCTCGACAATGACGGCTCTCAACGGTCGCGGCGGCTCGCGGTAGTAGTCGCAACTTGGCTCTGATACCAACTGATGCAACGTGGGTCACACTCTTTTATAGATTCGATCGAAGATGCAAGATCTACAGGCTCCAAATTATTTTGTTAGTAAAAAATATAAAGAATAAAAAAATTCTGAATTTTGTGTTCCCCTTTACCTATGAAATAAACATTTCCTTGATAAATAGGCATAATTACTAACACAATTATTTATCTTAATAAAAAATTATTGGCTGGACAGCCTTTTTCCTTTTCTGGTAGTGCCACAAAAAAAATTTGTCATGCTACACATGCAAAAAGGTGCACTACATTTTATTGTGTGATTCAATGTCCCCCATGGACTGTGGTTGCCCGGGCCCCAGGAAAGATACATTCCTTTAAAGGAAAAAGTTCAATTGTAGTCCCAATTGAAGTCTATCTTGTTTCTTTTTTATAAAAAAATTCATACACTCATCCATTAAAGTGCATGCTGTTATATGAAATGAAGTATATACTAAGATACATTAATATATTTTTTTTTATAGTAAAAAAATAAAAAAAAATTAAGTCTTATACTATGATAGGATCTATATAATATGATAGTGCAATATATACTATGTTATCATAGCGTATGAGACTGCAAAAAGTACTGTTTGTATCAGCGCTTTCATTAAAAAAAAAAAACTAAGAGACCTGGGTGGGGTGGGGTTAGGTTATATAATTAAGGGATTTTTAGTTTTAAGTTACCGTAAACTATAGAATTTAGTGATCGATCCCACTTCTTCATATTTGAGTTTTAGTCCTTACATTTAAATGATAATTTAGGAATAGGTCACTCCGAGGGACTAAAAAAAAACTAAATAATTTAGGAAAGTCCCTCCCAGAAACTAAAAAAGAACATATCATTTAAATGTAGGGACTAAAACTTAAATATGAAGAAATGAGAGATCGATAGGTAAATCATATAGTTTACGAGGACTTAAAACTAAAAATCCCTATAATTAATTAGGTAGCACTAGTGCGTGACAAATGGATAAGTAGTGAGATAGTGGCTAATTATGGAGTGAATGAATACAGGGGGAGAGCCAAGAATTTTTTTTGGAGCAGGCTAATTACATTTTTAGTAAAATTTATACTTACATGTTTAACAAGACCATGAGTCTTTTACAAAAACAAAAAAAAAAAAATTTGAATGAGCACCCTTTTTGAGCTCTAATTTTAACCGCATATACTTCTTGTAACACCCACATTAATGAGTTATATACTACAATTTTTTTTTATATAAATGGATCCATGTAATTCTAAAGTATATAATTCATTTTCTCTAAATTAATATATTTTATATATTTTTTAAAAAATCAAAACATATACGGATTACAATTGGGACTGAAAAAGAGATTTTATGTAACTTTTTGACAATGTTATATTGACACGAGATTAAATTCAGAATTTTTATTTTAAAATAATTTCAAACAAAGATTTTTTATATAAAAATATATAAACTATATATTATATAAAATAAATATTATTATACAAACAAAAAAAAATTATAAAAACTGGGTCGGGCTATAGCCCATCCCAGTCTATCTTTGCATCCGCCTTTGAATGAATAGGAGGACAACTTATCACCATTTAATATAAAAAATAATGGAATAAATTGGGAATAGTTGTCTTAATTTTGAAATGAAAATAAAGATATTTTATTCTGCCTATAAACAGAAATAATATTTATTCTCACTTTTTATCTCAATTTTGACATAAGTAAATCTAAACCCTTGTAAACTAGTCCGTGGAGTTTTCTGTAAAAGTACCAATGCCTATAAAAGAGCATGTTCAATAGAAAGCCACAAATATACACATTCTATTTACGAGAAAGAAATGGTGGCCTGTAAGAGAGAGGTCTTGGTACCCTTAATCTTTATCATTCTTCTTGTGATCCTCCCGAGCCCAAGGCCTCTCGGGGATGCAAGGATTATCAGAGGCCGCGGACTTTCATTGGAGTCGTCATTCCGGAGAGGGGAATTCGCGTCCCCGAGAGCCTCAGGCTGCACTAACGTGCCCGGACTGAGGCCCGGCAATGGACAATGCCCCCCGATCGTCGTCGACGGTGATGACAACAACAACAAAAACGTCGGAAGTCATTCCACCTTCTCGACACCGGAGCTCCATGCGTAACACTCTCCAAACTGAAGAACTAGCGCTTGTCATATATATATATATATATATGAGCGCGATGAGGTGCGGCGGCCGCACGGTGCGGCAGCCGTCCGATCGCGGGTCCATCGCATTCAACGGTTGACGTGAATCGCACCCGACCGTCCGTTGCGATGAATCCGTGATCAACGGCCCGTGGTCGACGCCGCACCGTGCAGCCGCCGCACCTAATCGCGTCCCATATATATATATATATATATAATGTATGGTGTTATATATTAATCCTTGGGTGATAAAAGTAATGCAACTCAGGGAGTGGGTATGATGAAAAGTAAAGTGTCACATGTATATGGTTTGTAATGGCAAGTGATGAAACAGTATTTGTAGTTTTGGCTCGACTCCATGAAGATAAAAAAACATTGCTTAATCTATGCCTTTGGTGCAGTGATCAGGACATTCGAATCCTGTTGGTGGTGACGGGAGAGGAAAAATGGGAAAACAGTCATTAGGCTATGTTTGTGGGATCTGCCTACTGTTCAATCTAAGTTTTTGTTGGCACAGGTCTATGCAGGTCTATGCAGTGTAACTCACCGTGCCATCTGGGTAGTTGTTCATATGATTCTGCGTGTCATTTATTCACTCCCCACCGAGCTCCATTCATTCAGTGTTGTGGGCCCCAACACTACACTTATTAATTCCCCTCTTCGCTCCCAACCGAGCTCCATTTTTTTTTTTATTTCTCCCTCCATTTTTTATTTGTTCTTCAGTTTGCCCTTCTCATGAAGTTCTCCATCATCTTTTCTCCCTCTTCGATGACATGTCGGCAAATGAAAAAAACTATTGTCGAGTGGGAGTCTCTGCACTATAGTTCTATGAAGGGTGTTTTGAAGCCTGAATCGATTCAGCCAAACAAGTGGTAAGTTTTATTTCGTTTTTGTTTTTTTGGGTTTTGGTGGTAGATATGTAGTGAGATTCAGAATTTTCTATTTGGGATTTTGATTTCTCGTTCGGAAAAAGTTTTCTTTTTTGGTTCCCCGATTCTTGGATGATTTTTCGAACTCGGTTTTTGTTATCTCGGTAGTATGATTAATTGATTGATTCTGCAATGAATTTTGTGGATCTGTTCATCCTGTTGAAATTTTGAGGTTTTGTTGCCCAGAATTTTGTTTCCCCTGTTTAGAGAGCTTTTTTATTTTCAAACTTCATGGTTGTAGCCATCTTTCCCCTCTTGAAATTTTAAGGTTTTTCTGCCCAGAATTTCTTTTCGGTAGTTTTAATTTGTGACCATGGTATTGGTGATCTGATTCGCTTATCTAATGTAAGTAATGGATACCCTTTTGAAAATTTGACATCCACAATCCATAAATTTACTTTCCCCTGTTTTGCTTTCTTTCATTTTTTTTTATAACAACTTTCAATGCTAGATTCATCTACCCCCTCAGTTTTTTTAATTAATGGTTTTGATTTATTCTTTTTTTTTTTAATCTGAAAGGGCTTATTACCAAGGCCGGCCTGTGATGGCACTACCTCGGTACCTCCAAGAAGTTCTGGTTTTCCTGAATTATGGATGTCTCATCAGCCATGACTGTTCATGTCTTCCTTTTTTCAACCACCTTCCATGTTTGATTTTTCAGATTTTCATTTCTTTTTGATAAATTTGAATAGCCTTGCTGCTCTGTGTTTTTGCTGTCTTGTTGATGAGTGCTGTTGTGATCCATTCGTCATTTTTATGGGCTGATGATCAACCATCTGTGTCAACAAAGTTTTTCTTTCTCTGTGTTTCAGCCACATGTAACTGAACCAATCCTGATACAGTTCACATTGAATATTTAAAAAGATGTTTTATGCATTTTCAATGGACTTCCTAGACAGTACAAAGATCTTTCAATCAATCAAATGTAAAAAGATTAAAATTAAGCACATTTTGTTTTTGTTTGTTTATTTGATGTCATGTAGTTTTCATCCGCTCCCAAGGATGAATTGCACAAGTAACTTGAAGATGCTAGAAACTGTGTTTTACTTGAACATCGTTCCATCTTCCTTTTTCGGTTTTCTAAATTCATCATTATTGCATCTTTCATAGGATGTATTATGAATATTTATACTTGAGAATTGATTTAACTAGGTTAAGTTTTTATTCATGTTTATTTGTTGGATTTTTTCTTTTTATTTCTGAACATAAGTGTGATATATTTTATTTTAGTTTGTGTTGATTCAGTTCTCACACAGTAGAAGTTTCCTCGTGCACGATCAATGAAGTTTTTATTCTTTGTATATCATTGTTTGAGATTCAATTTCTTTTGAAGTGGTAAATGAATTTCAAATTTATAGGCTACATGTGAATGTGGGGTGTGGGGGATGAAATTAGAAATAAATCAACCCATCACATACTTCATCTTCTTCTTTAAAATACCCACTGTTTCATTATACTCATATCTATATGCCGGAATGCGGAATGTTTCCCTTTTAAGGTTTTAATTGATGATATATTGAAAAGTCATTGTACCAGTCTATTTCCTTCATGTATAAGTTGTACTACATGCATTGGCATGTACACAACTATGAAATTTATCAAGCATCTTCGATTGTATTCACCCACCATATCATGTTCACTTAAAAAAAAAAAACTGTATTGGTTTGATGTTCCTCTTCATCAAATGTAGGCATATCCACTGGATATGGTTTTTAGGTGAAAAAGCCCCCCTAACCAGGGCATATTTCTTTGGTGTTCATATATCTATTGGATATTTGACTGGTTTGTCCCTATCACCAGGCCCACTATAAGTAATGGGAAGCTCATTATTATCAAAGAAGTACCACTTGAAGTAATAGCATAGACTTTGGGATCATGGGAAATTTAGTACGGAAGAATATAAATTGAACTTGCATTTAAGTTTGTAAAATTTTTAGAGCAAACTATAATTACTATATGTCATTATAGTTAGACATTTAAATTGTAATCATAAATGAGGATGGACCGTTCTTGTTTTTACTGAATTTGGATTTGGGGATTCAAATTGGCGACAGGCAGCCTTCTTTGATGCTAGCTAGGTTGGATAAAGATTTGGTCCTTTTTAAGTAAAATATTCCTTAGATGTGGATATTAACCTTCTTAACAGAGTATTGAGAACAACACTGAACACCATATATGTATAGAAAAGGAAACAGGTGCAGTATAAAGAATTTGAGACATTGAGTGAAAGGAAGACTTGGGGAGCAGATCAATGCATGTCCACAGAATTGATTGGAAATCACTTGCATGGTCAAGAATGCGTGATCTTTGCAGTGGTTGTCACCTTTTCTTAATCACAGTGAGGTTCCAAAGTATTTGTGTTGCATCATGCACCCGGAGATTTAATTTTTGAGTGGGGTGTATGTTGATACCAAGCTGTATTCCTCGGGGGTCAAGGTGTATGTTGAAAATATTTGTGAGGAAACAGTTCGAAGCATAAAGGAGTGGGGTGTATCCATTGTAGGCGCAAAATCTGTAGGCTTCAGGGGAGGGCATATTAGCATTGAGGAGTAGTTGCCGACAGTGTAGGGCTGGTTGCAGGACATGTCCCATAGATCCCTCGTCTACGAGATTTCCTCAACCATGTTCTGTGTCGGCCTTGTACGGCCTTCCTCTCTTCTGTTTTTCTTCTCTCCTTATTTTTCAAAGTTCAGGCTAATGTACTTCAATATTTTATAACTTTCTGTAAAGATGAGAAGAACTGCAAATAATTTGCTAAATTAAAGGGTAGGGATGAAGAGAATATTGTCTTTCATAGAACGTGAAACTTAGTTCTTCATAAGTTTTATCTTGAGTCTTTTGGTTAAGATAAGACACAAAAGCACCCGATGGAGTTTCATCTAAATCATTCCACATGCTATTTGTTAAAGTGCTGCATTGACAAGTAATGAGTTTCTTTTTCATGGAAAACCAAGTGACATTGAGATTATATAGCATCCTCCCTTCCTTAAGGGCATGGGAAAGTCACTCCCTTGGAGTCAGTCAAAGCAACATGAAAACATCTAAGTTTGTTCCTTAATGAATTGCTTCCCCTGATTGTGGCTGTAGGCTGCCATAGGGAGGAGGGGAGATTTTCCAGAGTGAACATCTTGTTGCAAGGACTAAAGGGAATCTTTCTTCCCTTTTTTTGTATGTTCTTTTATTCTTTACTCTGTTGATTTGGGAAACAACTTGTCTAGTCTACTCATCCATGTGGAGTATGGACACAAGATAGACTAGAGACAGACAAGGAAAGATATGAACACGACAACATGGCAGATTTTCAAATCTAGGACACAAACGAACACGTAATAGAGAAAATAAATTAATAAATAAACAATATCTGTGCTATATTTTAACTATTTGAGAAAATGACAGCGCACCCATAAACTATTAAAAAATGATATAATTGTAGTTGTGTGTAAACTAATGACTGTCAACTCCACTAGTGTTATAATATCCTTCAGTTCCATTGCCCATGCAATCTGATCATACAGTTAAGAATTAAAAAAATATTATAAGCCATGCCATATTGCCAAATAAGTGTTTCGCCTGTATGCACCGTGTCCATCTCACATTCAGTATGTCTGAAATTAAAAAATATTTCTGAAATTTGGACAGGTTTGTCACGTGTGACGTGTCATGATGTGTCCCATATCCAATATATATGCGGGACACAGATATACTATGTTTATTGAAGTATACTTGCTTTCTAGATTCATCCACGTGGAGATGTTATCAATTCATACAGTTTCGTGGGCATTCTATCTTTCTTTTAAAATAAGGCCATTGGTTAATCTAGGAACACGTACAATTTTAGAATTGATAATATGTCATTAAAAAATTGAATAATTGGAAGCTAGCTCTGTTGAAAGATTTGAAGTTTTAAAAGCCATAAACATTGATTTCTTGAAGCTGGCCATTAAATATAGTTTGTTCAATGATAGATGTACTTCATGGAATGAGATTGGATGAATGAGACATTATATAACTTGTGTATGTGCTTACCTATCATTTGTAGGCCTAGTAATGTTTTCCGCTTAGATTGCACATAATCGGCAGAGCTAAATTCTAATCACAGGCCATTTTTTTCCAAGTACAATGTGCAGATATTAGTTGTTGACTTCTTTTAGTTAAAATTTTCTCTCTCTTGAACTGTTTATTAAATTTCTTACTTTGTCTGATGTTGATATATGGTTCTTGAATTTGGAAGGATTTATTTGTCAAACGACTTTGTTTAATGCCTTTTGATACATACTCCAACTTCCAGGAAGTGGCACAACAATGATCAACATAGATTTTTTTCTGCATTAATCTCAATTATTTGTCAAGCTGATGCATCCGTCTATACTTTTTCATGCCAACTTTAATCATATGAGAATATCCAATCTTGAACCAAATGTTTGTAGATGATCTTTGTCCATCATCATCTACTTGTATTAAAGTTGTGTTGTGATTCATGCACATCTGTGGTACTTTATTTATGCGACTTAGTGATCAATTGGCTTTGTTGAATATTGTCTCTTTTTTTTTATTATTGTTAATGACATTATTTAGTGCATTGTAAATCATAATTATAGGGTGTTCTTTAAACAAAGTAACTTTATGAGATCTCCACCAAAACTGGTGACAACACTCAAGCAATTGAAAGTATCACTTGACTGCCCAAAGCCATTTAAAAATTACAATGGATTTTCTTTGTAATTGCCTAAACGGAATTGGGAGGAATTTGAAACATAATAATAGCTTCCGGGACCCCAATGACCACCAAAAACAAGGCGGGAGCCCCTTCTATCTCTTCTGAATATGTTATTCCACCACCTCCCAATTCGCTACACCCTCCACCGACCAGTTGATGATTACGCTCCTCGAAAACCACTCCTCCCTCTCCTCCAGCTCCCGAGTCCAAGGAACAGCGACGAGAGGCTTGTCCCTTATTCCCCTGCGACCCGAGGGAGCCAAAGAAACCCCACCAGATGCTCCATCCTGGCCCACAAACCCCATCGACAGCCCCACCCTCTGCTCCGCCCGAGCAGGCTGTCCACTCGCCCTCGCTACGAAACAAACAGAGCTGCGGGGGCCTGACTTCCCACACCTCCAACATTTGGGAGGATCCCTACACAAGCCTGCCCTATGACCCAGCCCAAGGCATCTATAACACCGAATGGAGAATCTTTTCTTAGATCCTACCACCGAACCCACCGACCGCCAAGTCCGATTATAAACCACCATCCACCCCTCCTCAGCTTCCTCTCTAGCCATCCGTCTCAAGTGCATCTTTTTTTTTGCACCCCTCTTAAAAAGGAGATTGGGGGTGGGGTGCAACATGAGTACTTCCTAGGAAAAAATCATCAGGTCATTGAGGTTGATCATATTGATTGGGGATTATACAATTCCTTGTATAAGTATGTTTATATATGCAAATTTAAATATTTTCGCAATTTGTATCACCATGATTTTGCTGATAAAAGTTCAATGTAATTTTAAAATTTAGGGTGGTTGGTTCAAGAAGAGAATTTTCCTTCTCATAAATTTGATAGATTGTATATAAACAGTAATTTTTAGGGTTCTCAAACTGGTCCTTATCCTATTATATATATATAAAAAAAATAAAATAAAGATTTTCAAATTAAAAAAGAATGCATTTACATAAATTTTAGGGTTCTCAAACTGGTCCTCTCGCAATGGTTGAAACTGTTCTTGCACTCCATGATCACCGTCAATGGGATGGTTGTTCCCCGCTAAACTATGTGTTGTGAGTTTGATTGGATGAGTTATTTGAAGAGATGCATTACACGTATAAATATAGGGAGGTATGAATGGGGAGGTGTGAGATTTAATTGAGTGTAACCCATATATGGAGGACTAATTCAGTGTATATAGGGAGGTATGAGATTTAATTTAGTGAGGTATGAGATTTAATTTAGTGTATCCATTCATTGTGTTATGTGATACGTGGCGAACTCGATCATAGAAAAGGAAAAGCATGATCACAACACAGATATAATAGCAGAAGATCCGAATCTTTAGAAAAGTCTTTCGGAGTGGTCCTTTGGTTTGACTCGTCAAAGTCATTTGTTTCACATATTTGATTCATTGAACTTTTAGACATGTTTTCAGACATTCTGTGTGTGAGGCACAACTGTTTTTTTTTTTTTTTTTTAAAGTGTGTTTGAATTGAGTGAAGTCAATGACAGGTTTTACTTTTACTGCGTCCATTTAAAGACTATTAAACAGGTTTATTGAGGCGCACACAGCGCGGAACATGGAATTGGGTTTCATTGAAAGTGGCATAGTAGAAGAATAGGTCTTCTTCTCTTTGGAGAATACCTTCGAATCCACAACAATGACAGTTTTTTTTTTTTTTTTTCCAATGACAATTTTTAGATCATCCAAGCTAGTGACGGTGCTAAAGGTGTAAAATGGATAGTGCCGGGTCATCCCAGTTTAGGAACTGGGCCATCGAGCTATCGGGCTGGGCCGGCCGGGCCAACAAGCTGCCCACGAGCCAACAGACTGAACCACCTTGTTTTTTTTGAAAAATGTTGTTTTATATTTTTAACGCTAACCTTAATATATATATATATATATATATATATATATATATAAACACATATGAGCGTATTGCATATATATACTTGTATACACACAACACATTATATATAATTATACATGCATACACAATACTCTTAATCAAGATTTTATTATGTTGTGTTTTACTGTGTCATGTTGTGCCTACTCTTCTGTAGTCACTAACATTACATGATGAAACTAGCCAATGTGTTGTAGGGTTGGCCCGACACAACGTAACTTATATCCCTTTAAAATCATGGCTGCCCTTAGCTCGAAGAGATTGAGCCCTAGGCGAGGTTAAAACAGGCCCCTACATTCACATATTATATATTTTTAAAGTCCTTTATCACTAAAAAATATTTTTCAATTTTTTGCACGAGTTCTCCTGACAAAAAATTAATTACAGTAGCATAAGAAGAAAGAATAATAATAAAAAATAATATGTATGTTTAAAACAGAAAATAAAAGTCGATAAAAACGAAAAAATAAATGTGATTGAATATGATTTTCATTATAAATCAAATAAAATAATAAAAAAAAATCATGATAAAATAGGAACAAGCAAAAGTAAAGATTAAATAAAGGATAAGTTTTTAAAATAAAATATAGTAGCCTTTAAAAAGTCCCAATAAAAAAAAACTAAGATAAAAAAACTACAGGAATAAAAAAATTAAACAAAAAAAAATTGAAAAATAATATCCAATATGTTTTTATAGTTTATAAATAAAATAAATACTAATTATTATACACGTGCCAGTTCGTGGTACATCATGCATTTCGTGGTACATCATGCATGAAAAATATGTTCAATAGAATATTTTATGTGAATGCAGTATTTTAAAAACTTTAATCTATTTTATAAGTGAAGTTTTTCAATACATTTAATTCAAAAACAACATATAAACTAAAATAATGTAATAAATAGTTGCCAAAACCAAAAACAAAAAACCATTCCAGACATAATAAGTGGAGATTCTAATTTTATTCATTATATATATAACTAAATAATATCAAACATCTTATAGTGTTTCGATTCAGTGACACCAGATAATAATTCGACATCTTATATTCACCTTTTAACGACATTTGAGATAATTTATATTGACAAATACAAAATGAAACACATCAATTTTCTTTTATACTGCAATATTATATATTCGTTCACATGATTAGGAATGAGTATTTTTACTCTTGTTAGTTATTATTTGTTCAATTTTTCACTTAGACCTACGTTTGTATTACTTGAGCATATATATAATCATAGTATAGCATGTATCTAAGACAATAATCAACTTAATATCAAGTAAAATTATGTGACAAAAAAAAAAAAGTCAAAATATTGATCAATGGCATCATCTATTAACAATTTTACAAAGAATTACACACAAATGTAAATGAATACAGGAAAACCCACATGGGTTTGCTCCTGGGACTATACACCAAAGATCTCGAGTTCGAATCTTTCCTGATATACAAAATGCATAGGGTTTGTCAATGATTCTACTTAATTATTTGGGCACGGCGCACCGCCGCGATTAGGCACGTTCGTGCACGTAGAGGGCCCCGAAGGCGCGACAGGCCCTCTCGGTAGCGCCTCCAACATGAGCCCGCCGAGCTGCTCCAGTGCCCACAAATCCTCCAAAGGCCTGATCGCCGGCACAGGCTGTACAACAGACACTAAAAGTAGAAGAACAATCAGTTGTGCTCTCTTGTGTCTCTGGAGAAGGCCCATCAGTACAGGAATTGTTATATCTTTTGTTTGTTGTGTTGTTGTTGAGAAGGTTTGGATGACAGGGTTGAGAGGGGAGGGACTTATATAAGGGTTGTGGGTTGGTTGAGGTTTTCAGGTTGTTGAATTTTGAATGCTTTGAATTGTTCTGTGTTTTGTGTTTTCATTTCATTAGAAAGAAAGAAAGACTGACTTGGTCAGGATGTCTGCATGCATAACGATGTCCACTGACTAGACCAAGTCGCCTCTGTTTTTTTTTTTTTAATGTTTTGTTGTTGTAAAAGAGGCCCAGATTTGGCTTATATGACTGTGTTATCAAAAGAGTATGTACATTGTGAAGCTGAGAGGTGGATTGTGCGTCCTTAACCTCCCTCAAACATTGCTCGACTGTACACGTTTATGTATGTCTTCATTTTTTAATCTTTGTGTGAACCTATTAACCTGCTTATTTTTAAATACCATTGTCAATTGGAGACCTTTACATGCTCAATGGAACGGTACAATGAGATGTTTTGACTTTGTTTAGATCTTTTGGTCACAGTTTGCTAATATCTCCAGCCTGTATTAGAATAATCATCCCAGCGAGAATACACTGTTAATTTGCTTCACAAGCAAGAAGCGTATTTTCAGCACCCATTTTAAGAAGGCCAGCAGTCCAAATATACGGTATACACATTTCGGAATTATGTGATCCACATGAGAAAAATCATAAAGGGGAAGAGTTGAATCAAATAGATTGCAAGAGCACAAGAACATGTGATGTAGAGACATGAGATAGGATATGACGTTACACGAACAAACAATGGAGAACAGGAAACTATAAGGTATATTAATAGATTTGCAGTGACAACCAACTTTTTGGATAAAAATCTACAACCATATTGATAAAGAAACATCATGTATCCAATGATATTGTATTTGTTTGGAAGGAAACAGAGACCATTGTACTTGCATATACAGAAAAACATTCAGGGAGACTTAGCATTTTTTTTTAGTTGTTCTAAATGAAAATCTCACATGCCGCTCACACAAACATGCAAATACAAGTAGTAGTAGTATAAATAATAACAAAGTAAACGTGCACGCGCGCATGAATGACATACAGCATGTAGAGAGCTAAGTATTTGTTTGTCAAAATGCATGCATGACATCATTCAGCATTCGATCATTGGGGCTCAATGCCAAGCGATTGCAACGAGGCTGACCACGACATGACTTTGGCTCTTTCATATAACTCTACCGAACTCCATCTCACCAGAAGTCCGACCGGTGTCTTTGGCCAATATTTTACTCATCACCCGGTAAGTCTCTATCACCATCTCAAGCACTCGAAGTCCCGCTGACAAGTGTGTAAGATTGAATCTTTCTATCAACTGAGGAATGTGTGTTACCTGGCAGCGCCACCCACGTAGCTAGGATATATTTGCTGGGGGCGATTAAATATGGCTTCAAAAGGGAAGGGACGGCGGCCACATTTGGGTCCCTGGATGAGAAAGAGGGGACCTTGGGGACTCTCGATTGATCGAGGATGGTCCATCATCGTCCTTCAAACACCAAACGGGTTGTTGTGTTGGGGATCATCTTCATGTACGCAGGCAATCGCATGCCCGGTGCCATGTATGGCATGTGAACCCTGGTAGAGTGAACTGCAAATTTTCTACTCCAGTGAAAGAAATTATACATGAAGCTCCTCCTTTCTTCATGAACTCTCCCTCGTAGGCACTGACACATGGACAGATCATAATCTTATCCTTCACATTCTTCAGAATCATGTTGTCATTAACCACACAGTTCCCGACATAGTGGAGTTGGAACCACCTGTTCAAACCGACTGACTTCATCTGGTACAGTGAACCTTCGGTGAAAAACTGCCCATCATCCAACTCTATGCGGGTTAGGAAAGTCCGGTCAAGTGTACTAGTACCAACCGTGGTCATCCACGGTGGTGCATTCGTCACGGTCGATAGAGAGGGCTCACTGTTCCCATGGAGAAGGAGACAAAGATACCGCGCTCGATGGCTTTGTATGTAGCAATGGAGAGATGGTTCGAATGATAGGGTGAGTTGGGTGCATTGTCTCCAAGAAAGAGAGACAGAATGTGGACATCGTCCATCATTGCTCTCTCTACAGATGCAACTATATCTGATCTAAGACACACAAAATTGATCAACAAATTCCAACAACTTTATAGGCAGAGATACTTTATAGGGCATGGAACACACACAGCCACCACCGCAGCGGGCTCTGGGAATGGCCCTTGTGCCATCCCATTGGGGAAGCCGTGAAATTTGCACCGGGGACAACAGAGCCCGTTGCGGTGGTAGCCGTGTGTGTTTCGTGCCCTATAAAGTATCTCGGCCTATAAAGTTTGCTGGAACTCATTGATCAATCATGTGTGTCTCACATCAGATATAATTGTCGTTTTAGATAGAGCGATGATGGACGGCGTCCACATTCTATCTCTCTCTCTCTCTCGGAGGCAATGCACCTGACTCACCCTATCATTCAAACCATCTCTCCATTGCTACATACAAAGCCGCCGAGCATGGTATCTTTGTCTCCTTCTCCGCGGGAACAGTGGGCCCTCTCTGTTGACCGTGACGAACACGCTACGTGGATGACCACAGTTGGCTCTAGTACACTTGACCGGACTTTCCCAACCAGCATAGAGCTGGACGATGGACGGTTCTTCATCGGAGGGTCACTGTACCAGATGAAGTCAACCGGTCTAAACAGGTGGTTCCAACTCCAGTATTTCAGGAACTGCATGGTTAATGACAACATGACTCTGAAGAATGGAAAGGATAAGATTGTGACCTGTCCGTGTGCCAGTGCTGTCGAGCTGATGAAGAAAGGAGGAGCTTCAGGTATAATTTCGTTGTCTGGAGCACTTGAAAATTTACAGTTCACTCTGCGGAGGCTCACACGCTGGATGAGGCACCAGGCATGCGATTGCTCGCGTACATGAAGAAGATGAGCCCCAACGCAACTGCCCGTTTGGTGTTTGAAGGACGACGACGGATGTTTTATCTTTAGTAATGTGAGTAGGATGGCTAGCTTTACTCTTTTTTTTTAAGGTCGACCAACATGATCGTGGAAGACAAACTCATAGAATGAACAATGCGACCGGAACGGTTCATTGAGAGTTGAGACCGATCCCATAATGGACATGTAGCAGTAAGAAGGGTGAAACTGGCGTTGGGATCTACCTTAACAATGAAAAAAGCGTTGGTGCCTGGTGTGGGTGGTGGCTGCCCTCATGTTGCTAGTGGTGGAGGTGGTGTTGATGTTGGAGATCTTGGTTAAGGTGTTGGTGGCGATGGAAAAACAGAGTGAAAGGAGAGATTAGACAGTGTGAAAGGAAATGAGAGATTAAACAGAGATGGCGCCATTTTTTAACAGAGAGGCTATGTTGATTTGAGGAAGACATCGGCCGCCCTTAAATAACCAAAATTTCTGTTTTTTTATATAATAATAATAATAACTCAAGGTGGTCCCTTTGACGTCGTAATCAGTTTTTTAAGTCGGGTTTTTATTATATTTTATCAAAAAATATTATTTATAACCTCAAACTAGGATGGGTAGCAGCTACCTCTATGATTTATTACTATGGGAAAAAACAATTGTCCGAATTGTGTTCATGAATTTTATAACTTAGATCTGTTTGGTATCATTAAAAAAAAAATGTGATTTCACTTTTAATTAAGTAAAAAATTAAAAAATATTGTGAAACATATTTTAAAATAGAGATTTAATTAAAAAGTTATTTACGGCTTTTAATATAAAAAATTATTTTTTAAAAACAAAGAAAATCCATTTTTTAAAAATTAAATTTATTTAAATCACTTTATTTAAATTTTTATTTTTTAAACTTGTTCTCAAACGCGCAGTAATTGATTTTATGTTATATTAGTAATGTCAGAAGGACGTCTACCTTTACTTGTTTTTTAGCTCTAGAGATGTAGATGGCAGTAATATTCCACAAAAAAAAAAAATAAAAAATCACGGTACCAAAAACATCTATAGTTAAAAGAGTCTGAAGTACTGGAAAAGTAAAAAGTAAAGATTGTACTTCAGATTCTTTTTATTGTAATAATTAATAAAGGAAGGCATATTCGAGACATTTTGTTTGTTTGTTTCTTTACTTTATTCTTTTTCTTTTCTATGCATAATTTTACTACGAATTCATAAATTCAGAATAAAATTACAGTAGCAATGTCTAAAAATTAATTTATTTTGCTAATGACACAATAAATTTTTATAAATTAATTTTAAATTAATTTTGTATCAATGATAAATTGTATATTAAAAAGTTTGCTTTGATTTTGTAATCATTTTCTTCAAAGCCTCCCCTGTAAAAAGTTCGGGTCTGCTACTAATTATATGTATCTTTATTTAATATTACAAAATATGTTATGAATATGTCTTTTCAAACATAATTATGTTAAATATAATATATGTACCACTTCAAATAATTTTATAACTATCCGGATACTAAAATTTAATTCAAAATCATATACTTTATTGTTGTTAATTCTAAATTTGAATTCCGGAGAAAATATGCACAAAATTAGAGTGTGGGTTACACAGTGCAGAATGCCGGGCTAGTAAAGTATATTGGAAAGATTTAGAGGAAAATAAAACAAATAATTTTTCTTTTTTTATGTTGTTATCAAAGTTGTATAACGGTAAATCAAGACTTTACAAAAGACAGTGACCCGCTGTTCAAATAGAGTTTGAGAGTTTCAAAGAGTTCACCTTAGTTAAGGAAGGGAAGGAGAGTGCAGGCTACCTAGGATCCCTTCAGCCATGGTTCCTCTTCAAAGTGACCAATTAGAATACGAAGTAAACACTATTACAATGAATACAAAATTAAAAGAAGGGTGAATTGCTCAAATACCCTTGCAGTCAATCTTCCTTTATTTCTGTGCCCCCACATTTTCAAAAAATATTTCTGTACCTTTGCAAATTTTTATTACACATTTTATGAGTTCCAATCTAGTCAGGCTTGGGTACCATCAAAGCTATCAGTATTGAAGGGCACAACATGTTAATCAAACTACATAACCTATGAATCAAACTATACATTCAATTGTTTGATACGTGCGTCAATCTCTGTGCAGTTTGATTCATAAATTCTGAACTTCGATTTATAAGTTGTGTATTTTAATATTGATGGTATTGGTGATACCCATGCCTTATTGGATCGGAACTCACTTTTTATTATTAAACCCTCATCTTTTATGGCGGGTCGGTTAAAACTGTTCGATCTTCATAAATGATGATTATGTGTTTTTAATAACAATGTGTACAAAAAAATAAAATAAAATAAAGGGCGATGTTACATAATCCTAATGATTAAGGCAACAACTCTATAATCTTTTCAATCACACACAAATGTATTATTCAAACATCAATAGTTTAAGTAAAAAATTTGATCCCAAACGCTAAAAAATGACAATTAAGCTATTCAATGCTCCACCCAAAAGTAATTTAGGAGATGTCCTCTTATTATTATGGGCTGACAACGTGTTTGGTAAAAAAAAAATCACATTTGGCACGTAGTATAATATTACGTTATATATTTAAATCCAATGTTATTTACATTTCTTGGCATTGGATATTCTAAATATGATATATATAACATTTTTCTGTTACGCTCTATATATCTTAACTAAAGGTAGTACTTAATTAGTATAGTATAATTGCTGCGTACTTGTTATAGATATATATATATATGTATGTATGTAATGTTTAAATAGCACTGTTCATTACATACATTGCCACTATATTCCTCAACACTAACCTTAATCCTTTCAATCCCCTCATAAAAAATTAATTCCAACTTAAACACATCCACTCATTCTTTTCATTCCAACCTCCATAGGGATTCAACACACGAGAAAAATATACAAAAAACAGAGGCGATTAATAAGTCTAGTCAGTGGACCGCGTTACGCAGCCATCTTGACCAAGTCATTCTTTCTTTCTTTCAAATGAAATGAAAATACAAAACACAGAACAATTCAAAGCATTCAAAATTCAACATCCTCAAAATTTCCACCAACCACAACCCTTATATAAGCCTGTCCCCTCTCAACCCATTGTTATTCATCCAAACCTTCTCAACAACAACAAAAACAAACAAAAGATCTATTAATATAACTGTACTGATGGGCCTTCTCCAGAGACATATGCGAGCACAACTGATTGTTCTTCTACTTTTAGTGTCTGTTGTTCGTCCTGTGCCGGCGATCAGGCCTTTGGGGGATTGGTGGGCACTGGAGCAGCTCGGCGGGCTCATGTTGGAGGCGCTACCGAGAGGACATGTCACGCCTTCGGGGCCCTCTACGTGCACGAACGTGCCTCATCGCGGCGGTGCGCCGTGCCCGAATAATTAAACTGTCAAACCCTATGCCGCATTTTGTAAATCATGAATGATTCAAACTTGAGATTTATGGAGAGCAGTCCCAAGAACAGGCCCCATGTGGGTTTTCCTATATTCATTTACATTTACAATTGTATAATTCTTTGTAAAATTGTTCATAGATGATGGCATTGATCAATCTTTTAATTTGAATGTGAATTTATTTATTTATTTTTATTTTTATTTTATTTTGTGTGTGTGTGACATGTTTGGCGTGTTCCGCTTAATTATTCAATGTTTGGACAGGAAGGTTTATAAATGAACTTTTGGACAAGCCACACACATATATAAAGGCAATCACTACTACAATTTTGGTTAAAGATAACGGATAATACCCATGATCAAATGCGTTTGACTACGGCTTTTAACTATAATCTACCGAGCTGTGATTTTTTGTTTACAATCGTGATTTTTTGTATAACTGTTTGACGCGGTAGCTGAGTCTCTGGTGAGCAGCACCTAAAAAGGACAGGGTGGATGGTTCCACCGATATGTCAAGCCGGTCTTGCACTGGGTTCACCACCATCACCTGGTAAGTCTTCGTCACCATCTCTGATTCAACATTCATGACGGTTCTCTCAAACACTTGAACCTGGCCTGGTGCATCGAGCACCCCCGTGCATCGAACACTCCCGAAAAAAATGGATAGTTTAGATCTGCTGGACCCATGCGTCTGACAATCGAGCAGTTGAGTTGCTTCCTTAATTGGAATCTCTTATATCACAATCTTATCATTTGCATTATTTAGGGTCATGCTGTCATTAAATGCGTAGTTCTTGACATAGTTAGAGTTGGAACCACATGTTCAGACCGCCTAACTTTATCTGGAACCACATGTTCAGACCGCCTAACTTTATCTGGTACAGTGAACCTCCAATAAAGAACCGCCCCACAAGTGTACTAGCGCCATTTCTCAAAAATTGAACCACACGGCCTGCAACTGCAAATAGATTTGGGATACAATGCACAACTGTTAAACTATATATGAAACATCTCATCAAATACACTATTTAATTAAGTACACCACTTCAATTATAGGTAGTTGGTTACTTCGATGATAACAAATTTAAAAATAATTAATATAACATATTTGTATCTACATGTACATGCTAAGAAACTAGGTCATAAATACAACAATATTTGATTTACATCAAGAAAAATTTAATAAAAAGAAAATTTAATACTCATAAAATAATTATATTTTTTTAAATAGAAAACAATGAGAAAATGATATGACAAAGCAACAATGTCGGTTAATCTTATAAAACATGAATTAAAAAAAATCAAATCCTATAACATCCATGACACCAAATATATATAAAAAAGGAAAATGTTAGACTCATTCATTTTTATCAATCGAAACTTATATCATACATGTTTTCATTTTTTTTAAATAGTAAACATCATCTAATGAGATATGTGTTATAATAAAAAATGTATATCTCTCCATTTCGAGTTGAATGAACTAAATTTTAGTAAGTGTAAGAAAAAATTAATAAGGTATATACATCGTCTAACGAGATATATGCTTCACTGGATTTCTAACGAAGTATATGAGATTGTATTTTAGACTGTAAAAAAAACTTGAGTGTAACAACACCCAAAAAAAAAAGACGAAAATTACCCATACATAAAAACCCCAAATCGCTTCATTAACCACCAGATCCATCTAAAAACATATAATTTTTAAGGAAAACTGAGAAAGAACTGATTCACATAAATAAAAACACTAGAAAAAAAGACCAAACTATGTTTTTACGGTATCTTCAAAATTAAAATCTGGCGTAATCAAATAAACAAACAAAATATAGGTCATAAAAGATCTATGAATATTCGAAGATGTATATATCTCTTCCTCACCTGACGGTGAAAACTAACCAAAGAAAAAAGAGAAAATATGAAACCCAAGGCCACAAAAATGTGAAACTCTGGGAGTGATTGGGGGAAGAGGGGGGCAATCTTATATAGTGTAGATAGGATAGGGTTTTTCAAGAAGATTTTTTTTATATGGTTTTGGATAAGATTTTTTGGATTGCAATCTGATAAGATTTGTCTCACATGGAGCGGGATCGGGTTGGTTCAGGTTAAGCACTATTTCATGATGAAAAACTCATATTGGACCTGTAATTAGCTATTTATCCTTAAAATAAATTTAAAATAAGATAAAAATCAAAATTCTAGACAAAAAATCAATAATAATTTAAACCAATAGTATATTAAAAATCATTAATATATAGAAAAATGAGCAAACAAAAAATAAATAAATAAACAAAAACAATTTAATATCCATACATTTTCTATTTTTGTGCATTTTTCCTCTTAAAAAATAAGAGATTGAAAATTCAAATATGATATTCCTTTAAGTGATACATTCAAAATACGAAAAATGTTTTAGAAATCATTAACATCTAAAAAAAAATTGAATAATGAAATATTTTAATCTGAAAATTTCTCACCAAAAGGTAAATGTTAGAGATTTGTGTGTGATATAATATATGTAACGATTTTGAAATTGTGTGAGAGTGTGAGGTGAGATAAAATTTTAAAATGATAGATTGATATTTTTATCCACTGTTATATATAAATCCTAATAAACAATTCCAGCACCCCTTAAAATTGTTATTGAACTTAAATTAGCTTATCGAGACATACTATCACGGTATATATGTGCACAAATAATAAAAATGCGATTGAAAAATCTGAACACATCTTTATAGTTTATTTTACATGTATACCCCTAAAAAATCATGTTGTATTGTCAGTATATCCCTTGAAACTATATGTTACCACCAATACCTAGCTATCAGTTAAATTTGACGTGTATACCCATTTTGAAGTATTACCACTAATAACTAGGTGAAAGGGGACAACAACTTGAATCATGCGATCTTCAACCGCAAAAAAAATAAAAAAAATAAAATTCACATTCTCCACTACAATATATACTTTAATTATATACGCATGTCAAAAGCACGCGGCACAATATCATGTGTTATATATTTAATGTATTTTTATATTGTACTATTATTCGTAACCATATGAATAACACGATATAAATGAAATATTTATAAAAAATAGAACCGTCCAAAAAACGCATTCCATTTATTATATAAGGTAATAAATTTGTAAATCATATCATGTAAATTTTTAATATTATAATAAAATAATGTAACAAATTTTATATAATTGAATTTTTTTTATTCTATTTAAAGGCCTAAATATGTATATGAAATGCTACCATCGCAAAGAATTTGATCATTGTAACTTAGCAGACAATTGTCGCAGACCGTGAACACATGTGCAGACAATAGTTGTCTTAAGCGTATAGTTGTTTTTAATAAAACATTAATTTGCCATTTTATTCTAACACTAACCTTAATCCTTTTAATCCCCTCATAAAACATTAATTCCAACTTAAACACATCCACTCATTTTTTTCATTCCAACCTCCATAGTAATTCAACACACTAAAAAAAAAGAAGTCATTGGGTCTGGTCAGTGGACCACGTTACGCAGACATCCTGACCAAGTCTTTCTTTCTTTCTTTCAAATGAAATGAAAATACAAAGCAGAATTCAAAGCATTCAAAATTATATTCAAACAACCTGAAAACTTCAACCAAACCACAACCCCTATATAAGCCCCTCCCCTACAACAACAATAACCACAACAACAAACAAAAGATCTATCAATATAACTGTACTTATGGGCCTTCTCCAGAGACATATGCGAGCACAACTGATTGTTCTTCTACTTTTAGTGTCTGTTGTTCGTCCAGTGCCGGCGATCAGGCCTTTGGAGGGTTGGTGGGCACTGGAGCAGCTCGGCGGCGGGCTCATGTTGGAGGCACTATCGAGAGGACCCGTCACACCTTCGGGGCCCTCTACATGCACGAACGTGCCTAATCGCGGTGGTGCTCCGTGCCCCAATAATTAAACAGTCAAACCCTATGCCGTGTGCATTTCGTAAATCATGAAAGATTCGAACTCGAGATTTATGGAGAGTAGTCCCAAGAGCAGGCCGCATGTGGGTTTTCCTATATTCATTTACAATTACAATTGTGTGTAATTTCTTTGTAAAATTGTTCATAGATGATGGCATTGATCAATCTTTTAATTTGAATGTGAATTTGTGTGTGTGTGTGTGTGAGACATGTTTGACATGTTCTGTTTAATTGTTCGATGTTAATTTGGACAAGAAAATAAATGTAAGACTATATACTTTTGTTGGTTAATTATTTTGTTTTATTTCTTAAATGAACTCTTGGGCTTCTATCAAATACACAATATATATCATTTGAAAAAAAAATTTGCTTGGTACTATTTGATAAATCACACACACACACGTGCATATAATTATACACATTCATTTATGCACGCACATTATCGACTATTTTTCATTTCTTAATCACGATAATACTGTACAATATAATCGTGGAAAGCAAAATTGGAAGTAAATAATTAAATTCTTTTGGTGAATAAATAACTATTACAATATTAATTAAATGGTAATGTTTTTTTAAGAGAAAGGTAGATTCTTGCTACCATGATTAATTAAATCATAATGTTAACTTCCATAATATATGTATCACATATATATTCCATTTGAACCATTTCTAATGTCCAAATGGGAGGTCGATCGATATTATGGAATTTTGCTTTTAATATGACGATTTAATTACTCTAAAAATCTATATAATATAATGTCGTTGGTCCTTAAAGACTAAACAAGGATGACCTGTGAATAATATGAGATATTAAAAATATTTGACCTACCAACCATATTGTTCAGCTTCCATGCACACTGTCAATCTCTTTCTAATCTAATTTTTTCATTATTATTTATGTTAAGATGTCTGTCCAAGATTTATCTTGACATAAATACACAAAAAAATTCAAATAAATCAGATCGAATTTTTTACTTAAATTATGCCTATTGGGGCTTCAAATTCAATTGGGACCTATTTTATGTGACAAAACGTGGCAAATTTTTTATCTTATGTAACATTCACACAAATCTATATATCATCGTCCCTCCAAAACAACTCTTTTCTTGGATGATCATTAGATATTGTTTTTGTTTGATACATTTGTATTGTTGTAACTTGTAACTTTAATTCAAAAATGTACAAAATGGGTTATATATTTGCTGCTCCATCGTAATATTCCCAATTTGAATTTGAAGAACCAATGAAACAACAAATATGTAATCCCTCTCCCTGGACACTTTGTCCATTCTCTTCTAGATAAAATTGATAAATAATTGATTCATACATTCATTTTAATTTAAATAAGTGAGGTAAGTCATTATTATATATTGTTCATGAGTTAAAACTTCATTAATAATTGATCTGTGTTGTCACAAATAGCTGGTCGATTTTCAAAATAATAGCATGATAGTCACTTTTTAGTGAACATCTGTTTGTACCGGTGAAATTTTTTTCATCCCGTTTAGATACTATAAAATGTCCCTCTATAGTCACACACCTACTAAAACTTTAACCCAATTATTTTCTTATCCCAACCCTCTATCCCAATGTCAAACCAAGCCTAACCTAATTTGGTTAGTTCATGAATAACTTATTTGATCATAAAATAAATATGAATTTTTTTATTTTTAACTCCCCACAAACCATCGTATTTAGCGATCGATTCTTCACTTATTCGTATTTGTATTTTACTCCCCAGATTTAAAGGATAATTCTTTTTTACTCCATATCAGGGACTAAAAAGAAAATTAAATAATATACAGATAGGTCCTTCTCAGAGAGTAAAAAGGAATTATCCTTTAAATCTCGAGAGTAAAACCCAAATACGAAGAAGTGAGGGAACGATCATTAAATACAATGGTTTGTGAGGAGTTAAAAATAAAAAAAAACCCAATAAATATATATATGAGTATAAAAGAGGATTAAATGATTTTCTGTTTTGTTTCTATTTTTTTTTGTTTAGATAAATTTTTTATTTTCATGTTTGTCTTACAAGATTATAATTTACAGTATTGTATGAATGCATGTCTCTTTCTTATGTATAATAATCAAAATCTAATCCATGCTTATTAGAAACTATAATTATTTAATTTTTTAATGGCTATGAATATAAAAAAATTTAGGATTAAATCTATTCTTCCTGTATCCAGCTTCATATTCAAGAAATAAATGAGGGCTGAAACAACACTTTCAATAGGCCCATTAAAAGTAAAGTAAAAGAAAACGGGGATCGTGTTAGGTCCAACGCGTTTTGGACAATTTGATTGTCCAACGTGATCGTGATCGTCTGATCTTATCACTTTAAGATACAAAATTTAATTATATCCTAAAATAAAGTTTTTTAGAATTTAATTGATTGTAATTTTAATTTTAAAATCTGACAGAATATCTCAGTCATAATGTTTCAATAAGATCATACGGTTATGATCACGTTGGACAATTAAATTGTTATCCACCACACGTTAGACCTAACCCGATCCCAAGAAAATGATATGTCCAACCTTTGTGTAGTCTCATTTGCAGTTCATACCATTTTTATTATAAAAAAAAATACTCTATCCCATTGAAATACATATTATTATATGAAATGAAATATATACGAAGTTAAAATAGTGTGTTTTTTCTTTTTAAAACAATAAAATTTTATATTTATTTTATACATTAGGATAGAACCTATTAACTAGACTGATCAAAATATCAATTCAATTCAATATTATTATTATTACTGTTGTTGCTGCGGCCGGAGTTTGATATACGACTTATGCATGCATATATATGGACTTCCATGTTCCGCGCCGTGTGTGTGCCTCAATAAAACCAAGTCTTTCAATGGACGGAGTAAAAGTAAAATCTAGTTCCTTGACTTTTGACCCAATTTATGACACACACACACCCCACGACGTACGCATGTAAACATGTCAAAAGTTTGAATGTGTGAAGAACAACGTTGAAGAGTCAAACTCATGGACCAACCCAAAAAAATTCTCCCAAAGAATTCTCAACTTCATCGAAACTTCACAAACCAAAATCTCCTCTAATGTTGTGTGGAGGTCCTTTCCTATTTCTGATATTATTTTTTTAATTATAATAATAGTTTAACAATGTTAGAAGAGAATGATTTACGTCGTTCCACAAAGTATTTGCATGGATTGGACTAAGCATATAGACTTCTCAAAGAGATTCATCAAAATTGATTTACTTGTCTATCACCATATGATACAGATGGTGATCGACAAAGATACGCACTGTTGACTGTGATAGAAATTTATGATGATATGTTTAACCATGACAAAAATCTATGATGATCGTAGGTCACTTATGACAAAAAATTTGGGGGCAATTCGGACAGGTTGCTTGGGTCATGTTGAAGATTAGTCCAAACCCAACGCACGATGCATAATATTATTCAACCTGAATTTGAACTCGATCTCAAACCACGGTTTTGGCTCGGGTTCAGGTTGAGGTTGGGCTCAAGTAAATTCTGGTTGGGCTTAGGTCAGACTCAAGTTTAACACTTAAAAAATGATAAAACATATTAAACAACAACAAAACAAACTGTAATTAGTTAAACAAATATACATCCACCACAAAAAGACTCACAAAATCCAAATTCTTTACAATGAATACGTTCCAAATTCTAATTAAAGTAAACATACCCCACCATTTTTCATAAAAAATTAAAATATAAAATACATTCGCCATTGACCAAAAAAATCTTCACCTTCAATGTCAAACTATTTTTATTGAAACTTTCATTGTCTAAACATACTACAAACACATACACGTAATTGATCCATGGGCTTTAGTAATGGGCCACAACGTAACCCAACAATCTCGGGCCCTGATAAGAAACGGATTCGATTTACATTGTCCTATCCCCTGATCCAAACACGAGATAATGCAAATTATACTTCCTCAATGAAAGGGAGAGCAAAATCATCATCAAAGCAGAAACTCTAATTTCAATCGATCCGCCTGAGAGAACGAGAGAGAAGGATTCAGGCCGGGTAGAACCTGGCAAAGAAAAATCCCAATCCGAACCCGCCTATGAGTTGGGTTAGGTTTGGTTCAATCCGTCCGAGTTGCACCCTTATGACAAAATGATTTTAGTGAGACTTTTCACCTGTCATCGAAACCCTATTTTTTGTTGTGGAAAAGAAAATAGGACTACATACTTGGTTGGCGGATCATTGAAGTAGCATTGGAAGGGCATCCATAGCTTCAAACTCACTTAGATCGCACTCACGTGAAGTATCCTCCTATTTTGCATACTAGCATTCATATTGGGTTTGTTTGATATATTTCATATATTTCATACATTGAGGCCTCTGAATGCTTTTTCCTCCCTTGGTGAACATTAGTATCATCAACTATTCCTTTGACATGTCGGATGTATATCTCTTCTATCCGGTGGCAATTGCTCTTGTATTTTCTTTCTGTGTTCCTCATGCCTCTCCTCTTTCTATCATCTATGTATCTAATTTCAGACCTTTGTGTCCTCGATTAATATAATCGGGTAGAGAGGTCTATCATTTTCTTTTTAAAAAAAAATCCCTTTGACTTCTGTAAAGGCCTCTTCTTTTCTATACACAGATTGTAGAATTCCTTTGGGTTTGGAATATAAATTATAACCTAATCATACATGCAAAAGATTGTATTGAAAATGGAAAAATTTAAGAGAGATGATAAATGCCCATTGAACTAATGATAACACAAGGCACTAGTACACACAGTCCGTCTTTCATCTCATTTGTAGTTATCTCGTCATTAGCTAAGGCAAAATATTGACATAATTTATAATATATCACCAATTCAATATATACTCAATCGGGTGTATGCATGGGTTTTCATGGATAATTAAGTTGTTTTTTTAATATTGGTAATTGGAAACTTTGTTGGATATTTTTGTACGTCATAAAGAAGGCCATTGGCATGGTTAATTTGGAAGAGAAAAATTAAAACGTACATTTGACAGAGATTGTGATATACCGGGACTCATGGATGAACGAGATGACACTAAACAAATCATGAATTGACACTATATCCCATGAAATTATTCCATAAAAACTCATTTATTTAAATACATACTTGTATTTTATTGGACATGAGAACGAATTACTAAATCGAATAGAACAAATGACACCACAAGAGGAAATTAAAAGCCTAGAAGAAGATATAGATTGACCCAGTAGGATGTTTTTTCATTATGTTCAGTTGGAAAAACGATCTTCGAAGAACTCTGCCTTCGAACCATGGATACGCCCTGCAAAGTTCATGTTAGCATTTTGGGGCGGGCAATTAGGTTGTCCTGGCACATTTGTGTCACATGACGCACCCGGTGAAGGGATAGATCCTCTCGGAAGGGACTCCAACAAAAGCTGATCGTTTTCTGTAAATTTAGTACCGCCTCCTACAATCCTCGCCTCCACTGGAGCTTTCGAGCTTGGGAGGAGCAAAACAAGGGTGATCACCAAGGTCACTAGGACAAAGAGGTTTCTTAAGCTCGTAGGGTAGGCCATGGTTTTTGAGCCAAAAGAGAAAGATTAGTTGTTTATGTGAACTTTTGAAACACACCTGTGTTGGTGTTTTTTTTTTTTTTCAACAGTGAAGTATGTGTTGTGAGTTTGATTGTGTGGGTTATATGAAAATGTATTACATGTGTGTGTGTGTATATATACAAGCCCAAACGCGCATAGATTTGAAGTGTGGGATGGGGTAGTGGTGCTTCGTCTTCTTTTCTAAGTGATGAACTTTGAGGTCAGACGTGTAGCTTTGCTTGGGTTGCATATGCACAGGGTTTTGACATGGTCAAGTTGCACCTTTGCATGGGTTACATAGACAGAGAGTTTTGACAATATTCATGATGACTATTTTTTTTTTAGGTACTATGTTTTTTTCTTGATTGATAAACTTTGTATTACTATGAATAGTGAATATGTAAAATGTAAAAAGGAAGAAAATTTAAAAGGAACAGAAGGACTACATATCAGTCCCAATGTTTACAAAAAGATCACCAAAGTAATTCCCAACAGCATTTCAAGGGTCATTACAACAGCATTTTAGGTGCTATGTTACGGATAAGTACATTAGATTACATGTACGGAATAAATATAAGAACATAGAGACGATGAGACCTTTTATTTTTCATTATCATTCAATTATAAGGATCAAATGGTTATATAGACATGAGGTCATGATTCAATCTTGTTAAAACTAGATACCTGTAAGCGCTATTCGAAAAAAAAAAATATTTGTATCTGATATCTGACGAATATTTAAAATCCTATATGAAAATCCTGATTGAGATTCAAGTAATTATGTATCTAAAATATTCAAAAATAAAAATTATATATCTAATATCTTAATATGTAATTTTTTTTAATAATCATCTAATATAAAACATATAATTATAAGTATACACGTAAATATTACATGGTTAAAAGTAAAAAAATAAAAAATAATCAAACTAATCTTCAAAGCATTAATATATTAGTATAATAAATAATAATATTTTAGATACGGATATTTTCATATTTAATACCATCATATTCGTATTTGATCGGATACAGATAAGATATAGATATAAATTTTCATGTATCATATAATTTTTCAGAGTTTCTAATACGGATTAAATTCATATTCATATCAGATGGGATATTTTTTTTGAATAATTGACAAGCTTACTAGAGATCTCTCACTGAGCCGTGAATTATCGGAGGAGACCTTCTTTCATTGGAGTTCATCCCCCGAGGAGATGTTCGGTCTACATAGATCTCAACCAACACTACACCAACATATTTTGCGGAAGCCATGAACAATAAACTCAAGATCATATACAAGAATAAAACATCACATCACATCACACAATAAACATATAATTACTTGGTTCGGTCAAAATTTACATTCATGAGATGGTATCGAAGAATGCACTAAAATAGCTAGATGAGACACAAAACTCTCTGAATTTTTTTATTATATATTGTCTAGCCAATTGTGTCGTACAGAAGACAAACCATCGAGTTTGGAGTCTCAGTGTATCTATTAGAAATAAATAGTTTGACTAAGTTATAATATGATGTTTTAGTTAACAAACTCTATTGAGATTTGTATCTATCCAAATTTAATTATTTAAGTGTATAAATATATATCATGTAATCTCTTTATAAAGTAAATAAAAATAGAGAAGTAGTCTCTCCGTATATTTATATTTCACTCTTCTTTTTTTTGCCTCTTTACATTATCTTGTATTTATATTAGATTCTAGATTTTCAATTGTATCAACAAACACAAAAACTGGGATCTCCTGTGTGCATTGTGCTTCAATACAAAAATCTCTTTCAATACAATGGCCCTATTTTATCTTATATTTACTATATAAAAAAAAGATATCTCTCATATTTGCATCATCCATTATGCGCGCGTTCACCATATAAAGGATTAATTCCAACACCAAACCCTCTTCATTGATGAGGATGCGAGCTTCATTGTCCTCCTTTGAACTTTGCTTTATTTCATGCCCACCAAAATTTCCGTATGCCTATATGTAACACAACTATTACAGTTAATAGTTTCATAATTGCTACAAATAACCATAAAGTAATTCAATCAAGTGACATATATGGTCATTTGAGGCATCCTCGAATTTTGGTTGTATGATTATATATCAATATCTCATTATGTAGCTCTCATCTCTTTTTCCTATAATTTTTTTACTGACGAGGAACCCAAGAAAATTTGGAAAAACTATAGATGTACAAAATGGCTCACAGATTGAAGAGCCACCCTGCGTGAGTTTCATTGTATTAATTTTAAAAAAAAATTGGTGTTCCAGGTTTGATCCCTCAGCTCCTTTTCGGAGAGGGGGCGTTAATGGGTTGTCAAAATTTGATTTTTATATTGAAAGTTCTTTAATTATACGGTTGCAAGAAACTAATTATATTAATTCTGAACGCAAGTGGTGTTGTGATGTTCCATGTCATAACTCAAGAGGATTCATGTTTTGCCACAGGACGATCAGTTTATGAATTGATATACCGAGTGCTTGGAAAAGGAAAAATAAAAAAAGTGGATACTGTTGCATGATAACATAATATATATTATATTATTAAGAAGGCCATTTTTTTAATTTATAGCAAGTATATATATTATTTCATATAATAGCTTGGAAAAGAAAAAAGAAAAAAGAAAAAAAAACGTTTGATAGAGATGTAACCAAAACATTGCTATATAATAATTATGGCCCGTGGATGAAAAATTTGAACAAGATGAACAAACCATGAAATTAAATTATATGCACATGAAAGTAAAAAAAAGTTCATTTATTTAATTAATTAAATACTGGCATTTCCTTGGACCTGACAAGGACTTATTGAATCTAATAGAACAACTGATGAATAACTACACCACATATTATCGACACAAGAGGGAAAAAAACATAGAAGAAGCTATAGATCAATCCAGTATGCTGCTTTTCATTACGTTCAGTTCGAATAGCGATCTTCGTGAAACTTTGCTTTTGAACCATGGATACGCCCTGCAAAGTTCATGTTGGCGTTCTCGGGCGGGCAATTAGGTTTCCCTGGTATGTTCGTATCACATGATGCACCCGGTGAAGGAACAGACCCTCTCGGAAGGGACTCCAATAGAAGCTGATTTTTTTCCGTAAATTTGGTACCGCCTCCTATAATCCTCGCCTCCACCGGAGTTTCCAAGCTTGGGAGGAGCAAAACAAAGGTGATCACCAAGGTCACTATCACAAAGAGGTTTCTCAAGCTAGTAGAATAGGCCATGGTTCCTGAGCCAAAAGAGGAAGATTGTTTGTTTATGTGGAACTTTTGAAACACTATTATCAATAATGGAGGTGTGTGTTGTGAGTTTGATTGGGTGGGATATAGATGAAGATGCATTACATGTGTATATATACACGCCCAAACGCGCATAGCGTGTTGTGTGGAATGGTTTGGGTTGCATATATACTGAGTTTTGACAAATTATTCTTATTTTTTTATGACTGAAGAACTTTGAACGTCTGATTATGGGTATTGAAGGGTTTACACAGAGACACATTGTATGCACAATATAATACGCTTGATGCACATGAATTACTAACACAGATAATAAGGTGAGACTAAACATGGTCAAAATGTTTAACTCTACCAACAATTTAACTTGTTTTTTTGGTTTTCTAAAAACTCTTATATATATATATGAAAATTCACAATTTTGTCACAATTTTTTTAACCATAATTACAATTTATTGGTTCATTAGCGCGTTGGAAAGATCGTTTCAAGAGATACATATGTTTGTCAATTCTAGAAACGATTCATTCATGGAAAAAAAAATGAGGTTCAACGTTCAGATGTAATTTTACTGGAAAATGCATAAAGGTATAGGACAATTTGAATTTTTTTATCTTTTCAAACCCCTTTTTGATTCAATGAAATGTTTTAATTCAGATCATGAATAACGTGTTTACTCAAAACGTGAATGACAAGTAATTAAAAATTTGAACAAGTAATTAATTGAAAACTTAACTAACAAATTATTAATTAACAACTTAATTTGCATAAGAATTACCTAAAGAGGGCAACAATATATACACCTGAACGTTACTTGCCATCCAACCCAATAACATTACATTGCATGTACGTGTTTGAGCCATTTGGAGATTGTCACAATCAAAAAGAGGGAGATTTACTTTAGCTTTTCCATTAAGCTACATGTACTGTTGGAAAAATGTCTCATATCTGCTATACCAAATTTGGATGGCCAAGATTAAATTATTTAAAGTGGGCACCTAATTGACTTAATCATCAAATTTGAAAAAAAGTCTAATTTCTGATAAGATATATTAAGAGATTTTAAGGATACTTTGTTAAGATTTGTTTCTATAAAATCATGTACACAGGCTTTGTAGCCTGGCTTGGTTTTATATTTTGTATAACCCTTAAAAATGTTGAGTTGGATAGTTAAAAGATACTTCATAGGAGTCATGTAAGTTTTAATGTACCTATAATTCTCACTATAGCGGATGCTCTACTATGTTATAGCCTCGTAGATGTACGAGATCTTAACTTTCTTAAAATTATGAGAAGGATAATACATATAACTTCGAAGAGCATCTTTAGATATATGTGCGAGATCATAACTTCCTTGAAGCACATTTTCTAGATATATTTTTAACATTAGTATGAGAAAATACACAAAAAAACTTCTACGTACGTTGGGCATGAAGGACAATATAATCTAGTTTTAATTTATTTCTTTAAATGAGTGAATTTATATTTCTATAAAAAAAAAATGAACAGAGTGATTAAGCCTCTACATAAAAAAAAACTGTGGAGAGGAAATTGAGGAGACATCAACTGTAGGACGCAAAACCGGTAAAAAAAAACAGAAAAAAAAAAAAGAACTTGAGAGATTTTGAGAAACAGAGAGACAAAGATCACATCTGTGATTGATTGTGCTTTAAATGATTGAATACTTTGTCTTGTTATTGTTGTTCCTCGGATGCTGATGCTTCGATAGTCAATTGATACATCACAAATGGACCACATGAATTCATGGGACCAAATCATCAATAGTCCCAATTCACTCATCAATGCTTAAATGGTCCCAACATCCATGTCATCAATTTTTTTAGCTGATCAATTATCATCTAATACCCATTCAACGGTCCTGATTGTTCCATGAAGACTTAAAATAAGACATCTCCTAAACTGTGTAATTAGGATTTTTTTTTTTTGTATGCCGTCCCCACTCTGTCTTTTTCTAACAGATCCTCGATTGCTGGCTGAATAAAATAAGGATGGCTAAGGCATCTTGATGTCATAGCGGCTGGTTTCATGAACGCAATAGATCAATCAGACATGAAGAAAGGAAGAAAAAATATTATCGGATGACTTCAGGCACAACTTCTGAGGGCTATAACTTTGAAACTGTAGATAAGAATCAATTGAAAATTAATTATCTATTTTTAATAATTTTCATTTGTCATAATTTAGCACAATAAATTGCTACTTTTGATAAGAGGATATTTAGGGCTATTTTGAAAGCACTCCTATGGCATCCACATTATTCGAACTCACACTACTATGATATTTGATATTGATCATGGTTTAAAATTATGATAAAAGACTTTTAATCAAGGTTTAAAATCGTTAACTTTGATAGTCTGATATTTTATTTTATATTTCACATTTCTTATGACGGTTTTGAACCGTAATCTCAAGTGAGAATTGAAATTATCACAGTTTTGGAATAAACCATTTTAAATGATTTTATAATGAAACATGATTTTTAATAAACAAAATATCACAGTTTATATTAGAACCATATGATCTTCATATTATTTACTATCATATTTTATAAATAATCCATAATTTTTACATTATTTAAGATTACACTTTATAAACAACCCATGATCTTTACATTATAAAAACTCACAATTTACTAAGAACCATTATCCAGTTTCATATATTGATTCTATCTCATCTTATAATTCAATTCACACAACAAAATGAGTTGCTCATTAAAAATAATTTTTATTCCTCTCAAATGGATCAAACTTCTTACAACTACTTTCTTCACGCATATAATTGTTTCATATAACCATAAATCAAAGGAAACCAACTGAAATTTATAAGTAAAATTTGGTCTTCCTGTTATGGTTTATAAATCACTTTTTGTGATCATATAAATTTAAAGGACCATGTTTTAAAATAATTGGATCATAATATTTACTCTCACAATTTTTTAAAAGCTGATAAAAAAAATTTCATAGTGCCATGACTTCTCAACCATGAAATTACATACCAATATATTTACTACAAGAAAACGCTGATTTATTTAAATAAATTGTAGCATTTAATTTCCTTGGACATGA
The DNA here is from genome assembly GCA_030737845.1 of Acorus calamus. Classification (NCBI taxonomy): domain Eukaryota; kingdom Viridiplantae; phylum Streptophyta; class Magnoliopsida; order Acorales; family Acoraceae; genus Acorus; species Acorus calamus. The sequence goes on from CM060876.1 coordinate 17,621,356, forward strand.
CTAGGAATTATTAAATCCCATAGAACAAATGACACACAACTACACTACATGCATGTTATTGACACATTTATTACATAAAAACTCTAGAAGAAGATATAGATGCAACCAGTACGTTTTTCTCATTATGTTCAGTTCAAATAGCTGTCTTCATAGAACTTTATCTTGGGGCCATGTAAATGGCTTGCAAAATTTATGTTAGCATTCTGGGGTGGGCAATTAGGTTTTCCTTACACGTTTGTATTACATGATGCACCTAGTGAAGGGACGGTCCCTTTTGGAAGGGACTCCAACAAAAGTAGATCGTTCTCTGTATATTTGGTTCCGCATCCTATTATCCTCGCCTCCGCCGGGGCGTTCGGGCTCAAGAGGAGCACAACAAGGGTGAGCAAGGTCACAAGCACAAAGATGTTTCTCAAGCTAGTAGGGAAGGTCATGGTTTTTGAGCCAAAAGAGAAAGATTAATTGGTTGTCTATGTGGAACTTTGGAAAAACCTTTGTTTTTGATCGATATATAGTGGAGGTATGTGTTGTGAGTTTGATTGGGTGGGATATATATGAAGATGTATTACATGTGTGTATATACACTTCCAAACGCGCATAGCGTGTAGTGTGGAATGGTTTGCTGGTGCTGCTGCTGCTGCTTCTTCTTCTTCGGACTGAGGAACTTTGATTGTCAAACGTGCAATTTTGACAATTAAGGGCTCAAATTTCCCCTTGGGTTGCTTTTTTTTTGATAAAAAATAATTTGTATTATTGCCATGAGTAGTAATTAAGTCCAGCCAAATTTACATTGTTGTCAAAAAAAAAAAAAAAAAAGCTTTTGAGAGGCGAATATCGAGGACAATTAGGATTTTTTAGTTTTTTGTTATCAGGATTTTAAGTGATTTTAAGAGATTTGAAGAGGTCCTAGTCTGTTGACCTGGATTCACCTTTGCTTCCTTGGGTGGAACTCTGGGTTGAGGAGTTACTCAAAATGCTGCCAAAATATCAACATCTTTGGTTTCATAGTTAGGAGTATAATAATAAATCAGTTTGTAATATTTTAACACCAGCTTAAGATGCCCTATAAATATACCCGTTAGTTGATTGGAGATTGGACACAGATGATAGAAAGAAGAAAAAAAACAATTGCTTAATTATATTATTGATTTTGGAGTAAATATAATTTGCAGATGTTCTCTATAAATAAATTATGTAATCACAAAAATAATTCAGGCTTTGATAATTTGAATTTCATTTATTTATTTTTCTATTGTTTTTACTATTCCTGGTAGAATAGTAGATTCGTAGACGCCAATCGTTCTCGCGTTCGCGAAGAATCAATAGATTTGTTGAAGCATCTCTTCGTGCGTGAAGATTGATCAGATCCACAGAAGAGTATATGTTGTGCTAGCTACACCACGTTGTCTCACTCTGTGTTTACCTTTTTCTGTGTTTTTCATCTGTCGCTTTTCATCATCATTCAGACATCATTGATTTTAAACTTTTCTAATTATAAAATGGATATGATCACAATTTTGCTCAGAAAAAAATATCATTATGTAGCTCTCTTTCTTGTAACTTTGTTTTTTTTACTCACAAGGAACCCAACAAGAGCTAGAAAAACTATGGATGCACATAATGACCCACAAACCCAACAAACCAAATTAGCTGAAGAGTCACCCTACGTGGATTTTACTGTATTTTATTTTTCTTAATTGGTGTCGCCTGGGTTTGACCCCTTGACATCCTTTTCAGAGAGTGGCAATAACAAGCTAACCAAAGCTCAGTTCGTCCTAAATTGCTTTTTATCTTGAAAGTCTATATATTTGCTTGCAAGAAACTAATTATATTAATTCTGAACGCAAGTGGTTTTGTGATGTTCCATGTAATAACTCAAAGAGGTCTCAAGTTTTGCCACAGAAAAGAAAAAAAAATTATGAATTGATACCATGTGCTGGATACTTGTGTATGTAAAGAAGGCCTTTGGCAAGGCTTGGAAAAGAAAAATGAAAAACAAAAGCGTTTGATTGAGATGTATCTAATACATTTTTTTATATACTAATTAAGGCTCGTTGATGAAAAATTTGAAAAAGATGACGCTAAACAAACCATGAAACTATATACTCATAAAATTAATAAATTTTTATTTATTTAAATAAATACAGTAACATTTCCATGGGCATGCCAAGGAATTATTGAATCAATTAGAACAAATGATGCACAACTACAATACCACACCATATACTATTGACACGAGGAAATAAAAAAACTATAAGAAGATATAGATCAACCCAGTATGTTTATTTTTTTCATTATGTTCAGTTCGAATAGCGGTCTTCGTGGAACTTTGCCTTCGGGCCATGGATACGCCCTGCAAAGTTCATGTTGGCATTCTGGGGTGGGCAACTAGGTTTCCCTGGCACATTCGTATTACATGATGCACCCGGTGAAGGAACGGTCCCTTTCGGAAGAGACTCCGACAAAAGCTCATTGTTCTCCGTAAATTTGGTACCACCTCCTATAATCCTCGCCTCCGCCGGAGCAATTGAGCTTGGGAGGAGTACAACAAAGGTGACCAAGGTCACTAGCACAAAAATGTTTCTCAAGCTGGTTGGGTAGGCCATGGTTTTTGTGCCAAAAGAGAGATTGGTTGTTTATATGGAACTTTTAAAAAACACCTTTGATTTTGATCAATAGAGGAGGTAATGTGTTAGTTGAGTTTGATTGGGTGGGATATATGAAGAGATATATCACATGTATATATACACAGCCAAATGTGCATAGACTTATAGTGTGGGATGGGATGGTGGTGGTAATTCCTCCTCTTCATTTCTGGGTGATGAACTTTGATGGTCAAACGTGTAACTTTGGTTGGGTTGCATAGATACAGAGTTTTGACAAGGCCTGCCACCAGTTGCACCTTTGGATGGGTTGCATAGACACAGAGTTTGGACAAATATTCAGGTAAATTACACGGGATAAGTACAAGGAGAAGACCTAAACGATATATGAGAGTTTATTTCGGGTTACGACACAGTCGTGGTAGCGCGATGGTTGAATAGCTAGATGAAAATGATGACTCCTTTGAAATAATGTTCCTGCAAATTAATCCATGCAGGGCTTCTTGAGTCCACAGGGATGAAGAGAATCAACGAAGCGACACTTCTACAGAGGTAAAATAATTCCTATGACTCCACGTAGGCATTGAATCCACAATGATGATCCTTGAATTCACAAGGATAAACAAATATAACACTATGAATATATGAAATGCTCATTGAGTTCACAAGCAAGGAAGAGTATAAACTCTAAACAAAATAAATTTTATTGATGAAAAAATGTTTAGAGAGTTCCAAAGACCCCTCCTTAAGTGGACTAAAAAAAAATTGAAACTTCCTTCATAACCAACTATATCCTAACAAACAAAAATAAAAAATAAAATAAAAACTGAAATCAAATAGGCTGTATTAGGCTATCATCCAAATATGAGTATTGGAGGGTTTCTGAAGACATGAGGTGATACAATTAATATTAATTGTTGCACCCCACTTGAGCCAAAGATCTCTGGCCAAGCTGTGAATTAATGGAGGAGACCATCTTTCAGGGGTCACCCATGCAAGAGGGGATGTCCACTCTACACGTATTAATGTTTGGAACATATTTTAATTTGTTGAAGTCATCAACGATAAAGTCAAAATCATTTACAAGAATATAACATCACATCATTCAAAAAAAAAAAAAATTTATTTGGTTCATTATAAACTAACATCCATATGGTGACATCCCATAATATATTACAATAGATGAGATATAAAATATTTTAATCAACTCAAAAATTAAACTCTCATAAATTTTTTTTTATCAAATGTACTTTGAGGGCATACATTTTATTATAATAATATTTACTTATAATACACACACACAAGAAGAGAATGATTTTCATCTCTACATTGACTTTTATGGGCTTAGAAGGAATCCAAAAGAACATGAACTCTACTGTTCCAATTCAGGCTAGCCATAGAGAGATACAAAGAGAAATACAAGCCCTCGAGTTTGGAGCCTCAATGTTCCAATCATTCTCATTTATTGAAACATGTGTGTTTGTAATATAAAGGATTCAAACACTAGATTCAAACATGTGTGTTTGTAATATAAAGGATTCAAACACTAGATTCAAACTTTTCTAATTATAAAATGGATATACTCACAATTTTGCTCAGAAAAAAAATATCATTACGTAGCTCTCTTTTTTGTAACTTTATTTTTTTTACTCACAAGGAACCCAACAAGAGCAAGAAAAACTATGGATGCACATAATGACCCACAAACCCAACAAACCAAATTAGCTGAAGAGTCACCCTACGTGGATTTTACTGTATTTTATTTTTCTTAATTGGTGTCGCCTGGGTTTGACCCCTTGACATCCTTTTCAGAGAGTGGCACTAACAAGCTAACCAAAGCTCAGTTCGTCCTAAATTGCTTTTTATCTTGAAAGTCTATATATTTGCTTGCAAGAAACTAATTATATTAATTCTGAACGCAAGTGGTTTTGTGATGTTCCATGTAATAACTCAAAGAGGTCTCAAGTTTTGCCACAGAAAAGAAAAAAAAATTATGAATTGATACCATGTGCTGGATACTTGTGTATGTAAAGAAGGCCTTTGGCAAGGCTTGGAAAAGAAAAATGAAAAACAAAAGCGTTTGATTGAGATGTATCTAATACATTTTTTTATATACTAATTAAGGCTCGTTGATGAAAAATTTGAAAAAGATGACGCTAAACAAACCATGAAACTATATACTCATAAAATTAATAAATTATTTATTTATTTAAATAAATACAGTAACATTTCCATGGACATGCCAAGGAATTATTGAATCAATTAGAACAAATGATGCACAACTACAATACCACACCATATACTATTGACACGAGGAAATAAAAAAAACTATAAGAAGATATAGATCAACCGAGTATGTTTATTTTTTTCATTATGTTCGGTTCGAATAGCGGTCTTCGTGAAACTTTGCCTTCGGCCATGGATACGCCCTGCAAAGTTCATGTTGGCATTCTGAGGTGGGCAACTAGGTTTCCCTGGCACATTCGTATTACATGATGCACCCGGTGAAGGAACGGTCCCTTTCGGAAGAGACTCCGACAAAAGCTCATTGTTCTCCATAAATTTGGTACCACCTCCTATAATCCTCGCCTCTGCCGGAGCAATTGAGCTTGGGAGGAGTACAACAAGGGTGACCAAGTTCACTAGCACAAAAATGTTTCTCAAGCTGGTGGGGTAGGCCATGATTTTTGTGCCAAAAGAGAGATTGGTTGTTTATATGGAACTTTTAAAAAACACCTTTGATTTTGATCAATAGAGGAGGTAAGTGTGTTAGTTGAGTTTGATTGGGTGGGATATATGAAGAGATATATCACATGTATATATACACAGCCAAATGTGCATAGACTTATAGTGTGGGATGGGATGGTGGTGGTAATTCCTCCTCTTCATTTCTGGGTGATGAACTTTGATGGTCAAACGTGTAACTTTGGTTGGGTTGCATAGATACAGAGTTTTGACAAGGCCACCAGTTGCACCTTTGGATGGGTTGCATAGACACAGAGTTTGGACAAATATTCAGGTAAATTACACGGGATAAGTACAAGGAGAAGACCTAAACGATATATGAGACAGTTTATTTCGGGTTACGACACAGTCGTGGTAGCGCGATGGTTGAATAGCTAGATGAAAATGATGACTCCTTTGAAATAATGTTCCTGCAAATTAATCCATGCAGGGCTTCTTGAGTCCACAGGGATGAAGAGAATCAACGAAGCGACACTTCTACAGAGGTAAAATAATTCCTATGACTCCAGTTAGGCCTTGAATCCACAATGATGATCCTTGAATTCACAAGGATAAACAAATATGACACTATGAATATATGAAATGCTCATTGAGTTCACAAGCAAGGAAGAGTATAAACTCTAAACAAAATAAATTTTATTGATGAAAAAATGTTTAGAGAGTTCCAAAGACCCCTCCTTAAGTGGACTAAAAAAAGAATTGAAACTTCCTTCATAACCAACTATATCCTAACAAACAAAAATAAAAAATAAAATAAAAACTGAAATCAAATAGGCTGTATTAGGCTATCATCCAAATATGAGTATTGGAGGGTTTCTGTAGACATGAGGTGATACAATTAATATTAATTGTTGCACCCCACTTGAGCCAAAGATCTCTGGCCAAGCTGTGAATTATTGGAGAAGACCATCTTTCAGAGGTCCCACCCATGCAAGAGGGGATGTCCAATCTACACGTATTAATGTTTGGAATATATTTTGTTGAAGTTGAAGTCATCAACAATAAAGTCAAAATCATTTACAAGAATAAAACATCACATCATTTTAAAAAAAAATATTTATTTGGTCCATTATAAACTAACATCCATGTGGTGACATCCCAGAATATATTACAATAGATGAGATATAAAATATTTTAATCAACTCAAAAATTAAACTCTCATAATTTTTTTTTATCTAATGTACTTTGAGGGCATACATTTTATTATAATAATATTTACTTGTAATACACACACATTGACTTTTATGGGCTTAGAACGAATCCAAAAGAACATGAACTCTACTGTTCCAATTCAGGTTAGCCATAGAGAGATACAGAGAGAAATACAAGCCCCTCAATGTTCCAATCACTCTCATTTATTGAAACATGTGTATTTGTAATATAAAGGATTCAAACACTAGATTCAAACACGTTCATTGATGAGGATGCGAGCTCGATTGTCCACCAATTTCCAGGTATGGGAGTGATGTCCTCTATCACCACATCATGCGTGGGCGGGACAAGGAACCCAACAAGAGTTAGAAAACTATGGTTACACATAATAGCCATAGACCTGGCAAACCAAATTAACTGAAGAGCCACCATTCATAGGTTTCACTTTTTTTTTTAAATGGTGCCTCTAGGTTTGATCCTCTGACCCCCTTTTCGGAGAGGGGACGCTGACAGGCAAATCAAAGCTCGTTTCACTGTAAATTGCTTTTTATATTGAAAGTTCTCTACATGCTCACAAGAAACTAATTACATTTATTTTGAACGCAATTGTTGTTGTGATGTTTTAGGTAATAACTCAAGAGGTTGCAAGCAGTTTTGCCCCATTAAGATCGATTTAGGAATTAAGGATTTATGAATTAAGTGTTGAATCCTATTGTATGTAAAGAAGGCCATAGGCATTGCTTAGGGGGGAAAAAAAACCTAAGACCCCGTTTGGATTTGTGATTGGGTGAATTCTACGGTATAAATGCTAGATGCAAATATAAACGGGACAATGGCAAACGCGATGCTTTTCATGTTTTATAAATTAAAAATAGGTGTATTAAACTCCCTAAAAACAATTCTTTTTAAATGCGTGGTCCTTTTTCGAAAATGAATGCTTAGAATTCTCTTAAAAACAACTCTTAAGGCTCATGGATAAAAATTTGAACAAATCATGAAAATATATCCCATGAAATTATTCCATGAAAAAACTCATTTATTTAAATACATACTAGCATTTCATTGAACATGACAAGTAATTGATGAATTGAATAGAACAAATGATGTACAACTACACCACAATTTATTGACACGAGAGGGAAAAAAAGACTAGAAGAAGATATAGATTGATCCAGTATGCTGTTTTTTTATTATGTTCAATTGAAAAAGTGATCTTCATGGAACTCTGCCTTCGGACCATGGATATGTCCTGCAAAGTTCATGTTGGCATTCTGGGGCGGACAACTAGGTTTTCCTGGCACAGTTGTATTACATGATGCACCCGGTGAAGGGATAGATCCTCTCGGATGGGACTCCAACAAAAGCTGATCATTCTCCGTAAATTTGATTCTGACTCCTATATTCCTCGCCTCTGCCAGAGCTTTCGAACTTGGGTGAAGTACAACAAGGGTGAGCAAGATCACAAGCACAAAGAGGTTTCTCAAACTAGCATGGGAAGCCATGGTTTTGGAGCGAAAAGAGAGATTTGGTTGTTTATATGGAACTATTAAAACACCTTTGATTTTGATCGATACAGCAAGTATTTCTTTTTCAGTTTGATTGTGTGGGATACATGAAGACATGTATATTACATTTTTATATATACACGACGCATAGACGTGTAGTGTGGAATGGGGTGGTGGTGCATCATCACCACCTTCTTCTTCTTCTTCCTTTTTTTGTTGTTTTTATGATAGTCAGACGTGTAACTTTGACAAAGGAATTAAATCAATTTCACCTTTGGTTGGGATGCATGGATACAGAGTTTTGACAAACATTCATAGGTGTGCTGATCGGGATATACGGATACACTAGTTATATAATTACACGGGATAATGGAAGCACATTAGAAAATATAATGAATATGTTTCATATGTATTTTATATTATATTTTTTGTTTTGTCCTTAAAGTCAAAATTGTAATGTTGACAAAATATTATGACAAAATATTATGCCATGGATGTATTGAAAAATGAAAATAAACACGCAATCACGAAAAAGAAATTTACATGGTTTGGTAAATAAGTAATTCTGACTCTAAAACCAAATTATTCTATACAAGTGAAATTGTCTCCCCCTCTCGCTGGATGGATCAAGGTCAATTTAGATGAATCCTGGGGAGATGATAGATTTGGTATAGAGTCGTCCGAAACTCATGCTTATGGAGAGGGAAATAAGGTTGCAGATGCTCTCGAGGCATGGAAATACCCAGTTCTTACCTAATGAGCTGAATGCAGAGATTCAATCTCTTCTAGATCAAGACAAAGTTGCATTCCGTGAATCCGAATCACAAGGTGATATCTGGACAGTAATTGTTCACCCTCTTCCATTCACTTTGTTTCTCTGTTCTCCTAAATCTTCAGTGTAATTTTGGGGGTGGGAACTGGTAAAGTCTTTCCTTCTACCCCAGATTTCTCTTTATATCCCATTTTCATGTGCATTTTGTAATCTTTTGATAGTGGAAATCAAATTATTTATCAAGTAAAAAAAGAAGTTGCTTACATCCACAGTAGAGGGAAGAAAGAAATTTTGTTATCTTGTGCGATAGATGGGGCTTACAAATCTGACAGCCATCTCAAACCCTAAGGCGCAGCAGACTCTCAATTATGTGAAAAAATCTAACTAACAAAAGGAATATATAGAGTAGCCCATTGCATGCTCATAATGACCCTACATATAATATAGAATTATAATATTATCACTACACATAAAAAATACATGTGACCTTGTTTGACCAACATTTTCCAATCGCATGCTTAAATATATAGAGAGTAAATTCTAATTAAGCCGATTCCTAAGACACATGACACAAGAAACATAAAATATACTTGTTACAGACTAAGCCTACATTCATGGATCAAAATATGAGAATTCACTGTGATACATGAGATACAAAAAAGAAATTTAAAGGAATCACAAACTCTCCCATAAAGTTTCTCTCTAGATACACTCTCATTCTTTCATAAATCTCTATATCATTACCAAACCTAGAAATTTATTTTTCATAGGCACATTTATAGAGATAAATCTCTAACATCTTCATTAAATAATCTCCTATTAAAAATATAATAAGCAAATCTTTTTATCAGGTTTTTGGAGATTTTTAATTCAGTCGAACAAAAATCTAAGATTAACAAAAATCTCTATATTATGATTTGATTTTAGACCTTGAGAAGACCATGGGAAGGTTACCCACAGATCTTAGATAACAGATCTTAGATATTCAATATCGTCAATCCATTGATTAAGCAGCTTGAGTTTTTCGAGGTTAAATGGTCTGAATATGATTCTGTTGACTTCTCGAATAAGCCATGAGTTTCAGTTTTTGAGCTTATATACTGTTTGAATCATAATTTTTAAGCAACAATATTGTTTTCAGGGCACAAGGGATTCGACTGCAAATCTACCTAAACCTTGGACAGCTTTTGGTTGCTTTAATTTGTACAAAGAGTCCAATTTAGCTGATATACATATTTTCTATTCATATTTGAGGTGATTTACAAATGGCAAATGCACATATGATATTATGTTGATTCTTCGTTATAAATCATTCATTGATCATTTGGTATGTAAAAGGAAATTAAACCTTTAAATAGATGTACTATGGACCAAGGATGCAAACACCAACAAGACAATACATCATTATTGTTATCATTGCTATCTAGGGATTTTATGGTTAATCATTGAAAATGGAAAAAGGTGGGATGGGGATGCACAGACATTTTATGTTCCCTCACAACACTTCCTTTTCATTTTCTCAATGGATGGGCTAAATGGATTTTGGGTCCCTACACATTTTGTAAATTAGTTTCATACTGAGAAAAGCACAAATTTGACTTTACTGAAAATTTGGCAAGAATTCATATTTACTTAAATAATAATACAGTTACATTTTCCACTAAGGAATTATTGAATCCAATAGAACAAATGATGCACAACTACATTTTCTTCTCTATCTCCGCTTCTTAACTCAATTCGAAAAGCGCTCTCCGTCAAGCTCTGGCTTCGGCATCTGACTTCTGAGCACGGACACGCCCCGCAAAGTTCATGTTAGCAGTGGATGGCGGGCAAATTCCGGTGCTACTTCTGCTAGGAACGTTAGTGCAGCCCGAGACATCCGAAGGAGGCTCGGACCCTCTCGGGAGGGACTCCAACAAAAGCTGGTGGTGCTCAGCAAACTTGCATTGCCTCCTATAATCCTCGCTTCTACCGGAGCTTTGGAGCTTGGGAGGAGCACAACAAGGGTGACCAAGGTCACTACCACAAAGAGGTTTCTCAAGCTAGTAGGGTAGGCCATGGTTTTCGAGTCAAAAGAGAAAGATTGGTTGTTTTGTGTGGAACTTTAAAGACACCTTCAATCTGTTTTTCAATGGAGGAGGTATTTAATAGTTGTGTTTGAATGAATGGGATGTATATATAGAGAGAGGGAGATGTGTTACATGTGGGGAGGAGGATGGTTTAATTTGAGATTTTTGCACCGGCCATAGACGTGTAGTGTGGGATGGGGGTGATGGTGGTCTTTCTTCCTCTGACTGTTGAAATCTGATTAAACATGGAACATTGTCAAAAGAGAGAGAGAGAGACAGTCTGTGTGTATTATTATCAAATATCTTATTGATAGAGTGGGAGAATTACCCTTTTTTAACGAGGAAACTTGGGTTTAAGTTTTACTATTGACTGATAGTGAATATTTGATCAAGAAAAAATCAATAAAAAATAATTTACCAACTAAAAAAAATTATTAGACGCTCGTATGCTATTATTATTTTTAACAAGATATATGGTTTAATAAATTAAATACGTGAAGTTTTATGGTATATATACCATTCATCATAATATTTTTTTTTTTACAAAAATATATTTATCTAATTTATTATACGAAATATACATTTTCAAAAAAATCAAGGCATATAATAAGAACCATGTATATGGAAAATAAATATATATAAATCATCCCTTCGAGTTATTTGAATGGACATTTTTTTTTCAATTTATCCTGAAAATCATCTGAATAATTGAAAGTAATGTGCATGGCATGTGGATCCTACCTTGTATGAACAGATTCCACTGACGTTGCAAATCGTTGAAAGTTGACTATTATTTCAAAATATGCACAAAAAAAATAGTGGAGTTTCATTTCAAAATAGAATTGTTTGGTATGTAGGTTCCAAATCCATAGCAACCTGTCTCATAGAAAGTGATTCTTTAATAAAATTTATTAACTGCATGTGGATCTACTTTATTTGTCGAGCCATATAAATCAATGTTTCCCCTTTTCTACTCTTTTTTTTTTTTTTTTTTGTAGTGTCGGTAAAAATTTATTATTATTATTATTATTATTAATCAAAATTGTATTGTTATGAGAAGTTGGACTTTACAAAAATTAAATATTGGAGCCCAGCATCCAAAGGAGTGAAGGGGAGTAGCTAATCCTTCATCCATATGGATCAAGTAACATTTTTTATGAAAAACAGAGTGGGAAAATTAACTCTTACACCGAGTAAACTGAGCTCCCACCTTGTCCAGCTCAAGAGCTATCCTCAATTCATGTCATAGTTGAGCGGGAGAGATGGTGGTAATATCCTTCGCCGATTGAGAAGAGGCTAAGATGTCTGCAAGGGAATTCCCCTCACGATGAATATGTGTAATTTTCTAGTTCTAAAGGAGTAGAAGTCCCTGATGAATATGTCGTAGAGATCGAATAGAATGGAAGACCATGGGCGAGAACCTTTCCTTAGGACCCATGCACAGGCTGTAGTTGAGTTAGTTTCAATCCAGATATTTAGAAAGTTGAGTCGAATAGCTAGCCATAACCCCTCTTCAATAACTTTAAGCTCAAGAAGGTTGATCGGTAATTACAGCCACAATCAATGTAAATCAACGTTTAACGCAGCGTGAAAACGATAGAAAGATCCAACCAGCGTTGAGATCTCATAAACTCCTTGAATCCACAAGGAATCCTTGAATCCACAAGGAAGAAAACCCAAAAGAGAGAAAATTCAAAATATTATTGATTAAAAGTTATTCTATTACAAAATATGGTGGCACTCATTATATAGGCCACAAATATAAAATAAATGTTCATAATGTAAATTATGACTCTACTAAAAATAGTAAAGACACAATTACAATGATAATTATTAAAATCTAATAAAATAAAATATAAGATTCTAAAAATCCTAAATTCCTAAATAAAATCTAATAAAAATTTATTTTGATAACAGATTTGAAATCAAATATTCTGCAATGATTTCTTTCCAAATCTGTCCTACATCAGTCTCCTCTTCTTAAAAAAATTCGTCCTCGAATTTAAGAAGAAAGGATCTTAGATGATCAGGAGGATGATATTTGATGTAATCAAATACACCAATGGGAGAGATTAAGACTTTTTCTTCCATCTTATTTGATGCATCTTTGTATTGGACCTTTGGCAAGAGGAGAGACATCTTCTTGATTTTAAATTCCTTCTCAATCAAATCAACCACTGTGGTAGTCGCAATGTTGTTATTGACGATGACATCAAAATCGCTCATGTTGATGTGACATGTAGTCTGCAACACGAATGTTTGTAGGGGCTTTTCTATCTCTGGAATCACCACTAAGGAATAAGAAAATAACTTCTCTTGTTCTCCTCCAATAATATTTTCAGATTCAACGGAAAGAACAACATCCTCCACTTCTTTATTTGCCATGTCCTCATCAATTTCTGATTCAACTAGAGGTTGATCATGAGGGTCGGTCACTAGATTCTCCTGATTTTCTGGTGGACTTTCTTCGATCTTCTCTATCGATCCATCAACCATATCTTCGATCGCTAGATTCTCCTGATTTTCTGGTGGACTTTCTTCGATCTTCCCTATCGATCCATCAACCATATCTTGATTTAATGCAACATCTAGCGGGTTGATCATGGAAGAGCCTTTATACATCACGTGCACCCTTGATCTCTCCAGTTGTGATTCCACTTTTACGGCCGCAGAGATTGCTTCTGTCAAGCTATAAATCTCTTCTGAAGCAATAAGATCTCGAACTGTAGACCTCAACCCATTAAGATAATGGGCCACTCGTCGCCATTTAGCTTCTGCGAGATTATACCGACCAGAAAATTTTAAAAATTCAATAGTCGAATACGGAACGATTACCTTGGCGACAATTATGGTACAGCTGGAGCAAATATTGTTCATAATCTAGAGGAAGGAACTGATTCATGAGAAGTTGTCTCATCCTCCTCCATGTTCGAATAGGTGCTCTTCCTTGTCGTTGTCTGGTCCTTTGAAGGTGGTCCCACCAATTAGCGGCACCGCTCGTGAGTCGAAGCGCCACCAATCTGACCATTTCCTCTTCACGCACATCCATTATCTCAAAAAATTTATCAATCTCTAAGATCCAATCAAGGAACTTATCGATTGACAAATTACCATTGAAATATGAGATGTCCACCTTTGAAAAATAGTTGTTGTAATATGTGTGCCGCTTTCTCGGCTGATAGTCGTACAGTTCACCGCTTTCATCATCCAAGTCATCCTCATAATCGGGTAGATAATGAGAATTTCGTCGAACACCATTATAAGCAACAGGTTGGCCTCGGGCGAATCCCTCGGCGCGCATCCTGTCACACCCAGGTCGTCTGTTGTCGGTGTTGAGATTTACGCCAACCTTCACCTCACGAAGAGTCTGCCGCGTTTGTTGACGAAACTCCTCTCGAAGTGGCTGTTGGTTCTCCCGCAACGGCCGAAACAGCTTGCACCCCACGATCACCGTCAATGAGATGGTTGTTTCTCGCACGGCTACGTGTCATCGAAGCCAGGCGAATCCTCGCTCTGATACCACCTAACGCAGCGTGAAAACGATAGAAAGATCCAACCAGCGTTGAGATCTCATAAACTCCTTGAACCTACAAGGAATCCTTGAATCCACAAGGAAGAAAACCCAAAAGGGAGAAAATTCAAAATATTATTGATTAAAAGTTATTCTATTACAAAATATGGTGGCACTCATTATATAGGCCACAAATATAAAATAAATGTTCATAATGTAAATTATGACTCTACTAAAAATAGTAAAGACACAATTACAATGATAATTATTAAAATCTAATAAAATAAAATATAAGATTCTAAAAATCCTAAATTCCTAAATAAAATCTAATAAAAATTTATTTTGATAACAGATTTGAAATCAAATATTCTGCAATGATTTCTTTCCAAATCTGTCCTACATCAACGTTTCTTGTATAAAAGTTAAATTATTTTGGTCTCTCTTTTCAATTCTTTCTAACGTATGCCCATAAATTGGAGAGGGCTTTCACACAACATTTGAAGAGAGGACTTTGGGTTGATTTGTAAAGGTTTTATGTTACTTGAATCTTTATAGAAGTCTTTCGGTGTGTTTTGGGTTGGTCCTTAATAAGTTTGAACTCGTCAGAGTCTCTGTATTCATGTGTTTATACATGTTTTATGCGTCAATATTTGTATGTCATGACATGGGAAAAGAAAATGTGTGTGAATTTATTGAATGTCAAGGAACTAGGTATTACTTTTAATGCGTCCATTTAAAGTTTCAAAACATGCTTTCCTTGATGTATACATTACGCGGAACATGGTGGTTTAATAACATTTGAATTAGAATTGGAGAAGAGGTGTACTTTTGAGTAGTGGAGTCAAGATTTTATGCTAGTAGGTATAATTAAAATTCTTAAATTACCCTTTAATTTTGGCCATATTCCTCATATTTTGTTTTACAGTAATGTTTTCAAGGCCTATAACTTCATAGGAAACAGCGAATGAAATCTCAAATTTTTTTATTCAGTTCAAAAAGTTAAATCGGTTTTTACTCTTTTTTTAATTTCGTTTAAAAAATTTGGATCGGTGTTCACTCTTTTTATTCCACCATTTTGAATTGTTTAATATGGCAAATACACCAAAAGCATATTGAATATATTTTTTGAAGGATTATCATCCACTTTTTAGTTCATCCATTGTTTTTTGTGTTCAATCGATTCGAGCAATCAACTGTTTCATCAATTGGATTAATAATATCTATCGATTGTTTCAGATTTGTACAAAGTTTGTTTTATTTTATTCGTTGGGTTAATCATCACTTCTTTTTTTTTTGTTGAATCTTATGTTAGTGTTTCAAATTCACTTACACAAATGTAACAGAATTCTATATGCATTATTCATTTTTGTTTTCATTGTAATTTTGGAACAGTATTTTTTTATAGTCAGTTACATTTATTAGATTTTTTATATGTAATTGTACATTATACGCATTATTTATTTATTTTTTTTGCTAAACAAATTTTGATTTTCTTATAAAAGTCACTTACATTTTTTAATGTAATTGAATTTTTTGATCTGTATGTGTATATTCTGAGTACTCCAATTTCTTATTGGAATCCAGTTACATTTAGTACTTTCAAATCATAAAAATTTCGTTTACATTGGAAAATGTAACTAACTTTTATTATATAATGCATATACATATCAGTTACATTTTCAAATAAAACTAAATTTTAAAGTATAATACATCCTTATATAAGGATGAAATGTAACTGACTTTTGAAATTTCACACATTTAGCAATTAATATGAATTTTACCGAAAAATGAAATGTTTAAACAAATGCAGATGATTTATTTCATATCATTTACAAATAACGAACTTGACAATAAAAAATAATTTAATATCAAATACGAGATTCAAACAAATTTATTTTTTTCTTGAAATTCATATTCATACCACAAATATATTTGAACACTATATGTATTATATTTTTTTATTTTTTATGTGATTATAAATAGTTTTTGTTCTTTCTTGAAATTATGTTACATTTTGAAATAGAAATCCAGGTCATTTGAGGGATTTTAACAAAAAATAATTTAGGTAAATTTTGTATAATTAAAGTAAGTTTTGGTGTAACTGGAATAGAAATTCATTTACAATTTAAGTAATGATTTTAAAATTCAAATTTTGAAATGGGTAAGTTTTGTAATTGAGATTCATGAGGAAGAAACCGAATCAAAAAATGTGGGATTTGGATTAATGGGATTGGATTTTAAATGAAAAGCAGATCAATATTTTATCATTTTATCATTTTTCAAAAGTCAATCACTCTTTCAATAAAAAAAAATGACACCGGAGCCCATAAACTGGAGTCTGAATATCATAACTATTCTTCAAACACATTTTTCATTATTAATCTATGCATCAAACATATGTCTATTTGAAGCTACATTTTCATATTCAGATTGTTAAACTACATTTTCATATTTTTGGAGATTGCATGGATTTAAATCCAAGCACCAAACCATTGTAAATCCGCAAGAAAAATATGAACATTACAAAAGAAACATGTCCACGAATATAGATAAATCTTCTATTTTTTCTTATATGATTACTGATTTGATTGTCATATAATTTACTTTTATTTTTGCAGGTCACTTTTTCACAGGTCACTTCATTCACATTGATCGGATCTTCGGTGTACGAAATAAATAAAAAATAGAACCCGCACGTATCATAGCACGCTACTAATGAGCCCAAATGCTGAGAACATGTCCTCCCTGTGTATCATATGGCTAGATTTGCTCAAGCTTACACACGAGTCACGTGATATTTTTGTTTATTTCATCATTATGTTTAAATTATATTAAAAAATATTATTTGATCTTGTGTGCACCCCCGTCCGACATCTTCACCTTAACCTTAATAATACACTCTTCTACTAAACTAATTTTGTTATAAAATAAAAGTATATATTTACATAAACTAGCATATTTTTTCATTTTTTAAATTTTCTTATATTGTTCTAGCTTAATATATGCTAGAGATATTATACACTCCAATAAAGAAAGTGTACAGGGTAATGTACTTTTTGGGATGCGTGCAGAATAAACTGGGCGTATCAACGCTCTATGCACAAATTTACAGTGAGCTGTATATTTCAAAATGCCTGATAGTGTAGGGTACCATATATAGCAGTGAACTAGGTACCATTCAGACAACAATGCAAAGAAGCATGGGGCCATGGAATACATTTTGAATGGGCCATTTGGGGGAAATTACTATTCAAATGCTCATGTTACATTAGATCACATAACGAGCGCACACATCAGCCATTTCGTTATTTCAAATGTGAGAGTGGAACTTTAAAAGGAGGCTTTGATCATGCTGGTTGAAGGATCTCCTTTGTTTCAATTAGTAAAGAATCTCGCAAATGTTAAGCAAACTTTAAGTCTTCAAATTCTACGTATGAAAGCCACATAGAACTTCTATGACAATCAATGAGAAAATATCACGTAATTGGTATAAAAATATCCTATTAAAAAATATTTTTATTTAATTTGATATTTACAAATGAACTGTGCATGTATAATTTAAATAAAATTATTCTATATATATATCTAAGTGACATGATATCAGAGGGTGTCACAGAAATTCTCTGTCTTTTACACAAAGGATCTAGACTCAACTTTTAAAACATGGAACGAATGTTTCAGTCTTGTTCAAAACTAACTACTCACCCTCCAATAGAAGTTGGAAAAATATTCAAATTCACCCCACGAGCAAGCTTATCATTTATGTTAATTTTCTTATAGATATTTCACTGGCTTGGAAGCAAAATTTGGACAGATGTATGACGGATCATGGATGAAAAACTCTACATTATACAAGTTGTGAAATTATGGAGAATTTATTTACAATAATGATTTTTTGGCTCCGATTGGTAGACTCCATCCCAAACCCCATGAGCTGGCACGATTGAATTACTCAATTTACCCTTCCTAAGAAATGGAAAGATTTTTTCCATAACCGATTCCTTAAATCTCGAGGTGGTTACGATTTGGGATATTCTTTCTCTTTTTGAAGCAATCAATTCAATTGGATGCCAAAAGAAAATATTTACATTTTTTTTATAAAGATTGATATGTGGAAATGAAAACAAATATTGAATTTAGTTTTTGTAGGGATTGGAAGAGAAGATTATAATTACTTGTGTAAATTTTTTTTATTTGCGATCTGATTGTGGTGCAAACAATTGTGATTCATTCAGGTTAGGTTTTTCGATCTGAATAAAACATATTGTTCTGATTTCACATTCATCTTTAAATCATCATATATATTTTTTAGATCGGATTTAATTTAAATTCAGATACATGGCTACTGTATCTGAATTTTTAGCCTTGCATGATTATTATTCAATATTATTTTGAAATCTGAATAAATACGATTTGTATAATCATTTTTGTTGTTGTTTATGTGTATAATTATGCATATTGAGTCATTCAGTATATTTTTAGTCTTGCATGATCATTATTCAATTCCTTCATATTCAAGATACACTTTTATTTAATGTAAAATTGTTAATTCAGATTCTAGATACACGTGTATTTAAATTATTACTCAACCAAATTTGTTGTTTGTTATTTTTGTTTTGATAGATTTGATTAATGTAAATCTGAATAATATTTAATTATTTTTTGTCATCTATATTTATAGACTTTTATTAGTCATCTATGCAATACCTCATTAGCATATAAACCATAATAATTATTATATTTTTAAACGCATTCATATTCCTGATACACTTTTATCTAATGTAAAGTTGTTAATTCAGATTCCAGATACACGTGTACCTGAATAATTTATCCAATTCAATTTGCTATTTGTTATATTTGTTCCGATAGATTTGATTAATATCTATCTAAATAACATTTAATTGTTTTTGTAATGTATATTTAAAGATTTTTACTAATCATCTAAACAATGCTTCATTAGCATGTATAATTGTTTCATATGAATTTCAAATTATAATATATCTAAAATTGTATTTGAAATTCTAGGATATTCAATTATTTCTATGGTTGTATCTTAAAAAAATGAAGGTAGAAGTCGGATGAGGTGGAGGTGAGAGGAGAGCTCGAAACATAGTCGATCCACCTCTCATATGATGGAGGGCGACGATAGCAATCTAATGGTGGTGATACCGGTTGCCGAGATGAGGAGGCCGGCCTGAATGAATTTTTGAAGTGACGGATACCTTATGAGGGTAAAAATGAATTTTTTTTAAAAACGGCTCCTAGTTAATGAGGGATTATTTTTTACAAATAAAAACTCAAATATAAATGAAGAGTAATATTGTCTTTACTGTTTTTACCTTTTTAAAAAGTCAGATAATGACACCTATTGGGGCTTCTCAATAAAGCTTAAATTATGAAGTCCATATAGCAAGACCTATTTATTTATTTAATTAACACAATTAAGTTCCCTTGAACACCAAGGAATTATTGAATCCTATAGCATAAATGATGCACAATCACACCACATTATTGACACTGGAAGAAAATAAACCAAACTAGAAGACATGCAATGCAATACACATCAACCCAAGCCCTTTCAATCTTCTTCATCCACGTTTGCTCAGTTTGAATAGTGGTCTACGTAGAACTTAGGCTTCGGAGAATGGATACGCCCAGCGAAGTTCATGTTAGCATTTGGGGGCGGGCAAATTCCGGTTGGAGGTCGCCCTGGCACGTTTGTGCAGGACGACATACCCGATGGAGGGACCGGCCCTCTCAGTATGGACTTCAACAAAAGCTTATCATTCTCCATAAATTTGGTTCCACCTCCTATAATCCTCGCCTCCGCAGGAGTATTGGAGCTCAGCAGGAGCACAACAAGGGCGACCAAGGTCACTAGCACAAAGAGGTTTCTCAAGGTAGTAGGGTAGGCCATGGTTTTTTAGCAAAACGAGATGGATTGGTGGTTTATGTGGAACTTTTAAAACAACTTTGTTTGTTTATCAATAGAGGAGGTAAGTGTGTTGAGTTTAATTGGGTTGGATATATAAAGAGATGTATTACATGTATATATAGAGCCACACAACGTGGAGATTGGTTTAATATGAGATATAGACCAACCATGAACGTGTAGTGGGGGAGGGGTTGGTGGTTCCTGTTTTTCCTCTGACTGCTAGACATGGAACTTTAAATACTTGATAGGCATTTTTTTGCCAATTGATCTTCCTAGAAATCACCTAAATTGAAACTAAAGTGCATATGGCATGTGGGGTCCTTCCTCATATGAATTAAATTGGATCAATTTTTTCATATTTTTTGTAGGCTGATAATTTTGATGACTGCACCAATGTTGCAATTAAATCCCTTTTGACTTTATGGAAATATGGAATGGTTCAAAATAGTGGACTAACGAATTCGTTTGTTTAATCCAACATTTATAGACACTGAAGAAGGAAAAGTTCTTCTCAGAGTAACCACATTAATGATGTCTTAAACCAAATAAAAATATCCTTAATTTTTTTTCTTTTTGCTTGGTAATTTTAAAACTATTTCACATTACAATTCTGCATTAATCACCTGGATTTCTTTTTGAGGCTGTAATGCAATGAGCTTGATGACATTTCGTTAGACACCCCATGCATCCTCCTCTATTTTTTATATACTTGTAGAATTTGTACAAATTGAAATTTTCATAATAAAATAGTCATTTACCAAGCGAAAATAACATTTATTGTCACTAGCTACGAATGAAAAAGGTGTCCTTTTTTCTTTTTTGGGTAAGTCTATTTTTCACATGTAATAGAAATTATATAGTTTCAGTATTATGTGTAATCCTGTATCCGGGCAACAAATACTCCTTTGCAAGTAAAGATTTCTCATACAATTAAGGCGGTAATAGGTTTTTGAGAGGGATAGTCTGATTTATCCCCCATATATAGAGTTTGTAATCCAGAAATATTTTAACAAAATTCTCTTCCCTCTCAGTGGATGTGAATTTTCTCTTATGTAATGGTATATTTAATATTCGTTTTATCTTCAGAGTAATATCTAAAAAAAAGATTCAAATTCTTTAGTAAAATTTACCACAACCATTGGATGTAACAATGTAAATCAATGTTTCTTGCATAATCATTAAATTGTTTTTCTCCTTTTCATTTCTTCAAATGTAGATCTATAAATTGGAGAATGATTCCACAAAACATTTGATGGTGGGTTCTCCGGGATAAACAATAGGACGCCAAAACGTTCCTCCACAACAATAAATTAAAGTTCTCTTGGTGAGTCTACTCGACAAAAAAATTTGAGGATACATAGCAAGTAGGTCTGTCAACGGCTATGGGTCGACCCGGATCTAACCTGAATCTGATCTAATAAAAGACATAAATACCAGACTCGAAGGGCCCGACAATTAAAATGGGTCGGGTCTGGGTCCACCCCAACTCAATCCTATAGACCCAATGGATCCGATTAACTCAACTTAAATATTATGTGATTTTTTTATTTATGATCCAATTCAACATTTATAATTAAATACTGAATAATCATTTAAAATTTTAACATTTAAAATATTTTTACAACATTTTGACTTCACGTGAAAGCATAATAATAAATAATATGTTTCAAATGTTCCCTCATAAAACATTAAAAATCAAATTAATAAATAATTATTTATAATACAATAGACTCTTTAAAACATTTATAATCCAATAGTCGGTCCGACCCAACCCGGACCTGACTCGTTGACAGACCTAATCGCAAGGGACAATGAGTAAAAACATTTTGTTATTTGGAACTCTGACAACATTATTGACACTAGAAGAAATTAAATAAGAACCCTACAAGACAATACACATCAACCCAGCCCTTTCAATCTTCTCCATGTCCAGTTGCTCCTACATGTCTTCATGGAACTTTGGCTTCTGAACACGGCCGGTACGCCTCCCAAAGTTCATGTTAATTAGCATTTTGGGGTGGACACTTTCGTGCCACCCGAAACATCAACATGATATAAAAGATAAAAAACCACACACCAGATTTTGGCCAGAATTCACGTTTATTTAAGTAATATATACAGTTGCATTTCCCCCCACAAAGAGATTATTGAATTCAATAGAATAAATGATGCGCAACTAATTCATATTACTATTGATACATGAGGGCATTTCTCTGTCTCCGCTTCTTCAGTTCGAATAGCGCTCTCCGTGGAACTCCGGCTTCGGAGCACGGTCACGCTCCGCGAAGTTCATATTAGCGTTCGCGTTGGGCGGCGGGCAAATTCCGGTGCTAGGTCTCCCGGGAACGTTCGTGCAGCCCGACTCATTCGAAGGAGGGACAGACCCTCTCGGGAGGGACTCCAACAAAAGCTTGTGGTCCTCAGTAAATTTGGCGCCGTCTCCTATGGTCCTCGCCTCTGCCAAGCTCGAGAAGAGCACAACAAGGTTGAACAAGGTCACCAGCACAAAGATGTTTCTCAAGCTAATAGGGTAGGCCATGGTTTTGAACACAGACAGAGAAAGAATGGTTGTTTATGTGGAACTTTTAAAACTAACACTACCTTTAATGAGTGTTTTTTTTTTCTCTATAAAAGTGCTATTTGTTGGGAGTTTGATTGGATTGGTTATAAATTGAAGAGATGTAGTATGGCATATATACAAACACAGATGTTGGTTTAATATTGAGATTTTATGCGTGTTATGGGGGAGAGGGGGTGCTCCTTCCTCTTGACTGTTGAACTATGACTGCCAACTAGACATGGAAATTTCACAGGGGGGGAAAAGAAGAAAAAAAAGTTGCTCCGTGTGGAGGGAATCGTTGGACGCGTATGTAGACACTGCATACCAGCTGTTTTGGATAGAAGAGTAAACATGAAATAAAATGCTTTTTTTTTTTTTTTGTGAAAAATAGTGATCCCTTGATCTCTTTTAATGGGGGGCAGAGGACCGTGGGAGCAACTTTTTTTTTTTTTTACTGAGGATCACGTCTATGCATCAAGGAAAACCAGTTATCAATGCATATGAATTCAGAATATTCCACAAGCATTTTTTGTCAATTGATCCTGGAAATCACCTAAATGGAAAGTAATGTAGTAATGTGCGTGCCATGTGGGTTATTCCTTTTATATATATATATATATATATATATATATATATATATATATATATATATATATATATATATACGGGGGCGATTAGGTGCGGCGTGCGGCAGATGCGGCGGCGACGTGGGCCGTTCGATCGCGGGTCCATCGCATCCAACGGTCGACGTAAATCGCACCCGACCGTCCGATGCGATGGACCCGTGATCGACGGCCCACGATCGACGCCGCACCTGCCGTTCGCCGCACCTAATCGACCCCCTATATATATATATATATATATATATATATATATATATATATATATATATGAAGTGATTCGGTGCGGGAATGCGGGAAGCGATCACGGGCCGTCGATCACGGGTTCATCGCATTAGACGGTCGGGTGCGATTCACATCGACCGTTGGATGCGATGGACCCGCGATCGAACGACCGACGTCGTTTCCCGCATTCCCGCACTGAATCACTCGACTATATATATATATATATATATATATATATATATATATATACGCGAGTGATAATATGCGGTCGTGCGGTCGTGCGGTCGCGATCGTGGGCCGTCGGATCGCGGGTCCATCGCATCCAACGGTCGACGTGATTCGCACCCGACCGTCCGATGCGATGGACCCGTGATCGACGGCCCGTGATCGCGGACGCACCGACCGCACGACCGCACGTAATCACTTCCCTATATATATATATATATATATATATATATATATATATATATATATATATATATATATATATATATATATGATTGCGTGCGGCGAACGGCAGGTGCGACCGCGACGTGGACCGTTCGATCGCGGGTCCATCGCATCCAACGGTCGACGTGAATCGCACCCGACTGTCCGATGCGATGGATCCGTGATCAACGGCCCGTGATCGCTGCCGCACCCGCCGTTCGCCGCACGCAATCACGTCTATATATATATATATATATAGGGAAGTGATTCGGTGCGGGAATGCGGGAAGCGATCACGGGCCGTCGATCACGGGTCCATCGCATCGGACGGTCGGGTGCGATTCACATCGACCGTTGGATGCGATGGACCCGCGATCAAATGACGGACGTCGTTTTTCGCATTCCCGCACTGAATCACTCGACTATATATATATATATATATATATATATATATATATATATATATATATATATATATATAATTTAAATTGATTTTGATATTTTCTTAGGCTGGTAATTTTGTTGCTTCCAACGCTGCAAACCCTTTGACTTATGAAGTGAACAGAAACAGTGTACTTTAATTTCAAAAAATACATAAAAACGGTATTGGACTTTCATTTTAAAGAGAATTGTTAGGTAAGTTCGTAGGTTTCAAATATCAACGCTCAAAGTCATGACCACATAATGCAACCACGAATGCATTTTTGTTAGATACAACATTTTTTGTCACTACGAATGGCTGATCATTTCTTTGCGCATGTATTTTTTTAATTTTGAAGTTATATACATATAATTGTGGTAGCACTTCTATATTTGTTACGTTACAATCAGTTAATAAAATATTAATTAAAAATATAAAATATATATCAAAAATTCAAAAAAAAATACTTACAAATTTATTCAAAATTTTCAAATAGTTTACTATCTAGGCTAATCTAGCCAAAAATCTAAAACAAATCCTTTAAGAAACTAAAAAAATCTTTTAAAATTTTAACTTCAACATTAACTAATCAAGGATAATATATATATATATATATATATATATATATATATATATATATATATATATATATAGTCGCGATTACGTGCGGTGTGCGGTCGGTGCGGTTTACGACGTGGGCCGTTCGATCGCGGGTCCATCGCATCCAACGGTCGACGTGAATCGCACCCGACCGTCCGATGCGATGGACCCGTGATCGACGGCCCGTGATCGCGCACCGCACCGACCGTAAACCGCATGTAATCGGCTCCCTATATATATATATATATATATATATATATATATATATATATATCCGAGTGCAGATCCGACGTGCGTCATCCGATCGCGGGTCTAACGCATTCAACGGTCGATGTGAATCGCACCCGACCATCTGATACGATGGACCCGTGATCGACGGCCCGTGGTCGATGCCGCACGCGACCGCACGTCACACCTAATCACTCATATATATATATATATATATATATATATATATATATATATATATATATATATATATATATATATAGGGAAGTGATTACGTGCGGTCGTGCGGTCGGTGCGTCCGCGATCACGGGCCGTCGATCACGGGTCCATCGCATCGGACGGTCGGGTGCGAATCACGTCGACCGTTGGATGCGATGGACCCGCGATCCGACGGCCCACGATCGCGACCGCACGACCGCATATTATCACTCGCGTATATATATATATATATATATATATATATATATATATATATATATATATATAATATAGGGCCGATATCCTGCGGTCGGCCGCACCGTGCGGCATCGACTACGGGCCGTCGATCACGGGTCCATCGCATCGGACGGTCGGGTGCGATTCACGTCGACCGTTGGATGCGATGGACCCGCGATCGGACGAACGAGGTCGATGCCGCACCGTGCGGTCGGCCGCATATTATCATTCGACTATATATATATATATATATATATATATATATATATATATATATATATATATATATATATATATAGGGCCGATTACCTGCGGCGAACGGCAGGTGCGGCGTCGATCGTGGGCCGTCGATCACGGGTCCATCGCAACGGACGGTCGGATGCGATTCACGTCGACCGTTGGATGCGATGGACCCGCGATCGAACGGCCCACGTTGTCGCCGCACCTGCCGCACGCCGCACCTAATCGGCCCCCTATATATATACGGGGGCGATTAGGTGCGGCGAACGGCAGGTGCGGCGTCGATTGTGGGCCGTCGATCACGGGTCCATCGCATCGGACGGTCGGGTGCGATTCACGTCGAACGTTGGATTCGATGGACCCGCGATCGAACGGCCCACGTCGTCGCCGCACTTGCCGCACGCCGTTCGATCGCGGGTCCATCGCATCCAACGGTCGACGTGAATCGCACCCGACCGTCCGATGCGATGGACCCGGGATCGACGGCCCGTAGTCGCTGCCGTACCTGCCGTTCGCCGCACGCAATAACTCCCATATATATATATATATATATAATATATATATATATATATATGGGACCGATTACGTGCGGCGTGCGGCGGGTGCGGCGTCGATCACGGGCCGTCGATCACGGGTCCATCGCATCGGACGGTCGGATGCGATTCACGTCGACCGTTGGATGCGATGGACCCGCGATCGAACGGCCCACGTCGCGGCCGCACCTGCTGTTCGCCGCTCGTAATAATTGTCAATATATATATATATATATATATATATATATACCCGAGTGATAGCGTGCAGTCGTGCGGATCCGACGTGCGTCCTCCGATCGCGGATCCATCGCATCCAACGGTCGATGTGAATCACACCCGACCGTCTGATGCGATCGGCCCGTGGTCGACGCCGCACGACCGCACCGACCACACCTAATCACTCCTCTATATATATATATATATATATATATATATATATATATATAAATGATTGCGTGCGGCGAACGGCAAGTGCGGCCGCGACGTGGGCCGTTCGATCGTGGGTTCATCGCATCCAACGGTCGAGATGAATCGCCCCAGACCGTCCGATGCGATGGACCCGTGATCGACGGCCCGTGATCGCTGCCGCACCTACTCGTGATATGGTGCGGTCGTGCGGATCCGACGTGCATCGTCCGATCGCGGGTCCATCGCATTAGACGGTCAGGGGCGATTCACATCTACCGTTGGATGCGATAGACCCGCGATCGGACGACGCACGTCGGATCCGCACGACCGCACCGACCGCACGCTATCACTCGACTATAATATATATATTTCCGATAATAGTTGGTCATTCGGTCGCGATCGCGGGCCGTCCGATCGCGGGTCTATCGTATTCAACGGTCGACGTGATTCGCACTCGATCGTCCGATGCGATGGACCCGTGATCGACGGCCCGTGATCGCGACCGCACCGACCGCACGGCCGTATAATATCACGATATATATATATATATATTATATATATATATATATATATATATATATATATATATATATATATTGCGGCAATTAGTCTTACATCATCGACCCTACTTGAAAAAAAAAAAACTCGTGTTAAGATGAAAAGTGCTTGGCCCATCAAAAGGCTTATATTTGATAGAGTGTTGTTATAATCAATTTTTTTAGTTCAAAACACAGACCTATATATCTTGTTATAGATTAAGTTAAGCATATACCTCATTAGATGTTGTATATACCTTACTAAATTTTTTCTTACACTTATTTAAAATGGGTTCATTCAACTTAAAATGGAGCGATATGCACTTTTTATAAAAGCATATAACTCATTAGATGATATTTACTATTTAAAAAAAATAAAAACATGTAAAATCTGAGTTTTGATTGGTGAATGTGAGTGAGTGTATCATTTTCCAATATGATGTAAGCATTAGTCTTGTAAAATGTCAGAAGACATCAATTCATTTGTCATAAGATTACTGACATTAATCTCCTTCAAATTGTTTTTATTTTGCTTTGATATTTGACCCTCATAAAAGCATAGACTTTTTCATGATAGGCACAAACTTTATGCTCGCGTTTAATTTGGATGAAGAATTAAGTAATTATGAGGTTGATGACTATTCTAATAAAAATAAAGATAAGATAATTTTTTATTTAATTATATTTTTTTGTTGAAAAACGTATTAATATAGTTTTTGTTGTTTTGATAAAATGTGAATAAAGAATAGATAAAGATTTATAAAATGTGAAAAAATGATAACAGTTGATTTAACATGCAGTTGATTTATTTAAGAGGTGATCATAGTTGATTTATTATTTTGGGTTGAATAATTTAGAATAACTTAATTTTCAGGAGTTGGCTAGAATCCATATACCATTTTATACCAGTTAATTCTGACATACAAATTCTCATTTCTTACAATTTTTCAAACATCCATTCTGAGACCATTCTTACTAATTCTCATTTATTCCGGACTTATACTCGAATCAAATGGGGTATGTGCTTTTTCATTAAGGGGTCCCAACACAATCTGTCATTTGCTTTTCACCAAGACCCAAGGTCGGACCTGAGATTGATAATTTTAGTTGGGCCCTAACGAATTTATGATATAGAGCCCTAATATATTTACACAAAAAATATTAGTGAGTATTACATAATTTTTTTGAAAAATTTTAAAATTAACTCAGAATTTTTTACAACTAACTCTATACTTTAAGGGTAAGGATAGACCCACTACCCGAGTTGATCTTTCCCACTACCCAATATTACCAAAATGCCATTATTTATGTATTTTTTTGTCTTCCTTTCCCACTACCCAGTTCGACAAAGGCCAGTCGAAGTGTTCTTCATTGGGACGACAGAGGCCTGTCGAACTGTCTGAATAAGTGTCGACAGAGGCCCAGTCGAAGTGTGTTTCATTAGGACGACAGAGACCCGTCGATCTATCTGAGCAAGTGTCGACATGGATGTGTCGAACCCTTCAAAACAACAACTTTCTTCTAAGAATTAATCATTTATACAATCATTTAAGTCCTTATGAAAAACAAAAATGTCATTTAAGTTATTTAAGTCTTTTTGAAAATCATTCACATATATATTTATTTAAGTATAAGAAACAAAAATATCAAACAAAGAGTTATTTGAACCAAATAAACAGTAAACATTTCATATAGAAAAAAAAAATGATTTTCTTTTCTAAACAAGTGGAGTTTGTTTAGAAAAGACTCCACTTATTTAGAAAAGAAAATAATGTTTTTTGTCTATATGAAAGGTTTACTGTTTATTTGATTCAAATAACTATTTGTTTGATATTTTTGTTTCTTATACTTATATATATATAAATGATTTTCAAAAAGACTTAAATGACATTTTTGTTTTTCATAAGGACTTAAATGATTGTATAATTGATTGATTCTTAGAAGAAAGTTGTTGTTTTGAAGGGTTCGACACATCCATGTCGACACTTGCTCAGACAGATCGACGGGTCTCTGTCGTCCTAGTGAAACACAGTTCGACTGGGCCTCTGTCGACACTTATTCAGACAGTTCGACGGGCCTCTGTCGTCCCAGTGAAGAACACTTCGACTAGATGCTGTCGAACTGGGTAGTGGGAAAGGGAGACGAAAAAATAAAATAAATAATGGCATTTTCGTAATTTTGGGTAGTGGGAAATAGTAACTCGGGTAGTGGGAATAGTTTTGCCCATACTTTAATATAGTCTTTTTCAAAATTGTTTTGAGCAAGGTTAATTTTGTGTTTTTAAAGGGAAAATTTCAAATAACCGCTTGTAAACTATACAAAGCCCCCTAAAAACACGTATGTAAATCTAAATAGCTCATTTAATTAAATTTTTATTGAAAGATGAAAAATATTCTACAAATATTTTGTTTGGTTCCATAAAGATTGGTCTTTGAACCGTCTTGAACTCCCTCTATGTAGGCATGAATCATTTAACTCTCTCAATTGCAGTCCTTGACATCTTGTTGGAACATGAGTGTTCATAGTCTGGCGGGGGAGGAATCTCGCTTTCAATACAAGTGTCTTCCTCTGTCATCTACGAGAGACATGCAATTGTTTCCACCACATACATTTTCCTCCATTCAGGTTCTATGCCACCAGTCTTCACCTTCCACTCATCTAGAATCTCTTTGAAAACGAAGAAACTAATATAGTCTGCTAACTAGAATATAAACTCTTCCATATTAAGATGACAATTAGAACTTAGGGTCAATGTTTATGTGAAAATTAATCCCGTGAATTATGAACCTCGCAATCACAATTGATGAGAGAAATTTGGGTTGATTTGTGATTTTTTTTTTTCTGTAATGTGATTTCTATTTCTTTGCCAAACCTTCGGTCTGTTTTGGGTTGGTCCTTAAGTTTGACTGGTCAAAGTCTATGTATTCATAGGTCTAACTTCCAGACATACATGTTTATATGCCTCATTTGTGAGTCGTAACAAGGGAACAAAATGAGTTTGAATTGAGTGAAGTCAAAGGAACTAGGTTACACTTTTACGGCGTCCATTGAAAGACTTGGTTTTCTTGATTATATATACACTACAGGGGAACGTTGAAGTCGAAGAATATTTGAATTGAAGTTGGTGGAGGAGGTTAACTCTTAGGGCATGTTTGGATACTGTGCAAATGAGGGTGGGTTTTCATTTGCACATGATCAAACATAATATTTTGTTTGGTTAGATATTTAAAGTGTAACAAATAAAATCCTAGGGTTTTCATTTGCCCCATTAAATGGGGCAAACAAAATCCCAACCAACCCATGTGTTTTCATTTGTAATAGATTTTATTTTCACACTTCTCAATTGTATGTAAAGCAATTTTACATTTTTACCCCCTAACAAATTTATTAAAATCTATATTATCCAAAATAAATATTTCATCTCCTAATCTTATCTTAAGTAATAAAATAGATAATTATATTTTATAAATTTATATAACTTACAATAATATAATTGTGTGGATAATAAATATTAATGTGGCATGTAAATATTAAAATATATCAAGAAATTTTAACTAACTATCATATATATTATCCAACAAAATTGTTATTTATAAAATATAAAAAACCTTATAGGATTATTTGTTAGTTGAAATCATATTATTTTTATTTATATTCTATTATATTAGATTTTTTTAACCACATTGACTTATATATAAATTAAAAAAAACTAATATATGCAATATTTAAATTTTTTTATATATAATATATTTTTCATATATTTTTTGGGTTTTAAGAAAATAATATATTTGATAATCATTTGAAAAAAATATTTTATCTATTTATAATATTATTATCTTTTAATATAATAAATTGCACATATACAAACAATTTCACATATGTGAGACAAAAAACTACTAATAAGAACATGTGTATAAATGATAACACAACATGAAAACAGACAAACATGTGCAAACAGTGTACAAAATTTTTTTGCACGTGCAATGTAAAATTTTTCTGTGCAAAAAAACACGTACAAATAATCACTGCATCCAAACGTGCCCTTAGTGGTGGGGGTCAGACTTTATGCTGGTAAGATTAAGCATGTTAATCGGACAGATACGAATCGGATACTTTAATATCCATATCCCAACTTTCATATTCAGATACGGATTGGATCGGATAAGAAATATTTTTTGAATAACGAACATGTTTAAATATTAACATTAATTTGGATAATCAAGTGATATTTTAGAGATATTGAAATTTAAATTGAGATTTTAAGATTTTATTCTCTCTTTCATATATCATACATTGAAAATTTAATAATATTATAATATATTATCATTATAGTTAAACATACAAGATAACAATATGGATATATATAATATAAATATATATATTTTTATAATATATGTCATATATGGATATTTTTCGAACCGGATACATTGGTATCCATATCCGCACTACGGATCTTCGAATATCGGATATTTTTTTATTTTTTGGATACGGATTCAATTTTTTTTCAGATAATTGACATACTTAATTAGGTATAGTAGGAACAAATTTTAAATACAACCCTTTCAAATTTTTCTTCCATGGTATATTTTCAATGTAAATATTTGATTTATTAAACATTATATAGTATTTATAAGGTCTATACAAAAGAGACAAAAGACGTTAATCACATATATTTTCTATAATTTTTCAAATAAACAAATATATATATATATATAGGAATGATACGGTGCGATGCGGGAACGTGCGCGAATGACCACGGACCGTCGATCACGGGTCCATCGCGGGTCCATCGCATCGGACGGTCGGGTGCGATTCACATCGACCGTTGGATACGATGGACCCGCGATCGGACGAACGACGTCGTTCCCGCACCGTGCGGGAAGCCGCACGATATCACTCGACTATATATATATATATATATATATATATATATATATACCTAATTTGTATTTTACAGTAGAGATGCTAGCGATGGGGCAGAGTATTCAAACTACACTGCAAGTTTGCAACTCGGGTACCCTATTTATGGGTGGAAAATGACTCCACATATGACGTTTGCCAAAGTAAATTTTCCTTGTTGAAAGTCAACCTTACGTAACCTTCAATGAAAATTTTCCCTGCCCAGATAAAATCTTTACCGACGAAATATTACATCGCTTAAACTAGACCTTTATCGACGAAACTAATCGTAAGTAAAATCTACCGACAAACGTTATCCTAGGTAAAAGTATCCAGGAATTGTAACTAAAATAAGCCAAGGGTCCTAAAATCCCCAAATATTGTTTTATTTCCAATTTTGTTGTTATGTGTGTCATTAAGATTTTTAGATTAGACTTGAGAAACTTATTCATTTTTTTTGTTTTTTTTTTTCCAATTTTTGGGGATATGTTTTAATCAGTATTTAAATAAATTTCTAAGATATAATTTTACAATTTATTGAGAAATTTTATATGATGGTAATTTTTAGGAATAAGGTTAATTATATTTAAGAAGTTTGTCTATGACCCGACAACCTTGATTGTATCGAAGATGGAATATGGACAATATACATTAAGTGAAGACATTGCTTAGTCCATTCTACGATAAATATAAAAGTACAATGTTACAGTTAATCTTTTTTATAATTCAAAACAAAGATCACACATGTTTTAATTATTTAAAAAATAGTAAAAATATTTTATAATGAGACATCTGCTTTAGTAAAAAGTGTATATATCTTTCCATTTCGAGTTACATAAACTCATTTTTAATTGATGTAAAATGATGAGCTATTAGACGATAAAAAAAGTCCGTGTGTTACAAAAAAAGTGTCCAAAAGATAATCTTTTGAGTTCTGAGTGTGGTGGGCTCTTTTACTCGACAAAGTTTCTCAAAGCAGTAGTATAGCAGAGTTCATAATGCTAATGCTCAAAAGTTAAAAGTGTATATGGTTTTTTTGCATATAAACCCTTTAAAAAATTATATTATAAAATACCTTTATTTAAAATCAACTCCCAAGCATCAAGGCCCTTTTAAGGGGTGTTTTTGCATAATATAATTTTTTCAATTTTGTAGGAATACCATCCAGAAAAGGAATATTGCTGAACATAGTAATTCATCACAGATATTTTGACAAAATAAGTACTTTATAGGGATACATGAAAAAACTCCTAATTGAAATGAGTGAGTTTAATGTTTGAAAAATGTTACGTGCGGTCATGTTTGCATCTTGATTAACATGCATACATTTAATTTTTTTGAAGTATATACTCATATAATAAAATATATTAATCTTTTATAAAAGTGAAGTACATGCTCATATAAAATAAATACACATCTTTTATTTACGTTTTCTATAATAGTCTAAGCAGAGATAATGAAAATATATATATATATATATATATATATATATATATATATATATATATATATTGTTTTAATTAATTTTATATACTGTATTAGACGTGTCAAATTAAAATAGAACTACAAAATGGACTTTTATTAAGCACCCATTAAATATAGAGTCATGGGTCATTTAAAAAAAATGTGATAATCTTTGTTTTCATGGGAACATCGATATCTAATTTTGAGATGTTGAAAGGTCACAAATTCAAATGGTTAAATGAATTTTTTTGTTTATTTTGATTTTTTTCATCCTTACTATATTGAGTCTCTCATATTTTTTGGAAGTTAAGTTTAAAAATATCTTTCTGAAATAAAAGACTAAAAAAAATCCTTACATGCATGTTTTTGTTATGAATTATTTTATTTGTATTCATTTTTAAAATTTTGAAGCTTTATTTTTTTCTATTTTTCGTGATGGGAGTAATGGGATTTTAAGATTTTTCAGATATCTTCTATAAATTATTCTTGATTACTAAATATAGAAAATAAGTAAAAATTAATTTCAATATAAATCGATTGTCATTGTTTCAAAGAATTGATCATTATCCAATTGTTTTAATTTCGTCTCAACCTATCATGCATCTATAATTATTATTTTTTATCTTACTCATTCTCTAGGCCCCTCTCCCACCTACTCTAATTCCTGGCTCCGTCCCTAACGAGAGACTTGCAATTGTTTCCACCACATACATTTTCCTCCATTCAGGTTCTATGCCACCAATTTTCACCTTCCACTCATCTAGAATCTCTTTGAAAACAAAGAAACTATTAAAGTCGATCTGCTAACTAGAATATAAATTCTTCCATATTAAGATGACAATTAGAACTTAGGGTCAATGTTTATGTGAAAATTAATCCCGTGAATTATGAACCTCGCAATCACAATTGATGAGAGAAATTTGGGTTGATTTGTGATTTTTTTTTTTTGCTTGGTAAGCCAAACTTTCGGTCTGTTTTGGGTTGGTCCTTAGGTTTGACTTCTAGACATACGTGTTTATATGTCTCATTTGTGACTCGTAACAAGGGAACAAATTAAATGAGTTTGAATTGAGTGAAGTCAAGGAACTAGGTTATATTTTACTGCGTCCATTGAAAGACCTGGTTTAATTAATTTACTTGATATCCATATATAATACACTACCAGAGGAACATTGAAGTCGAAGAATATTTGAATTGAAGTTGGTGGAGGAGGTTTATATTACTTCAGTGGTGGGGTCGGAATAGTAGCGTACGTTGGTCCTGTAAAGTAGTAGGACTCCATCAACAATTTGGACTTGTTAGAGGTTGGGCAGGGTATTCAAACACCACTGCAACTCGAGGTACCCTATTTATGGATGGAAAATGACTCGAACCAAGAAATATGACTTTTGCCAAAGTAAATATTTCTTATTAAAATATTTTCTTAGAGCATCTCCAATGAAGTTCTCTAAAATAGAGGTTTAGAAAATATTTAAAAAAATAAAAAGTGAGTTTAGAGTCTCACTATTCATTTATCAACTCCAACCAAAATCTCTATTTTCATCTCTATTCTATTTTATATATTATTTTTCATAAAACCTCAATTTGTAATATCCCTTTTTTTTTTATAAAGTATACATAATTGAGAAAGATTAAGAAATTAAAAATATATTTAAGTTAATATTATCAGTTCCGGACAATGTAATCAGCTTATTTGTTATTCAAAAAATTGAAATCTATATCCCAAAAACTTGTATTTGGGTATAGAATAAATGATATTTTAGTATATAAGTGTAAATAATAATTAATAAGTAAAAAATCAATATTGATGTTAATGAAAAATAAAAAAATGTTTTCAAATATGTTTTTAAGGAAAAAATCCATATAATCCCTTGTAAATTGCTTGAAATCCATATAACCTCCTAACTTTCCCTAAAGGTCATGTAACCCTCCAAAAACACTTATGCAAATCCAAATAGTCCCCTGAGATAAATTTTCGTTGATAATAGGCTTTAGAAAAAGCCAGGGGTTAGATGGAGTTTAGATAGTTTATAGGGGGTTATTTGGATTTTTTCATTTTTTAAAACATATGTTAAACATATTTAATATTAGACTCATTTGAATCGTATCAAACATATTTATCCAATGACATATACTAAGTTTATGAAAATTAAAATTATGTAAAAGAAGTTACACACCTTTTAAAAAAATAAACAAAAAATAAATGAAGGCCGTCCACCAAAATGCAAAGGGGCATTTTAGCGGACGGTTGGAGGTGCTCTTGGTAAGTTCACAGTAGAAATGCCAATTTTAAGTTCTTATCAAAGAAATCTCAGTTTCTATGGTAAATAATATTTATCAATGAAAACTCTCCTTGATGAAAAAAGAAAGAAAAAAATTTACCGATGATATATTTCGCTGTTAAAACTACCGGTAAAAATGCACAATTACCGACAAAACATTATCCTAGGTAAAAGTCATATTGTTACCGAGGAAATCGTTCTTTGGTAAGAGTATAATGATAACCCTCACAAATATTATTATTCTTAAAAAATATTTTTCAATACATTTTCTAGATTAGAATGAATCAATAAATTATCTAAACTTATTCATATACACGCATCCAAAGAAATTACATGGTCATTGGATTCTAGATAGGAAAATACAGAAAACTAAAATAAGCCAACAATAATAATAACAAATATATCAAGCAGCGGTGACAGGACATAAAGCCTTTCTTCATTTTAATTAACATTTCCATTCACTGGTTCACATACAGCTCCATCATGCCATGGAGAGTTCGCGGTTTACATAAATCAATCAAGGATGTCTGTGACTCATTCTTAAACATTTATAGAGAAGGCAATGCCCCGGCAGACTGAGATCTCGACGACTTGGGAAGTCCAGCTCAAATTTGGCCTTAGTGTCTTTGTAATGCCCCTCCCTTGGGCTTTCTTGATGTACATTTTGTAAAATTCCATAGTTGTAATGAAATTATATATTTAACAAGCAAAAAAATATTATATATGTTTATATACACACACACATACAGTACCCCAACACATTAAAGCTACATAAACCATGCAAACTAGGTATGAAATATTGTTCTCATTTATTTAAATAATACAGTTGCATTTCCTTGGACATAAAGGAATTATTGAATCCAATGGAACAAATAATGACATAGAACTTCACCACGTATTGACACGAGGAAATAAAAACCCTAGAAGAAGACATAGATAGACCCATTTTTTCAGTTCGTTAGTTTGAATAGTGTTCGTCATGAAACTTCGGCTTCGGAGCATTGACACTCCCCGCAAAGTTCATGTTAGCATTCAAGAGGGCGGGCAAATTCCGGTGTGAGATCTCCCTGACACGTTCGTGCAGGTCGACACTCCCGAAGGAGGGACAGGCCCTCTCGGAAGGGACTCCAACGAAAGCTTAGGGTCCTTTGTAAATTTGGTTCCACATCCGATAATCCTCGCCTCCACCGGAGCTTTCGAGCTTGCGAGAAGCACAACAAGGATGACCAAGGTCACTATCACAAAGAGGTTTCTCAAGCTAGTAGGGTAGGCCATGGTTTTGAGCTAAAAGAGAAAGAATGGTTGTTTATGTGGAACTTCGAAAACACCTTTGTTTTTTAATAGAGGAGGTATGTGTTGTGAGTTTTGATTGGGTGGGGTATATGAAGAGATATATTACATGTATATATAACATGAATTGGTTTAATATGATATATATATAGACTAATTATGGACGTGTAGTGTGAGAGGGGGTGGTGGATCTTGTTCTTCCTCTGACTCTTGAATTCTGACTGCTAGACAGAGAATTTTACATGGGAAAAATAAGACTTAGCAAATTCCATTGACATATATATATGTGGGATGTATAGAAATAGTGATCTTTCATTTGACTTTCATTTCAAAGAAAATTGTTTCAAATGTCAACGGTTGAACCATGTCACACGGCACCGTAATGCAGCCGCGAATGCGTTTTTGTTAGATCCAAAACATTTTATTGTTGCTGCCAATGGAAAATGAATCAGTTTTACTTTTGTTTTATTTTGGATTAGGGTTAAAGACATTCACTATCCTCACAAATATGCGTAATCTCGTATAAGTCTATGTTACAAGTTCTTGAAAACTTACAAAAACTCATAGACACCCCTGATATCAACAAATATCAACATTAACCCAATCTACCCTAGTTAATCATAACATATACGGTAAAATGAGTAAATTATTCCTTTTTTTTTACATTTGTCAAATATTACCTCTATGGGAATGAAAAGACATAAAAATCTAACACAGATAATTTAGCCTTTACAGAGAATAATTTGTTTTCATTATTGTTTATATGGACTAAATATCTATAGATTACATAGTGAAGGAATATTCTTATAATATTTCATGAAGTTTAAATAAAAATTTAACCTATGAATGATAGTTGGATTTGAGTGTGCTGGGCTCAAAGTTTCTCAAAGCAATAGTTCTAGCAGAGTTCATATTGGGTTTTTTATTTTATAAAACTGGGTTGGGCTGCTGTCTTGGGGTATTTTTAACAAAATCTGGGCAGGGCCCAGCCAACCCATAGGCCCGCCCGCCCCTGGTTCATAATCATAATGCTCAAAAGTTAAAAGGGCAAACTGAATTTCACATGAATCTAAACAAAATGTATATCATACATTTTTGTAAGACTCATTTGATTTATATTCTTAAAAAACAGCAAACACATACAACATTACATGGTAACGTTTTAATTATTCGTACATTTCAAGCCGAACCGGCCTCCTAACCTATCCGAGGAACCTTAAAGACGTGGCCGTTCTCGTCCACCCAAACCCAAACCCGGTCACATCGGAAATCGTGTGTCACGGCCCATCCTTTCTTCACGATCCTCGCTTTAACATGTGGATTCTCCGCCTCGATCGTGGTGACCGCCACGTCCCCCCAAACCCCTAACAGCTCTGGCCACTCAGTCTTGCCTATACTTTTCAGAAAAAATAGTTACAAAATTTTATTTGGATGCATCAAAAATAACTAGCCATACAAGAAGATGAAGATGATGTATTGAAAATATTAGAGTTAGTACTCACCTTTGCAATGATACATGGTTGTTTCAATGGTGTGTTAATTGTGTGGGATGAGGTGGGTACTTATAGGAGGTTTTGTGTTTTTGGATCATTTCGAAGGCTTTTGAATGATCCGTTTCTTTTTTCAGGTTTAGGCTGTGCACTTGTTGCTTCATTGATTTGGTTTAGATGGCACTTGTAAATGGTCCTCTTGGCACGTTTTCTCTGTTTCAGGGATGGCAACTTTTCCTTTGTCTTATTTTAAAATTTATATATAATCCCACATTTTTTTAATTTAGATTGGACTAAAACCCTTAAATCAAAGAAATGTACAACTTAATTAAACAAACAGCATGCATGTCCTTTTCATTTTTAAAAAGTTCAGATCAACAAATAAATAACCTTTATTGATTTGATCTTGAATTATCGATTTTATTGGTTTTTAACCTTTAATTCGGTTGAAGCCTCTATTAATAGTAGTTATCACATTTTCACAATCAGAGTTTCTATCAGCTTTGATTGTTACTTCTCCATGTTTGATCCTTAGCCATGGTGTGAAAAAGACTCGCTACAGTGATTAATATAAATGTGTAAAAGAATCAACATGTTAAGGGTCATTGTCTCATTGGTTCAATCGTTAGATTTATCAAAATTAAATTGTGACATTATCATAACATAATAAATATAATTATTATTATTAAATATTTACAAAAATATATGAAATATTTTATAAAATGATGCATAGTTATCTTAAATCTTATTATTTTTTAATAATTTATTCAACATCATAGCATGTTATTGTCTGATATTTCTATGTATATCATGTTTTCTATCACAGCTTATATGTGCAAAGGCATTATTTTTCGGGCCCAGAAATTATCATCTGCTTCATCATATGTGGCAACCAATGGTGCCACTTGATGATAAAACGATGCACACATGAATATATTTAATTAAATGTGATTCCCCAAGTCACTAGTGCATAAGTGCAAGCTCTGAATATAAGTAGTACTGCTTTAGTTGCAATAATTGGGTTTTGTTTTATCATGCATCACTTTGGACAATCTTTGCCTAATTATTGTATATGTTGATTGTCTCTCAAATTGTTGACATCAATGGTAATTAGTTCAAGAAGTAACAATAAGCATGGTAAAAAATATATTTTCTATAGTACACTAAGACATAATTAGTTAACTCTGTTTGTTAGGTGGAAATTTGTCCAGAGTCATATAATACAGAGATGACATAAGGAGTTATAGTGGATGATAATGAGGCCTCCCCACCCCTCATAGGTTGGTAGAAACACTTAGTTAAAAATTACAGAGACGGAACACATCATTGCCAATCATGTTTTTTTCTGATTCCCCATCACAGCCTTAAAGAAGACTTTGTACATGCCCAATGATCTGTTACTATGAGTCTTTGATGCAATGTGACCACACTCCCTCACCGTTGTAAGCAAGACGCCTTCTTTGTATATCTCGTTTCGCCCAGCAAGCTATATAGGTGTCAGAGAAGTGGGAGAAGAAACATAAGGATCTCCAGAACTGACCATGGAATTCATTTCAACAACCACAATCCTCTTGACTTAGGGTACTACTTACCTCATAATTTTCAAGATTCCACATAGACCATTTTTGTGCCACGGTCATGTTCAGCTTCTTCAAGGAATACCTAGTGGAAGTCAATGGAACTGAAAGGTCGGTATCACCGCTGTAGAATCATTACAAGAAGATAATCATGTTATTAGTATTGTGAGGTTGGGGAAGATTGCGTCGACAATTGTAACTCTGAAACCATGCTTGCTTGCCTGTAGACCAAAAGTGGGAGGTCGTGATGGATGGCATTTTTCAATATGGGCAATGTGGAGGGAGTGATCTCTGAATAAGTATTTGCGATGTCGCTGCAAACCAAATCACATTCAAGGATTAGAATTGGATTGTTGTTATTGAAGATGGAAAATCAAGGCTTCTGAAATGAGTACTCGTTGCATTGTCGCCATCCTTGTGGGATCGTCGCGGGGTTGACATGGAGGGCCTTCTGCACTTCTGGGGTGTTCAAGTACTCGGCCACGTTTTTTTCAGAGCACTCGTAGAGGCCATCAACCTGATTCCATCACATACAGTTACCAAGTGATCCAAGATTTGATTAAGAAACATGTAGAACATCATTTGGAACTCACATTTTGAATGGGTTGGTTGGGAGGGGGGGTGAGGCTGCAGATCGAGGCGCTGAAGTCGTAAAGGTAGATGGGGGCGGTGGACTGGCGTGCTAACCTATGAGCGATCTGACAACTCCTTGTGAAGGGTGATCCACAAGACGTACGGATCGCGTTGAAGAGCCTCCGAGAAATCAATCCATGTCCCCAAAAGTGGTCCAAGTATCCCTTCATATCCGACTCTGTATCGATGATCGCATTCCCAAGCTGTCCGAAAAGGTAATTGTAATTGATCATTTCGGCTTATTTTCAGAAGGTGGGATATCAGTTCTTATCACAGAATTAGCATGTAAATCATGTGAGATGACACGTGTCATATTGTTTGAAAATTGACATCACTGATTGAATCTGATCTCTTAAAATCGTGACACTTACTAGTATCCCAGTAAATGCAATGTTGGTGTGACCACTGGCATCATTGTGGTTGAGTATGAGTTGCATGAGTTGAGCCGCATAACTACCTCCATAGCCCTCCCCGCCGACGAAGAACATCCTCTCCTTGTACTCTGGGAATCTCTCTAGCCAATTCACCAGGAATCTGAAGTTGTCCTTCCGAGATCTTCCGGTCACTGAGGCCTTTGTAGTCTGAAGACGTGTTCGAGTACGAGAAGCCTGTCCCGGTGGTCGATTCCAGGTATATCACATTCGCCACTAAAGATTGGAATTTTTTCCATTAATAATCCCCAAAAAATAATGGTCTAGACGATATAAATAATTATATGAGAGGAAATCAAATAATACCTTGGACAAGTGAATCCTTGTTTCCATGGAGGGTTTGGCCATTCTTGGAGACTCGGTAGGGTCCATGCCCCATCAGAGCCTGATCTCCTAGTGAAGAACACCCAGGTCCTGCACCCCCACCCATTTCACATGAATTTTCATTTTTCACTAGAATGAAATTCAATTTTTCACATGCTTTTTTTGGGGTTGGACCATCTTTTTTTTTTTTCAAAAGTAGCCCCGGGCCAGCTTTATTAGCAAAACTGACCACAACCATGTTCAGGGTCATTTTTTTTCTTTTCATCTTCACATTGATGACATGATTTCTAATCACGTTTTGTTTTTATTTTATTTTATTTTCCTATAATGTCATCTGAAAAAAACAACACTCATCGGACTTATCTTCATTCAAAAAGTAAAGATTTAATTTGAAATCACATGCATCATTTGAAAAAAAAAAACAAGGACCGTGTCGTGGCAACATTGGCCCAGTCCAAATGCTAGTTTGCAATAAATAAATATAAATTAAATGGGCAATTTTTAAAAATAACCTTTAATTTTTTATTTCATTTTTAACCCTCCCTCAAAATTATTTACATATTCTAACCCTTGATAAGATCAGCGCTAATCAGATTTTTTCATTTGTATTTTTTATGTAGGAGGTGATTTCCCTAGCATGATAGTCATGTTGATATTTTTAAAAAAAATCATACCTCCTAAAAAAAATAAAATTAGAATCCGTAAATATTTATGCGATAGGATTAAAAGTGAAATTAAAAAAAAAACAGGATTATTCTCAAAAATTACCCTAAATAAATTAGGAAATGAAAATCACTTTCTTTCTTCTTTTGAATGAAGGGACATGCATCACCTGAACTGAGCCATAAAACAAGTGGTTTGGAGGTGGCATTGTGGATGGCCTCTACAAAATAGTAGAAGAGAGCCCGGCCCGCCGTGGCGTCAACCGTGACGTACCCGGCGTACTGGGTGTACTGGACCCCCTTGGCCCGCTGGCCAGGCAAACCCCCCACAATAAGGTCAGGCTCCTTGGACCCGGTCTGCGATACCACGAGTGGCTTGGCCACGGACGCCGTCATGTCCCAGTCCTTGCTCAGCCCCTCCACCATCATCTTGTTCACAAATTCAACGGCGGGGACCCTAGCGTGGGTCAGCCCGACAAGTAGGAGGAGGAGGAGGAGGCATAATAGAGAAGGGGAGGCCTTGAAAGATGATGAGGAGCTCCTCCTCATGTTTGTGTGTGTGTGTATGTGTGGATTATTGGGCCTCCCTCCACCTTGGGTGGTGGCTTGGTTGGTTTCTTTCCTTATTATGGGGTTTGAATGGAGGAATGGATGGTTAGGGAACTATTAATAGAATATTGAGGGTGGAACTATTATTAATAGAAGAAGTGAAGATGAATTATCTGTTGTGATAAGCTTCATCATCTTCTTTTCCCAGCGTTTTGGTTGAGGCACAAAAACAATGCATGAGTTGGTGATGTATTACTATGAACAGAATGCTTGTCTGCTTGATGGGAGGGTGTTTTAATTTTTAAATTAGAAGTTATTGAATTCACATCACAGGATAAATGTAATGACCAATAGCCATAGATCACAACTTAGCCAGCATTTGGTTGCACGATTAGTAACTTTTATGTTTGCAGGAAGCTGCTTCTGTAATCGTGCAACTAAACAGTTTTATTGTAGCAGTTTACTATAGACAGATTTCAGACAAATAATGTCCAAAATATATGATTTTCGTAAGTTAGGAGTGAGCTTCCTGTAGACTCAGTTTAAAAACTCAAATTTCTACATAATCAGTTTTGCGATCGCACAATCAAATGCACCCTTAGTTAATTCAATAGCATAATAGGTGTGAAATTTGTTCATTCATGTGTCTCATGTTGTATGCATTTTTTTTTTTTTGGCCTTTTATCTTTCCTATTTTTTTATAATCCATTGTCCTACTTGATGGACTCAATCATTCAACAGTAATTATGTACTTACGTGAATACTCGTACTATCAGAAAATTATTGATTCACATTAATCTGGTTATTCCGACAAAAAAAAATGTAGTTTTTAATTTTTAATCCCTTTCATGAGCTTCTGATTTTCACAAAAATAAATACAATGTGATGCACTGTCTAAGTTGTGATCCATCATATCAGCTAATTCACATTTGGACAATTGGACTACATTCATATCATGTGATGCAGTTAGTATTTATAATTATTGATCATTTGCTCTTTGTTAAAAAAATTTAAATAATTAATGAATGGGAACATTTGTTATTCCTTTTAAAAGATCGAAGGAAAATAAAATAACAATTTGCAATGTTTTGTCATAATGAATTCTTAAAGTGGCTGTTTATTTAGATGTTATAACAATTTGCAATGTTTTGTCATAATGAATTATTAAAGTAGCTGTTTATTTAGAAGTTGAAAGAGAAAACCAAACATCAATATTTATGTTGATTAAATTGAATTAAATATACACATGTATGGTTACAAATTTTGGAGAACACTCATTAAGAGGATTAATCATGTAGATGAACTGCACCGAATACATATTAGGGTTTAGTGTAAGACCATAAGTAGATCAAGAAACTTGGATTCATTTTTTCATGAAATACAACTTTTGACTATATATAACACAATATAGGTTTTATTT
This sequence comes from Acorus calamus, assembly GCA_030737845.1. NCBI lineage: Eukaryota > Viridiplantae > Streptophyta > Magnoliopsida > Acorales > Acoraceae > Acorus > Acorus calamus. The sequence continues at coordinate 17,665,903 of CM060876.1, forward strand.
ATAATACCAGCATACAATCAAAAATTAGTAGGATTAGATAAACCACTGTTTTAACAATCAAAAATGATATTCTAATAACAAAGATATCTCCAAAATCCATATCTCTATTACCAAAATTGCATCAAATATCATTTTCAACTTTATATACCATGATTATACACGTCTATCATCTTGTGACTAAATTTCTGTTGAAGTCCAAAGTGGTGTGCTTATAAAAACACATAGGAGCAGATACTAAATAAAAACTAAATAAAAACCAAAGGTCAACAAAGCACATGAATCCAACCTCATCAGATCCCCTCCCCAACCCCCACAAATTTACAGAAACCATCACACACAGCCCCACACTCAACAAAGGAGAGCTCTTTCAGTTTTTGTTTCATGTCTTCAACCAACTCAAAAAGAGAAGAGACTGAAGAGTGTAAAGCTATAAAAGCTTCAGTTACCTTCCTCTTCAGTACCCTTCAAGTACATCTGCTCTGCCCCGTCCCCTCCCACCACCACCCCGCCCCTCCGTTGAACCATCCTGCTTCCCGGAGCCCTGCAACCCGTCTCCACCGCCTCGACCAAAGCCAGGGAAGCCGCCCGCACTGAGCGAACCATTTCCTCCTCCGATGCTCGTGTTGCTCCCATGCATCATCTGGAGCCCGCCGCCGCTGTTGTTCCCACCCGAGCTCATCCCCAGCTGACCGGAGGCATGCATGGCCTGTTGTTGCTGTAGGGTAGAGAGTGTCGGCTGGGCATAGAGGAGCGGGGAGCGGCCGACCATCATGGGTTGGGCCGCAGAGGCCACCTGCTGTGCCTGCTGGTGTTGCATATAACGGGCAGCACCGGACTGCATTGCTGTGTTGCCGGGGAACTGCACGGATTGGATGAAAGGAAACTAAGTTATACGAATTTGAAAAGCACCTTTTGAAAAAGCTTTCCAATGAAGCCATTTTTCATAAATAAAAAGCTTTCAATTTTGTCAAATGCTAGACCCTAGAGACGTTTTGGGAACAAGTTTGGACCAAGTATGTCACTGCAAAAGCAGAATTTCCAAAAGTTGTTTAAACCAGTTTTCAAACGCATCCCAAGAATAGATGATCAGACAGAAATAATGATACTATCAGAGAAATTCCAATGGATTTCATAAAGTTCGTCTACCTGAGCCATTGGGGGCATTTGAGGCTGTGAATCAGCAATGGCGGCCAAGTACATGAGATTTCGTTGAAGCTTCGCTTGGTTCCTGCAATCAAAGATTGAGGTCCCCATCTATTACTAATCTTAAGGATCCCTAATTTCAAGCTCCTACCAACTACTACAAAGGCCATGCTCCTAAAGTTAACATCAAAGTTGATATGATAGATTTTATTAATGTCACTTTGCAAATTGGATTTAGAGATGGAGGGAATTAAAACGTGGGTGAATTGGATGAAGAAGTTCCAAATGAAGAGAATCTATAGCATGGTTGAACTAGATTGATGCATCATTAACGTATGTAATACAAAAAACAGAAAATTTAGAAAATGATGTTCATTTCAAAACAACACTACCCATTTGTTTTTGGAAAGTGTGTAATAGGAATAAGCCTGAATAATAATTCAACTTAAAATTAAAATTGAATCATAACTAGAGAGGAGGTGGAACAGGACCATTCAATCTTTTAGCTCAATTTTAATTAGATAGACAATAGACATGTTCTTAATCCATCTTAGATGACACAAATGCCAATCAAACAAAGGAGAGATAACTTGAAACTTATTTTGAAACTCAATTTTATTCCATCTTATTCCATTGTGTTGTTAAATGGGATAACAAAGAGTAGACTGGATGGAAGGCATGCATTCTTAAGGAAGTTAAAGTTAAGTTGGAATGGAATCAAATATGGGAACTAATAGGTCCATGAGAACAGGTCCACAACAATGATTTATTTTATTCAGACATCTTCTCCAGGGATACTGAAAATGTGGGTGGTATTAAACTTCAGTCGTTGCATGGAAAAATGATATTCTCAAGAATCAAATTATTCCTCCTGATTTTCAGGATAAGTTCTATCTATAAATCTTCCACCACAGTTTCATATTTTTCTTTTAGGACATTTGAAAGCCACATTTGATGAGATAAAGAAATTACAAATTTGTTGTTTATGTACTAAATAAATAATGGAAAGATTTTGGGAACACATTCATTCAGTTTTTCAAGTTATATAATGCTTGAAAGATAAGCATATAAACTCAAAGTGAACTCATCTTAGTCATTATTATAAACCATTTACAGATAATATTGGTTCAAGCAATTGATTGCTGTTTTTTTTTTAGGGAAAAATCCATATAACCCCTTGAAATCTTGCGTAAATCCATATAACCCCCTGCAATCTTCATATATCCATATAACCCCCCTGTAATCATACCCAAAAATCCATATAACCCCCTCCGTCCGCCTTCCGTCAGCCGAGTTAACGGCGAAATTGAAAAAAATCCATATAACCCCCTGTAATCTGGCCTAAATCCATATAACCCCCTGCAATCTTCATATATCCATATAACCCCCTTCAATCTATATATATCCATATAACCCCCTGTAATCTTGGAAAAATCCATATAACCCCATGTAATCTAAAAAAAATATTTATAAAAATTCAAAAATATAAATATAAAAAAATTTCCTCTTGCCATTTTAAAATTTTAAAAATATTTTTTTCAAAAACTGTCACATCTATCATATTACACACACATCTCTCATATTTATTCCCAAACACAAATAATTTATACAGGGGTATAGTTGTCATTTAAAAATCATAAACTCTTATTTATCTCTTATTTACCATTTATCTTTATTTTATTCAAGGTGAATCAAACAATAAAAATATCAATTTTACATTTTCTAGAGAGAATAATAGAAAATACAACAAAATAAAATTTCCAATCCATTAAATGTTAATGCATGTAAATGTTAATTTACTCTATTATTAATGTGTCGGTGTACTGGTTATGAAATCACATGTCATTTATAATTAAAAAATTAGGAATAAAAAAAGGAATAAAAAAATACTCTATTATTAATATAAAAAATTATTTTTTTATTTTTTAAATTTTAGAAATATTTTTTTCGGATTACATAGGGTTATATGGATTTTTTTCAAAATTACAGGGGGTTATATGGATTTTTTCCAAAATTATAGGGGAAAAATAATAATTTTTTCCAAGATTACAGGGGGTTATATGGATATATGAAGATTGCAGGTGGTTATATGGATTTAGGCCAGATTACAGGGGGTTATATGGATTTTTTTCAATTTCGCCGTTAACATGGCTGACGGAAGGCGGACGGAGGGGTTGTATGGATTTTTGGGTATGATTACAGGGGGTTATATGGATATATGAATATTGCAGGGGGTTATATGGATTTAGGCAAGATTTCAGGGGGTTATATGGATTTTTTCCTTTTTTTTAAGATTGGTGTTCCACCAGGTTGATCCCCTGACCTCCTTTACGGAAAGGAGGAATGCTAGCCAACTTGACCAAAACTCGGTTCTCAGCAATTCTATTGATGTTAACTCAAACTACAGGGCAAACGTATTGAAATCAAGATGCTTCTATTCGTTATTTATATTTAATAATTTGATGGCCGTCTAATGATGAGAATATCAATCCTGATGGGTTTATCATCTTCAATTTTGTTTCTGATATTATAATAATCTTACTGACATCATTGCAATTTATTTACACATTATCAAGTTCATCCATAAATCACAAAAGATTACTACTTATTTTAGATCTCAATTTCTCATTTATAAATGCTGTAATGAAACAAATGCAGTCGGATGTCTACATTTTAGACCACAGAGATCAACAAATGCATCCACCAAAAAAATGTAAAGCATCAGTTACAAATGCTTCATGCATCTATATTAACATTTTGACCAAATAAAGGGAAGTTCATTTCAACAAAGCATAAATTCAAAAATGCATTTATGAGACATTAGAGAAGGAGCACTCCATGATCAGAGCAGTTTCATTTTAACTTTTCCATCACATGAGAAAGGGAAGCAAAGTTATTTCTCAGAACAAGATACTATGAATTTTTTACATGGGGGTGTGTAACAAACAACAGTTAATAAAGATAACATGTCAGGATTCAGGAACATAAACCCTACAATGAAAAAAAACATAAACCCTACAATGAAATAAACCTATAACCAAACGTGGAATGAAAAAATAAAAAGATCAACTGTACTTACTCAGCACATTCATTGATCTTCCCTGAACTTTGGTTATCAAGAATGGCCAAAATCAACTGCTTGTTTTCATCCAGATACTGCAAGAACAGTTCCACAATGAGATACAAAAAATGTCATTAAATGTTAAGGGTAAGTATAAGTATATATATAATGACAATATCAGAAATAATAAGGAACACCAGAAAAGAGGAAACCAATTTGCTCAAGCAAACTAGGCAAGATAATGTCCAAAAAGCCAGTGTAATGTCATCTTTAAATCAAATGACATCACTGAGTTAAAATATTTCTGATTATTTACATGACATGGCTAGTTTTTTTCCCCCATTTTGTGAGAGCACCTACTCCAAAATGAATGTATTTTTGACATAACCCTTCATGCCTGTACAAATTGCTGTAGGTTGGAGGATATATAAGCAATGATACAAAACGATTTCATTACCTATGCATCACTTTCCAGAGTGGGATTGTTGATGAATAAAAAATGATCGATGAATCAATAAAACAATCCATAGTAAATGATTTAGAAGTACAATAAAATGTGGAAAACAATTTTAAGGTTTAATGAAGAGAGCAACTGATCTGGAACAAAAGAATCCAACAAGATTGGACTTAAAAATAAAAATCCAATCACAGATTGGTGGGACAAAGTTTGCAACAGAGTGTCACAAGTGTACATTCCAGCTTATGTGATAATACCTAAACTGTTCCGCTTTGCATTTTCAATTGGAGGAATTTTCAGACAAAGAAGTTTTGAACTTTATAAGAACATTGGACACATAAAGAAAGATTTTGAATTTAACTTTTCAGTACATGGATAAACAAGTAGATGAAATGGAATGTATTGATATCATTGATATCATCAAGTGGCTTTATTGTATATATACTCTCTGTTTGTTTGTAAGACAGTATATTTTCCATTATGGCGGACTGTGCAGTTTTAGCATGGACATCAAATAACTACTGTAATTATGTCAAATAGCAGCAGATCGATCATTCAAAAGCAGGAATAAGAGACCATTTCTTAAGAATTAGCCAAACAAGAATATAATATGACAAGAAAAGAAGACTTACTTAAACTAAAAGCCAGCATAACTAAACCTTTGTTTGATGACATAAAGATTAAAAATCTATAAAGGCATATCTCATCTGATGGAAAAAGAAGATGGGTTATAGGAATACTCCTAATAACCACATAGCCGCAACACATAAATGGTTTTTGTTAATTAATAAAAAAAAGAGAAGAAAAATTAAAAAATCTTCCAAAGGAAAGCAGTTGCAGCACATGTATGCAAGCATCAATTATATATTGGTTCTATTGTTGAACGGATGTCAAGACATGTTTGTTTGAAAAAAAAATTAAAATACGCAGGTTCAGAAAGAACATCCAAGGAAATGGATTGGATGATAATATTTTCTGAATATGGATATGTAAAAAAGTGAATTTGGCGTGGATATGACATGGATAAGAGCCTCATAAAAAAATGCAAAGCTTTTAGCAAATGATGCACTCATGATAGAGGAAGTTCACCAAAGTATATATATTAAATCAATGTGAGATATTCCCAAAAACAAGACATCCACTTATAATTATTCTGATACATATTCTTCTGATCGACCATGGCATGCAGAGTGTCCATAAGCCATCACTGCTCCAGCAATGTAAAATGCATGTTTTACAAGAGTATTGCTTTCACTGATAAGAACATGCAAAACTGAGTGCATGAATCACCAGAATCACCTCTTCAGAAAACCAAAACCATAAATAATGAGTATATTGTATTATCAGAGAGTATTGCATCAGAAAGAAGAAACATGTAAATAAGATAGATGTGGCTAGGTTAGAAACAGAGTGTCCAAAATAAAGCCTAGTTATAAACAGCCAACCAACAAGCATAAGAAGAAGGTTTTGTGGATCATGATCTCATCCACATTATGTATACAGTTATATCCCCACAACAGGCTCACAGTCATACATCAACTCCCAAAAAATTGATGTCTAATTCCTGAGAGGCTATTTGGTCCACCGTGCATAAGCCTAAATCAGTTGCAAGTAGTAAAACATATCTTATTAGTTTTGCAATTTAAGCTCATTCAAGCAGTGAACAACTATTTTGAATTTTCTTCTCATTTTCATAATATCCTCCCACTTGTGTTACTTTCATGTTGCTCCTGCTCTTTCTTTCTCTGCCCCAATGTTGCAACACTTTTTCCATTGTCAAAAGCACAAAAATATTTTCAAAACAAAAAAGGGCATTGAACGCATCCTAATCACTTGGAAAAGATCCATATACGTAATTAGTATACATGATCATCCCTGAGGCAATTTATAAACCAATGAGCCAAACTAAAAGGGACTATTCAAGGTTCCAGACAACTACAAGGATTTTATTTAAAAAATTCAGGCACTAAAAGCTGAACTCAAAGAGAAGATTCATGGGATGAGTGAAAATTTTTAAATGAAGTTGCATATGAGGATAATATCCCCGTGCGAGGATTTCTGAAGGTACATGCTTTCAGAAAATTAACCTATCCTAAACATTTAAATGTTCCAATGTACACAGATTTTGTTATCTTATCTGCATGATATTGTTCTCATAATGTTAGGTGTTCCATTGGTCATGGAATTGTTGCAAATATATAACAATACCATCATTTTTAAATATACATCACTGGCATTGTTCTTACAATGTAATATTTTAAAGATGCTTTCTACCATATTCAATCCGCTAACTAATTCAAACTATTCAGTGTGAACTTACAACAAATAAAATAACCATTTTAGCATTATTTCAAAGAAACAGCACTTGTTCAAGGTCGAAGAACTTGGAGACATAGTCTTAACAATTTTATAGTTTTATAGAATCAAGGGTCACACGTAATAACAATGATGAGAACTAATTCATCTCTACGTACATATAAGATTGAAAATTGTGCAAGTCATGTGATGGCTGTTAAAAATCATGAAATTCAATACTGCCAATGACTGATTCAACAAATGATGTTAAGATTGAATTCCTTGATCATAAAATGCATATTACATACAGTTTCATATGCTTGTGACTAAGCACTCGTTGGGCACCAAGAGAGAGAAGGTACTATTTCAGAAATTTTCACTACAGCTATGACATTCACAATTCCTTTGATAGTCACCACAATATATTATTATAACTCAGATAGATGAATGTGATCCTTACAGATAAAGCAATCGATCAGGTAGTAAAACTTCAATGAAATATAATCTTCAGAAAACTTCTCCAACAACTAGTGTAAACTTTATGGAAATTTTTTTACATATATTCCCACTTGAGTTTTTCATAGGCACATTACTCTTATCCTAATCAGATCCTTTTTTTCCCAAGACACCAACTGGTTACCTTAATCTTTCCTTACAAACTTCCAATGCACCTCAAAGAATTCTTTAATATTCTATCCGTTATATAGGCCTTCACTGACATTCTTCGTGTTCACTCAACTTGATCACCTTCATATGTTCTTCACAAATCCATTTCAAGTTTCCTTTCACCAGATACACACACAGATAACATTTTATAATATTATTAAAAGATGGTATTTAGTCTCATTGAATGAAGGGAAAGAAAACAATGCAGAGTTAGTATTGATGACTGTACTTTTAATGATGAGATATTGGGATCAAATCAACCTCAAGTGTTAACTGTTCAAAAGTTAAAAAAGAAAAGAAAAATACATGGAGGCAAGAGCAAAGTAGAAGCAACATTTTATATAATCTAATATATGAAGAGATCACATATTCACATCTTATTAACACAAATCTTAATCACTCTCCCAAACAAGATTCACATGATTATGTCATATGTTTAGAAACCCACCTTTTTTTAAAATAACATTGAGGACTGTTGGATAGGGTTAGAGAAGGTGGGAACTACATCTTTGCTAAATTTCTGTACCAGCAGAAATTAAAAGTTAAAAACCAAAACATCATTTTTTACAAATGCTTTGGCCACCTAAATGACCTATAGTTCATCAAAAGGGGACGACCAAACACTTGTCTATTACATGAAGTTACTCAGAATCATAACTTATCAGAAAATTAGAATCATGAATACAAGCAAGTATCTGGAATATGCACGCAGCAGAACACTACAAAAAGCAAAACACAAAAAAAGAAATTAAATTAAATTTATTCCATTGTTTCAGTTTTTTTCCAAAAAATATAAAAGAAAAATCAAAATAAGACACCTAGGTTTATATGAATGGTCTGTTTTCTTAAAGAGAGATGAAAACAAAAATGAAAAACAAATCCATAAAAGAGACAGTTATCAATGAAAATAAAATACCAATACCACAAAACCAGAACCATAGAGAGCAACACAAGCATCAAGCTGCCAAACACAACACATGTATTGTTATAAAAAGAAGTTTTTTTAAAAAGATGTAAATTGTGATGTCCATTAATATAGAAAGGATATAAAAAAATTCAAAATGGGAAGCCCACAAAAAAATCCCTAGCATATCTAACAAGATACAAAATCAACTTATGCGTTAAGATGAAGACCAAGCGATAATATATATCATTCAAAAACAGGAGATTCACTTGAAAAAAACAGATCAATCCATAAACCCGACAAAAACCATAAAAACCACAATACATTAAACCCTTCTTAGAAGACAAATGACACAATATTAAATATAAAAGAAGCCCAAACAAAAGAGATCAAAATAAAGTAAACTAACCACCTTCAAAGTTCAAACACCCATCAACAAAAACAAGTAAACATTGCAAAAGAAAAAAAAAGGAACCCATCAGACCAGAACACATTCAGAAGAAATCTTTCAAACAAAGAAAAAAAATAAGCCAAAAAAATCAAAGAAAACCATATCAGATAGTCAGGTATCCAAAAAAAATCCATCAAACCAGACAACATTCAAATACAACCATCCACAACAAAAACAAAAAAACGGAAACTCATTTGGGTAAACAAATGAGAAAAAAATAGAACATCTCAAATCACCAATAAAATCTGCAAAAATAACACATTTAAAATAACAAACAGCACCTCCTTAACACGAACAAGCAAAGACCCATCAAAGTAGACCACTTTCAAATAAAACCCAGCTAAAAAAAGAAAAAAACATTTGGCTAAACAGAAGAGAAAAAAAAACATCTCAAATCACCAACCAAAACACCTCCTCATCAAACACAACCCAAAATAAACAAAACCCATATCGAATAACCAACCAAAAGCACATCATCAACACAAACAAGCAAAGACCCATCTACATTCAAATACAACCCACCAAAACCAAACAACACAAAAAAGGATACCCATTTGCCTCAACAAAAGAGAAGGGTCAAAAATCAAACCAAATAAAAAAAAACATCACAAATCACCAACCAAAAACACATCCTCAACAAACCCAAACCCCCCCCCCCCCAAAAAAAAAAAATAAAACAAATGGAGGAAGGGGAGGGAAGAAGATGTTGAACCTGTTGAATGATATCAGTGGTCACGTTATTGGGTCCATAAGCCGCCATCATGGGCTGCATCTGCATTAGGTGCTGCTGCATCTCTTCCTCTCTCTCTCTTTAAATCTCTCTCTTTTCCTTAGTTGGGGTCAGGACAGAAACAGCAAAAGAAAAAAAGAGTGACCCAGTCTTCGTGTGGGGGGTTCTGGGTTTTTCAGTCTCTCTCTCTATTTTCTGTGTTGATAGAGATGCCTCTGTCACGTGAAGGGACTCTTACGGGGACAGTCGGTGGGAGAGGGAGGTGAAAATAAAAAGAAACGGAAACCTACGATACTGTGCTTGCTACCACTTGTTGTGTGTGTTGTGTCTCCGTTTTGGGGTGCGTGAGTTTTTTTTCTTTTCTTTTGGACTGGTGGATAGGGAGGGGACCCTCTCTCTGGATTGCCTTTGTTGTTTCATCTAGATGACCCTTCCTTTCAATTGGAAATTGTAGCATCAGATGTCACACTCATCTGATGATGCAGTATTAGTTTTATACATGTGTCAAGTACAATGTTAAAGAGGATATTAAATTATTTAAAAATTCTTTCTATTTAACTTATAGAATACTAACTTATATAATATCTTTAATTTTAAATTAAAAATATGTTCTAATTGAATTATAAAAATAATATATGAATTGGACATACATTATAAAATTATATATATTTATTATATATTATTTAAATTTTAAGATCCTGTAAAATTAATCATGATCTTGATAATTTAAATGATAAGCATCCTATTTGATTTTATTCAAAACAAAGAGAAAGTTCAAAGAATGTGTGGTATCTACCATACACATCCACCTGCCCCAAAATAGGCACACCTCATTAACCATACATTCTTATTTCTTACACAAAAATTGTCTCAATCCTTGATTCCTTGATAAGATGGACCATTGATGATTCTCACACATTTTTCACATAGACCCTAGTTCCATGAAAGACAAGGTGATTATACACGAGCCAAAGTACTTACGTGACCGCCCGAACGAATATTTGCGAGACCTTTGCCTTAACACTCCCGTCGCCTCTCGATCTCATATTCTTACCTACTTCCCTCAGTTGCCCGTTTGGCTTTGTACAGCTCTGTCAAAAATTTCCTTGGTATATAAGTCATGTGAATGCATTGACAATCAAGGGTACCTTCATACCCAAGTTCTGTTGGTGTTTTATAGCAGTGATCTCAAAATCATGTCATGTCCTCTCTTCAACAATGTTGTAGAAGCCCTTGGGAATTTGTCTGTTTAATTCCTACTCCCCTTGGTGTATGTAATGTTGGAATTTTGTGACCAAAATACATAATCAAATGTGTTGTGAGTTGTATCCGATCCCATACAATTTCATGTGTTACATATGTGGATAGCCGTTGCATGTTTCATCAAATGCATGTCCCTTTTACATTTTAATCCCCTCTAGCTGTTTTAAATAGTTGGGGCTAATAAACCATTTTTCACAGCTATTGCATGCGTTTCATATCATAAAATGAAACTGTTAGCCACCTTGATGAGGTGTAATTGGTTTGTGATTTAATTGGTTGCATACGTTGGGTTCATCAACTCCTATATAAGTGACTCATACTGTGTGATATAGAATATGAAAAATTGCTCCACCAAACCATCAACAAGAGACTCATCTTTTAATCATTGTGATAAGATCAAATTTTGTGATCTTTCTTTTTTCCATAAACTACAAAATTGTGAGAGGATGTATTCATGCAATATTCTATTATCAACTTCTAGCTATACTTTTGATCTGGGCGTTTGAAAGGATCGTAGTCTGTTCACCGTGGTTCTTCCGTAGCTCGCACCCCGGAAGAACAAAACTTATTGTGGTCGTATCTCTCAGTGGTAGGAGTCATTCAACCCTGTGCGTGAGGGGGCCTTATTCACTGAGGACAAAGTGTTTTCACTCGCTTCCACATTTCGGATACATTTTTCTAATCCTTATCTCATTTTATTTCATGTTTTTACTAGATATTTTAGTATATGCATGATTTGATATATATTTGATGTTTATATTCTTGATGTGATTATTATAAGAATTTGTGTTTAGCTTAATATTTGTTTGTCACGCACAACATGTAATATGTCACGTGATCACCCAACTACTATCCATATTTAAATGTAGCAATTATCTAAAAAGTATCCTTTTTATGGTATTAAAAAAATCTATTACGTATTACTGTTTGTATTCGAATAATTTAAAATAAAATATAAATATTAAGATATCTAATTCTTATCCGATATATTTATATAGATTTAATCATTATCTAAAAATGGCATGTTGAGTGAAATATTTCCATTCAATGGTTATTACCAATCTGATAATAAAAGTCTTGATACATTTTTACAAAAAAATGCAAAAAAAAAAAATTCCATATGACAGGTAAGTCTGACCAAACTTTTATAAGTGGGGGCAGGAAAGTAATTTCTCATCATTGTGTTAGTTTTCACTATGGTTTGGTTAACAAAATTGACATATATCAATTTATTGAAATTTTCAAGATTTGTGTAAACATGAAGAGTGCCGATAGACTCAATCTGTTTTACAGCCCCGTTTGCAGTTTAGAAGTAGTCCTCAATCATTTAAACATGGTGATTGCACTATCATTATACATAAAAAAAAATTTAAAAAAATAAAAATATATTAGTATATCTCATTATATAATTCACTTTTTATAATAATATATACTTCAATGTGTAAATATATCTTTTTGTAAAAAAACACAATGAAGACTACGGATGAAACTACACATAGAGATAGACATATCATTTTTCATGTACAAAGGCCAAAGGGCATAATTATTTCATAATATCATTTTTTTCTTTGTTATTTTTATATTATTTTCGTTTGAAAGCTTTGGGCGTGTAGTATATACCTTTTATAAAGCACATCAATCACAAATTTACTTTCTAATGAATTTATGCATACTCACATGAATATATATATATATATATATATATATATATATATATATATATATATATACCTTTAGTATTAGATGTATGGAAAGTCAATTTAAGCAAGGAATATATTCTAATGATATTTGTTTGACTTAAATTTATGTCTTGATTATTGAGTATGAATTGCGTGACATTTTTGTACCTAGTTGGGATTTATGTCTTGTGTTATGGTTTATGAATTATCAAACAAGAATTAAAGTAGCAGAATTTTCCTGGTCAAATATAGTTTGCTCATACAACTAAAAATATGGGTTATGTATTGGGCTATATCTACATTGAGAAGTCACCCGAGGGTTTGAGAGGTAGTGTCAGATTTGTAGTCTAATTCATAAAAAAAATTCTTCCCTCTCCATGGACATAGACAACCTTTGTCAAATCACATAAATCTCTTCTTTCTTTCTTTTTTTTGTAGTTGTGTGTTTTTTTTTTCATATTTTTCGATATTTTCAACACCTTATGTATAATGTATTTTTTAGCATCAAGAATGACTTCAGTGTAAACAATGAGTTTTGTTACCCAAGAATCCAGAGAATGAAGAGGGCTGAGATTTCATTATACTGTGAAATTTTAAGAAATAAAAATGAAATAATTAAATCACAATTAATTTCCGGTTTATAACCAATTAACAAAATAATTTTATTTTTGAAAAATCAATCTTAGATACTCAGTTCCAAGGCGATATCCTTAAACTACAACTTTTAGTCTTCGATTTTGGTTTTTATGTATTAAAAATTAATAAAAACAGTTTTTATGAAAAAGATGGTTAAGATTAGTTTTTCCAAAATCAATTATATTAATCAATTTAGATCATAATTTTTTTCAAAAAATATCAGTCTTAAACAGGACTTGAAAGAGTGTTTCAATAAGTAATTCTTCATTTTTCATCATTTTTACATTGGTTGCAAATTTATGTTTTTGATACATATTTTGTAACTCTTACATAAAATATTCTAATAGATGTCCTTCTAATAAACATTACCTTTTAAAAGTGTTGATTTAGAATTCATCTATGCTAAATCTTGGTTATTACATAATTTCAATTTGCCTATGCCTATGAAAAATAATCATTCTTCCTTGTATACCAAAAAATATCCCGTGTGTTTATGATACAAGCTTTTTCTGGCATTTGCAGATGAAAGATATTTTTATAGTGTTTTAAAGCAAAACGAGAATAAGTTTTTTAAATTAAAATAATTATTTTATGTATTTACTTAGGATTTGAAAAAAGTTGCATATATAATATTTGATTTCAGGAGCGATACATAGTCATTCTGACAGTCATAGTTATGATTTCTCTAACCGAGTATATATACCAGGTTAGGCATGCATATACTTCAGTTTTGAAGATATGTACTTAGTTAAGTATTCGTCTTGTAAAAAATTCAAACTTATTGAGATTATCCCCGAACATTTTTTCTATCTGTGTACAACAACCATTCTCAGTCACCCTATCATCACTGTGCTTGTTCTAATAAACTCTCAAACCAATGCTAAAAAGGTTATAAGATTGCACCCTTTTGTTGTTAGTGTTCATTGTTCACATAGTTCATTGAATTAGAGAACTTGAATTAGAGAACTTGAACAAAGCCTTACATGCAAAATGGCTGTGGAGATGGTTGTCAGATAGACTAGCGATTTGGCGTAAGATTCTGGAGGATCAATGAAGGAGCAACTGGCCGAGACTCGAGAAATTAACATAGAGTGACAGCTAGGGTGTCTAAGCTTTGGAAGGGGATTCTCAACTTGAGGAGGCGATTCGAAGGCAATTCAGAGATGGGAGAACAAATCTCTCCTGGCACGTTGCAAGCAGACTGCCCTCTGAAAATAGGTTTTCGAGGTTATTTTTTAGTAGTGGAATAAGTCATTTTCTATTTGATTAGTTTTTTAGTTATTCTCGTTAAAAAAATCATAATAATAAAGTTTTTTTAATTGACCATGGATAAATTGTTAATAAAAGATGAATATGATATGAATAATGATATGTAAAGGGTGAAAAAGTGATTTGACATGTGAATCCGTGATTTTTATGAGGTGGTGACAGAAGATTTAACATGTATGTTCTCTTATTTCAGTGTAACAAAATGTGTGAGATAACGAAATCTCAGGAGGACATAGAATACTAATATCAGTTTATTCCACCTATTTCACATCTAATTTTTTACCCAACAAGGGGTTAAATATTTCTAAAAAATTACATTAGTCCGCAGAAGTGTATGAAAAAGTTTTTAAATGTATTATCATGGCACATTATTGAATACATGAGATTCGTGAAAGGATTTCCTGGTCAACATCAAAATGTTGGATTTGACATTATATATTATGTTATATAAGTAAAATATATAGAATGTGTGGAATATCAAAATTTTATGGGAATCTGAAATATTAATACTTGTTATTTTTACATATTCTTACATAACTAAACCTATGTATTTATTACAAACAAATAATTTTTTTTCAATTTATTCATTCATATCTCTTACCCAGATTTTGTATATTGTATTAGTCCGCAGAAGTGTATGCAAAAGTGTTTGTCATGGCACATAATTGAATGCATGTGACATGTGAAGGGATTTTCGGTCTCCATCAAGACTTTGGATTTGTTGGCTGCTAACCTCATGAAGAGCACCCAAAAGTCAGACAACAATGTTTCCGCTCTCCAAGACATGATGGTTGATGTTGGGGTTTCATGTGAGTTCTGGTCTAATTGAATCCAGTTCAATTTATGTTGTTGGTCCCTTCATTTTCACTGTTTTTTTTTTTTCATTGAAAGCAATGTTTGTGGTCTCCATCCACTTGTGCTCGAAGTGCAACATGTGACTCGACCATTGCTAGGGTCCAAAAATCTTCCCTGCAATTCTCTCATCTCTCTCTTTTTCTTCTTTTTTTTTGCCTATATGGTTCACCTATCAAATACGTATCAGATATCTTAGAATTAGATTAATATTTTCAAATATCATTCACTGTGAATATAAACACCAATTGATGTGATCAATTTAGAAAACAGAGAAAGTGAATGTAGAAAAATTGATGACTGAAATCAAGACTTTAACCTGGCGGGTATACGACTTGGCTATGGGCATCCCTGTTTGGAGTACAGGAACAAAGTTCTCTGTACTTTTCGAATAATATTTAAAGTACTTCAATTAGACATTTTTCGTATAAAATGTACAATACCGAACATAATAACGCATATGAAATTCATTAATACGTATTAATGCTTAAATTATCTAAAAATTAAAATAGTCTAATTATTTTGATACTTTTTCATATTTATACCATATAATTTGCGAATGTACACGTACCGTATCAAACATGATATTTGTCGAATATTTACCATACATGAACTTTTAACTATGGTATGGAGGCGGAGGCGGAGGCGGAGGCGGCATTCAAGTAGCTCTTTTACTGGGCCTTAGGAGGGTCTGTATATGTATAAACTTAGAGGTATATTGTTTAATTTGTTGCAGTGCATTTGGTGGAAAGGAGCAAATGGATTGGGTTTGTTTTTGTAAGGCGAACCATCAGGCTGTACAGGTTTCAGATAGATTGGGTTTGGACCTTGGAGGATCCTTTGATCCGGAGGATAATTCACACTGTATTTTATACTCTAGAGTGTTTTGAACACTGTCAATACTAGGAGGGATTGGCAAACTTTCTTATAATTTTCTTTGGATTATGAATGAATACTAGCCTTTAAGACCTTGACAAAAAAATAAATAAATAAAGTTAAGACTTTAGCTTTCACTTCCTTCATGTATTTTAGAAATAGAATGCATGAGTTATTCAAAATTATAATATATATCATATTTATATAGCTTCCAAACGGAATGCTTTTTTTTTACTCAGTCATTTTAGCAATCAAAACTCAGACCACAAGTGTTTTTAGTTTTTTTTTTTAAATAAGTATCATCTAATGAGTTATATGTTTTAATAAAAAAAATATAAATCGATCCATTTTGAATTGACTAAAACAATTTTTAATAAATATATAAAAAAATTAATGAGTATAAAAGCGCACTTGTAAAAGTGCTTTTTTTTATATATAAAAGCTCGGATAAGATGACACATAGCAAATAGGTCAACATGGACTCTAAAACAACAAGTGGGTCAAAGTCCACGAGAACCCAGCCCAACAGGGCATGGAATATTTTTTACCACCTCGCTATAAGCAAGGTTTAATATAATGTATTTGTCTTTAAATTATTTTAGATACTCAAATAGTAGATAATTTTTATTTTTTAGATATAGATTATGAGCAGATAATTGATAGGCATGGTGTGGTTGCTCAAGATATAGATTATGTATTTGGCTTACTCATTTTTGAATGCCCAATATCGAATTTATAATGTCACATTGAGACTTATTTTCAGTTTTACATTAATTAGAGTACCTCTAATTCAATTGGAAGATGAATATATTAATCTCCAAGACATTTACAAATTTACAAAATGTTCAATAGTAAAGAATTTTTAGTGCATATAATTCTTTTGAAAGAATCACATTATTGTTTGCTTGTCTAAAGTCTATAAGACCACATGAATGTAGAAACTTATTTTTGAAAGACAAGTAACAGATTATAAAATATCATTTTAAAATGATGATTTTTAGTAAGAAAAATGTTAAGGACAATCCCGTGTGCAGTCTCACATGTAGTCATCAAATATTTTAATTTTTTAAAGTATAGATTCATATAACAAAATATACATTTTTATAAAAATAAAAAATATATATTATTGAATGGATCCACTTGAAGAAAAAGAAAAAACTTGGATACTTCAATTAACGAGCTATGTTATCTCCTCAAAAACATACATATGAGACAACACGTGGAGCTAAATACAAGATTGTGTGGAATAATACTCAAGCCATGTACATAATTTTTCAACGAATATAAAATTGATAATATACTCCAACGAATGTGATATGAACATCAAATGGTGTAATTGTCCGTTGAAACATTATTTTCATGCCCACATAAATGATTACGAAAAATGTGTTGATATTTTACTAAGAACATGGATCATTTTTTTAATTAAGTTCATCTTAAATGTTTTTTTTTCCATAATAATACAATCTACCAAATGATACAATACAATATCGAACCAAACATTTATTGTTCACTTGTTTGATGTGTGTACACTTTTCTGTATTGAGGGGTTTTGAATTTAAGTCCTTTGGTGTGTTTTTTTTCTTCTTCTTTTTTGAAAAGTGTTGCCCAATATAAGTCCTTTTTATTGATGAGATAAAAAAAAAATTAAAAGCACTTGTCTACCTAATAAATGATATGGCAAGTTGAACTTTTAATAGATGTGTCCATTACCGTACACCACAAAATCATGGTATTTCATTATAAGATAAAACTGCAAATGACACATTAATCTTTTCATTTGATACATCATGACAATCTAATTTCATTGAATTTGTTGACCTACACCATATGAATGGATATGAATGGATGAGATAACTAAGTTATCTCACTAAAAGAGAACCCTACCCTAAAAGAAGAAGAGACCAAGAGAGGATTGGGAAGGAAGTGGAAGGCGTCAGTGACGATGACAGGCGGCGGTAGCCTGACAATCGTCTCTCTCTCTCTCCTTTGGCCCCTCCTATTGCCCCCTACCATCCCCTTTGTCACCACCGCCACCACCTTGCCTCCCCCCCCTCTTTTGAAGAATGATGTTCTTCAGGATTTTTAACGATGTATGATTAGCTATGTCAACAGGTCGGGTCTGAACTGAGTCACGGTGGATCCGGACCTGACCCGTAACAGGACCCGACGAATCCAGGTCCAACACAGGATTTGGCGGGTCCTTGAAAATCTGAACCCGTCGGACTCAACCTGAGACCAATATGTCCCAAAGAAAAAACTGAAGAGTTTTGATCAATATTGAGACATCTCTTTTAGTTGGGATATGATTTTTTTATTTCGGTTCTTTTTTCATAACTTCACCCTTTTCATTGGTATGTTGTCATAGACTGGATTTGAAGGAAGGGTACGGATATCGGCACCCCAGGTTCTAAGAAACCCACCCCTTTAAAAGAATTTTAAAAAAATTTGTGCATTGTAGCAGTAGAAGTAAACCCACCCCGAGGTCAGCAATCGATGGTGGTGAATTATGGTCGACTGCGAGTTTGGCGTGTGTACCAACCTAGATTGGCAATCACTTGGCGTGACAGTGTTAAAGTATGGTCGCCAGAAAGCCCGGTGAGCTAAACTCTAAGAAAATAAATTCACATTGTTATAAGTTTCCAACCAATTATGACATGTAAACACATATAATATACAATCATAGCTCATATTCATGACACATCAAAATATAATATTCGCATTCTATAACCAATTAGTCATTTGATTACACAACAAAATACATGTTCAAATTCCACAATCATTCATATGACTATATCGATTTTTCCATGTATAAAAATAAATAACATATCTAATAAAAACAATTACTCATTTAAAAAAATAAAAAATAAACATAAAAACAATTACTTGTAGTGTAGTAATGAATGCCTTCTTTCATCATATGAATTTTGTCAAGAATGAAACTCTCTCAATGTTGTAGTTTTAGGACATGTATGTCTAGCCGCTCTTAGGGCTAGTTTGACAAGTAGTTAAGGTTTTTTAGAATAAATTGTTTTAATATTAAGGAATAAAAAATTCATCAATTTTGTTTATATTTACATTTATTAAAATTGGGATAAAAAAGTGGGAATACATGATATTCCAGCCTTTAGGTCTGGTTTGGCATTGAAATAAAGGATTGAGATAAGGAAATAATTAGGTTAAATCACATGCTATTCCATATGGCATAAAAAAAAACATGGACAATTGTTCGTATTTTAAAAGAAAAAATAGGGATATTTTATTCAAGGTAAAATGTAGAATAAATTTATTCTAATTTTTTAACCTCATTTTGTAAAATATAAACAGCATTTATGAATACTCTTCCCGAAAAAACAAAAATAAAAAACTTCATAAACTCAAAACCGACAATATTAATGCCTCTTTAATAGAAATGGTAGACTTATATTTTTTTAATTTTTTTTTGAAGTTATCTCATCTATATTTTACATCATGTGATCCAAATGCAAAGTTAATGATAAGAACATAAAAAAATAGGGATAACAAAATGCATTACCAAATGTAAATATGGATAAAAATAATTATTTTTTTATCTTCATAAATTAAACTAACTTATCCTAAATATTTATTTATTTACTAAACTAGGTCTTAGCTGAATAAAATATCATCATTTTCATTTCAAAATGAGAACAATTGTCCGTAATTTATCCCGATTATTTTTTACCAAATAAGGATAAACTATCCCCCCACTCACTTATTCTCATAACTGTCTTTTATCCCAACACTTATCACATTACCAAAGAAGTTAGAACTTGATAAATGATATACAAAATTATGGGTCAACTAATATTAATAGCTTAATAATAAATGAGCTTATATATAAAACAGTCGGATCTCATATCCATAGAATCGGGTCGATGTGAATCCGGACTACACTTGTTTGTATGTTCGAGTCCACTGGGTCATATTCATATCGAGTTGAATATATCACACATGTAATCGGGATAAGTCAGGTCTGAACCGGACCCGTTGACTAACCTACTTCTCATGGAGGGTTAAAAAATAACAAAAATAAGTTACATGGTGACATCCGCATAAATATTAAAATATATATATAATAATAAAAATAATAAAATAAAAATCCAAAACACAACCACTCCCAAACCAAAATATCAAAAAGCATCAAACCGACTTCCTCTTCCACTCTCCACAGAGCAATAACAAGAACAAACATGTCGACCTCCCACCACCACGACGGCCACGAAGAACAACAAACCGAGCTGATACCGGGCCTCCCAACCGACATATCAACAAGAATCCTGACCCAGATCCCTCCCCACCACCACCCCCGCCTCCGCTCCACCTCCCGCATCTGGCGCTCCTTCTTCTCCCCCTCTTCAATCCTCCCCCTCCGCCACCACCTCCTCCCCCTCCATCTCCACCACCTCCTCCTCCTCTTCCCCCGCGACCCCTCCCTCTCCTCCCCCATCCTCCTCCACCTCCCCCGCCATCGCCATCACCACCTCGCCTTCACCCACCTCCCCCACCTCCCCTGCAGCCCCCACTTCTACGCCCTCTCCAACTTCCTCCCCATCCCCCTCCCCCTCCACCGCCTCCTCCTCCTCGGCGGCTCCCGATTCGACAACCGCTCCTTTCCCCCCGACCTCCCCGTCCCCTCCCCCGACGTCCATTCCTTCGACTTCGCCTCCTCCGCCTGGTCCCCGCTCCCCCCCATGCTCACCCCCCGCGGTGGGTTCGCTTGCGGCGTCGGTGCGGGAGGCGTTGTGATCGTCGCCGGGGGCGGGTCGAGGCACGGCTTGTTCGGTGCTGGGGGTGGGAGTAGGATTGGGTCGGTGGAGGTTCTTGATTTGGGTGGTCGTGGTGGTTGGGAGGAGAGGGCGCGGATGCCAAGGCCGAGGGCGGGGTGTGTTGGGTTCTCTGTTGGGGAGAGGGAGTTTTGGGTTATGGGTGGGTATGGGGATTACCGGGCGGTTGGGGGAGTGCTTCCGGTGGACATGCATTGCAGGGACGCGGTGGTTTATGATTTGGAGAGGGATGAGTGGAGGGAGGTTGGGGATATGTGGCAGGAAGGGGAGAGGGAGAGGCTTGGGGCGGTAGCGGTGGTGGAAGGGGAGGGTGGGGCGAGGGTGCCGGGGGTGTACATGCTCGATCGGAATGATATTTTCAGGTGAGATGATTGAATTCATGGAGTTTCCTCCTCCGTGTTTTGTTTAGCATTTCCGAGTGTTATACATGCGTGTTGCTGAATGTTGATTTTGTGATTATATTTGGATGGCTTACGGACAAAGTAATTATTACTATATAATTGAAGTATATGTTATGAAAATTTCATCAGTTGAAGGAGTTTTGGTTCTTGAGGGTGTTATATAATTTGTCATGGTCATGTAGAGTTGGATTTAAAAGGATGGTACTTGGTTTGGATAAGACTGATTATCCTTAGATTCATATGAGTGGGACTGAAATTTTGAAAAATTCAGCTGTCTTTGTGGTGATTCATAGCTTGTTGTTTGTCTGAAAAACACTACTTGAAGGTTTTTTTTTCTGTTCCTTCCACTTCCTTTTCTTGCATATCCTCTTTTGCGATGGATGTCTGATATTGATGGTGTGGGATTGTACTTACCTAGAAAGTATTTGATGCGGATCTCTTACATTAATTTTTTTTAAAAAAAAAACTTATGCGTCTTGTAGTTATATTGTACCTCATATATTACTGGAGACAGTTTGCTGTACTGGAGTTCTCTCTGTTCATGGTTTTCTTGAACTTAGAGGTCTTTTTGAGACCACAAGGAGTTCCCTCTGTGCTCCAAAATAAGAGAAACAAATAACAAAGGACACAGTGGATCCATATTTCATTTTTATTTATTGAATTTAAACACTATTTCAATTATGAAGTTTTAGTAGTATATAAAACCTGATACAGACCAATTTGACTGAACTTCACTCCCCATCACTCCCCATCTTCAGTTGGAGTATCGGTTCTCTGAAGGTATTGTGTAACATGTCATGGTCAGCGGAGAGTTGGATTTAAATATACATGGATTTAAAACATCAAATATACATTTTGGTAACAATTAGGAGAGGAGCACAAAATGCGGATTATAGGATAATAGTCCACTTCATGATAACTCCTTTGTGAAAACTTCTTCACAAAAAAATTCAACCCGCTAAGCTATACAATGAATATAGAAACAAGATCACACAGTTATCCTATAATACTATTATCCTATAATCCAGTGGACACAGTGGACTATTATCCTATAATCCGCATTTTGTTCTCCGGCCCGGGGGGGGCCTGCGGCCCATGAGGGGCGTTGCCCCCCAACCCCCGGGCCTCCGGGAATAGGCCCAACAACAGGCCTATACAATGACTCCAATATTTGATGTTTTTTTGTCCCAAATTTATATCTATCATTGACTCGTATCTGAAACATTACTCCATCTAGTTGTAAGTGGAGCAGTTGGCAATTTGACATTTATCTGGTTTTAAATTATATTCTGTTTTCTTATTGTGCTTGATTAGATTGAATCTCATGTACGAATAACGTCAATCTTAAAATGCATTGGTCTTATATTTCTGCTTAGCAAAGCTAACCCAGGTTTGCAATCCTCTTTGAAGAGTTGGTTCAATTTTAAAAAATTAAACAGGGTTTTATTTTATATAAAGAATTGCCTTTTGCAGATATGATTTTGCCTCGAATAGATGGCACAAAGAAACAAGCCTACGCCGAAGGATCCCAGAAGGACAGTCATGTGGTTTCGTTGCGGTGGATGGGGAATTATATGTCCTCACATCAGCTCATAAGGTCGATACAACTGATTCTTTGAGACCGACTCAGAAGAGGGTGACAATCACAATCCAAATATATCACCCTAAGAAGAGGAAATGGAGATTTCTTTCAGTACAGCTACCTTTCGACCAGCCACTCGATTTTAAGACCACTGTTTTATCCACTATATGGTTGTAGAGATGTAAAAATTTATGTGTACATCAACAGATACATTGATATACTCGTATGCTTTTGGTGGCCATTGTATAGATTGGTATGTCATTCGGCCTGTATTTGTACAAAGCTGGTTCTTTGTGGGGGTATATATGTACATGTTTTTTTTTTTTTTTTTTTTTTGAAAAATGAAACTGGTGGGATATATATGTACATGTTGGTAGTATAATTTGTA
The DNA here is from genome assembly GCA_030737845.1 of Acorus calamus. Classification (NCBI taxonomy): domain Eukaryota; kingdom Viridiplantae; phylum Streptophyta; class Magnoliopsida; order Acorales; family Acoraceae; genus Acorus; species Acorus calamus. Next base: position 17,689,361 of record CM060876.1, read on the forward strand.
TTGATGACTTGTTATCTATTTTTTGTATTGGGTTAAGAGCAAAAAATTCAATTACATTCATTCTGACAACAAATGCATGAATTTCTTATTTGGGATGGTTTATAGACGAGGATAAATGTACAATTCAAAAAATAAAATCAGAACGTATTCATGCTGCTGCAAAAGTGACTCTAGGAATGAGCTATTATTGTGTCTCAGAAAACAATTTTCATCTTGATTTCGTTATAAAATCACACAAGTGTTACGCTTGCGCAGAGAGTCTGATAGTGCATGAGTCTTTCAATTGAAATCACAGGAAAATTAAATGAGAGAAAATCCTTTATAAGAAAAGTCATACAAAAAAAAGAGAATAAACTATAAGTGATATACATCACAATTTAGGCATTTTGTTAACATGCAAAATTGTAAAATTTTCAATTACTCGTATCACACTGTATGCACTTATACCCAAACAGCCCTAAATCAATGTGAAGTGTGAACCTAAACAAATCATAAAAGGATGTCATTACATGTTTCTACATTGAAAATTTGAAATCAATTTCATTTGCCATACTTCACCACATATTGAAATGTCATTCATTAATTTTCTTAAGTGAGTATAATAGTTACTTGTGATAAAAGTGGACTCATGAAAAATTTTTTTGGTGTTCTTCGTTATGTCATGGCCAACATATGTCATGATATTTTTGGTCAATCATTAATACCAATTTGAGTATGCTCGTCATCTGTCATTGGACCAGTATTTAGTTTCCTTGATATTTAATCTCTTTCAATACAGCGATATATTGTTTTTTTTTTAATTATATTAGCACAAGAACTCAAATTTATGACATGTTGATTGTAAATTATGTTGTGGGTTCAAAAAAAGCTATCCGTGGATCTGATTTTATATGGATAAAAAGAAATTGTGGATCCCCTCTAGCCAAAAGCACTTCCACACAATTAGGAGATTTATACACTCAATCATTTTTAGTCAATTTTACAACCTCATATATTTTTATTTTAGTCATATTCCATTTAATAAGTGCGAAAGAACATGACTGAACAAGATGAGAAGAGAAGAATAAAAACATAACTAAAGTAGAAGAATAAAGATAAAGATAAAACACGCACGCAAGGTGCCACGATGACCTGCCGCCCCACGACGGCCCTAAGGCAAGGTTCAGTAGAAAAGGCTTCTACCCCACCCCGTCCAGAGGCCCTCACTACTCGGAAATGAGAAATTCATTTTCGTCAACTTGGATCCAGGTAAACCCCGCACATATCTGTGCCCCAATCCCGAATATAGTGGATCGTCATCTCTCACAGATTCTCAAAATAAAACGCTGCTCCTATGAACACTACATCGTTCCACGCTCTCCAAATTGACCACACACCCGCCAGTATAACCGAAAGCCATACCCTGACTGTCTTGCTCCTTATCGATCTTAACTTTGTTAATTATTGGACCATAACCATGGTAACAAACAAGCAAATGCAAATGAATTATTAAAACAATATAAGTACAACTAATATTTCAAGAGCATAATTTTAATGTCATGATAGAGCTCAATGTGTTAGATGGCATATATGTTGGGACTTACTTCATCAAGTGTATGTTTCCAGTCATGTACATAAAACACATGTAACATAAAATATGTATAGACATAGAGCAACAATCTATGAAAACTATACACCTAAAGGCTTGAGGTTTAGGTTTGTTATTTGTAGTTTTAATTTGATTCGTTTGGTTTCCTTCGGTCTTTCAATATCTTTTTCACTATGGCTTGCAGTTGTATGCATATAGAGATATTTCATAACACAAGCAAAGCAAACATTGATCACATATATTTTCATTTTCATGTGAGAGTTTAGAAAATAAATATTAGCCACATCACATGATATATGTGAGTTCAAAATATGAATGAATTTACAAATGCACAAAAAACCTATTCACATGAATCACATTTTTTTTTGGCCCTTGGAGAACATGCAAAAGTCCCAAAATTGTACAACCACATGCATTTTCAAAAACTTTTGATTTGTTTACAAGGTGTGCATCCTTAAAGGGTGCTACTATTGCTATGTCTTCTGATACATTCATAAAAATATTGAATAGTTATTCCCAACTATTCAACCTTTATCCTTGTTGCTGAACAAAAATGAATAAGTTACATTGCGACCTTTGTATTTATATACGATTTGATTTTTCGGGTATAGTTCAAATTATGTGTGTGTATGATATGATATTAATATTATACCTCTCACAGAATGTGTATCATAAGTATACATTGAATTGAATGCATTTCATTTGGACAGTAATGAAATTACATTTACTCCAAAAGTCTATAAATAGAGATTCATCTTCACATAAAAAATAAGAAAGAAATTTGCTAGTTACTACTACTTTGGAGACTTTCATGCATCAAATGCAAAATGCTTGCTTATTCTGCATTTCATTTGTTTGGTTTCCTTCTATCTTTACGTGTCTTAAACATGCATAGACATTTTATTAGAAGGATGAAACCTTGGACAATAAATATTAACCATATCACATAATTTACATGGGTTCCAACATGTGATTTTTCATGAATCACAATTTTTATCACATTGCAAGCATTTTCATGATATCATATAAATTTATGGAGACCCAAAAAAATAAGCTAAAGTGAATTAACATTTCTTTAATTAAATTTTAAAGTGTTGAGCAACTCAAGGAAAAACACTATCACACTCTCTTCAATGAAAACTATTTTCTAATAAAATATTATGATGCTTTCACTGTATATTCGAGTAATTATTGACATTCCCATTGGCAGTAATAACAGCTGTTAGCAGTATATGATGGATATTAATATCCAACTTAAATAATGTATGTGAACAAAAGGTTTTATGGAAGTGACCCCCTCAATAAACAAAGAAAAAAGAAGGCATTTCCACACAATTAGGAGGAATGAAAATAAGATTTATAATGGAATTCACTTTGATATTAGCACTGTATTATGAACTCAAAAGATTACAGAAAAATATAAATAAATAAATAAATCAATAAATCAATCAATAAATAAAGCACTATGCAACTTGAAAAACTATGCCTACATCATGAATGACTATAAATATTACATTTGGAATAATGATACAGCCAAAAAAAAATGAAAGAATTATAACCTGTTCTTGACATCTACAAAACATCTTGAAATGGCTCGAGGTTCATCCCCTGTAGATCGCCTAGAAACATCATTCAGCGCATGGCAACAAGAACACAAAACCCGAGTTCTCACGAATGAGTGGCGGTGGTTCGACATCTGAAATATCAATCTGCTCCATCGACTTCGATGTGTCATCAACCGTAAAGGGGATGCTGCATTTGCAATTGTGAAAGTGAAGTATCTGTTAACCCCCATTTGAAATTAATATTGAAAAACATTTTTTTACAAAAGTTGTTTTACCCACTTTAAACCAAAAAAAACTAAAAGCTAAAACCATTTGAAAACGATTATTTGAATCAGTTTGTTAAATGGTTTCAAACGGGGCCTAAGCGCAGGACATGGGATGTTAGTTCTGACCTCAGGTCATCATCCAACAAGAAAGAATTGCTGACGGCGTTGTTGGAGTCTTCTGTCATCAAAACTCTCATGTGGGATATAACCTAGTAGAAAGGGATTCCGTAGAACAAATCATCCATGGTTATTATTTCTGTTAACACTAGAAACCTTTTTGCAATGAAAGGGCTATATTACATACAACTTACATCATTGGACACGCTGTGCGTTCCGTATTTGTCATCCCAGTACATCGTACTGATACGGTATAGCTGTTGTATACTGAGCACCTGCAGATAGAGAAATTAAACTGAATTTCATGGGGATAAAAAGGACTGAAATATGGAGAAATCTAAATGTCACTCACAGGACAAAGATCATGGCTTATTTCATCCAATGTCTTTTTGGGCTTTTGATGTATGACCTACATTTGGCCACAAACATTTACTGGATTAGGATAGCTGACTTTTGAAGGGAGCTTGCAACATGAACACAGAAAATCTGAATTACAATCAATGGCAGCATGATCAACAAACTATGTGTATCATTGACTCGAGTCAGATGAACACATCATGATGGGTTCTCTAAATTGAAGTATATTGCAGAAATAAGTAACGAACAGATGACATACCAGGAACCCAATAGCCTGCCTGATATGTTTGAGTTCATCCCATGCTGACCCTGCATACTGCAATGATTTCCTATTCAGACAACTGGGAAAGTACTTAAGAACAAAAAATATCTATTGAAATGGCTAGGTCATTTAATCATTTGAACTTGGCTTACCATACTGGATTCTACATCAAGCGTGAGATTTGATTAATTGGTGACTATGGATATCATTAAGTTTTTTAAACAAGTTGTAACTTCTGCTCCTCTCTCCTTTTTTCTTCTTTCCTTTGTTTGTTTTTTTTTGGGAGCAAAGATGGGAGTTCACTCACAAACTGTATTAACTTTCTGAGATGAACATGAAGAAGCAGATGAGAAATCAATCCCCAAAGAAAAATAAAGAGAGCCATCTCACACCTACACAATTAAATAAATAGGTCTACACACACACGCACATGTTAACTTCCCTTCTATTTTTATGAAGATTAAGCTGTTCTTTTTTCTTTGTTAAATATAGCAGCATTCATGACTTCAAAACTCCACATAATAAATATAATAATGTAAGATATAACTATGAGGAAAATATAACAATATCTTCTAACTTGCGGGAACAAAATTCAGATATTCAATATATGATAATCTAAGATATAAATCAGTAGAAAAAAAAACTCACGATATTTTCTCGCTTATGATATATAAATATTACTCCTGGAAAGAACTATATGCATCAATGGATCAGTATTACACTAAATACATATCTAAGAAGGTAAAATAATATATGCATTTAATTTTTATTATGAATACTCAGTGACGCACAATCTTTTTATCCAAATATTATTCTTGAAAAATGGGTCTGATTCCATATGATGATTCATAACCAAATACAGCACAAGCTGAACCAGAACTCTAGTTAGTTCAAGTTTTTATCTGTCATTTAGGGTGTGTTTGTGTATGATGGAAAGTGAAGGAAAGTAAGGGAAAGTAAAAATTTTCCCTTTGACCACTCAAAAAGCTAGCATTTGTGCCAAACAAGGAAAAGAAAAAAAAATTTCATCACTTTCCCTCTTCTATTTTGTCTTATTAGAAAAAGTGAAAAAACTTTTCCTTTCCCCATAGATGAGAAATTGAGAGAAATTGAGAGAAAATTTTTCCACCACGTACACAAACACCTTGAAAGTTGGTCAAAAGGAAAAAAATTTACTTTCCACCACTTTCCCTTTAACCCAAATTCCTTCACTTTCTTTCATTTTCCCTGAAACTTTGTGCACAAACACACCCTTAGTGTCCTCATATTACTGAATTCGAAAACTCTTGAACTGAGGGAGGATGGAAGACAATTACCTCATCATTTGCCTTGTAGCACCAATGCTCAAGTTCAGCCAATCCTGCTTTGACATATTCGCCATTACTAAATGAACAGCATTCTCGTCTCAATAGCAGGCTGTGACCAGATTAAAAGCATGACATTAAGAAGAACCTCCATGACAATTTCTAAATCAATGCAAAGCAAACAGTAAGCAAGTTGGAGGCATAATCTAATACCTGTTAAATAGCTGCACATTGATGAATGAGAAAATCTGAGTGAAAATTTTTCTAACCAAAAATGGGGGCACCTAAAAGAGAAGAATCGGGGAACATCAATGATGAGAAACCAAGATTAGATTGTATCATACAAAACAAGAGCCTTAGCAAATCATAGAATGAGTTATGGATTTGAAAAAATCTTCAACAAACTATAATTAAGAAATTAGGAACAGAATATCCAACTGACATGATTGGATTTTAGTGTGTTTAAGAAATTCCCGAGACTCTTGACAATCCCTTGCCAATGAGCAATTAAAGCTTGCTGACCCACAGAATTCGCATAACGGGAAGACGCTCTCACTAAATTTGCTCTTGATGTTCTTGGTGCCTGGATTGATGAATTCCATGGTTAAAAATTGAATATCACCAATAACAATAAAATAAAGAAAACAATCATCAGCATCACAATATATGCACAGTCCAAGCAATGGTGTGCAGGAATTTTTTTCAATGCGAGTGAAAAACAAAGAATATGGCAAAACCACATTGAAAACAAAAAAAATTATCTATGATGACAGGAATATAAGTTTATAGGGACCTGAATGCACAATCCAAGCAAGGGAGAAATCTCTTTCTTCAAATTATCTCGGATCATTCCGTATATCTTTTCCACATATGCTGTAAGCTGTTGTTTGAACAGAAGAGCTGGGTATTTGGCTTCAACTTGCTGTAATGAATCTAACCCACCAGCTAAGCCTCCATTCACAAAAGAAAGATTCACACCTTGAGGGATCCCCCTGAAACTCTAGAACAAATTACAGATATCATAAACAAGTCTTCACTCTGCTGAATCCCCTAAAAGCACAAGACTCCACTCAGAATGTCTCATAAATAAAGTATAGGTGCATGGGTTTAAAGATGTAGATCCTACTTGAGTCATCCTCCCAAATATATTAGCTGACGAGGATCGACGGCGTTGTGGTGCAACACCAGCAGCACTACTTGCTTTTAGAGTGCGTTGGAGTAGCAACAACAAAGTGGAAGAATTTGAAAGCCAGTAGGCCAAGACATCATTGTTGTCCTGGGTCTTCAATACAAGAAAATATATATATTATGACGATTGTCAAAATGAAAAAAAAAAAAAAAAAAAAGTCTTTGGCAGAATGTTTCTGATCTAGACCTCAATAGCATTTCCTATTGTCTGAATGATCCGATCAAAAACACTGGTTCGCTCTACTTCAAATGATCTCCATTGAAGGAGACACTTGTATATGATACAGGCAGCAATTGGCCTGCTCCCTGTGAATCCTAGGTGCTGTGCAATGCACCTTATCAACAAATCTTGGTTTTCCTGGAAAGAAAAATAGAACCATTAAATGATTCTGAGATGGCACTAAAAAAGCAATTTTGTAAGCAGAAGCCCGGGTTTGTGCAACCAAGAGATAATATTAGACCACCTGCTGTTTCTCATTCAGTGATTTCTGGGGTTTATCTTCTAATTCAGAAGACTCACGAGGGGTAGTTGCAGCACTGTGATTATCCTAATATATAAAACCCGTGTAGTCAGGGACGAAGTTAAATAATCAACAAAGAGTTTAGACGCACTTCCAGTGCACAAAGATCACACTTACTGAAGTTTTCCCATCAACACTTATAAGATGACCACTCTCAGGACTCCGCTGTCAACAAATTAAAACTCGGTAGTTGAGCGTGATGCTATGCAAGTTGAAATTCATCTCTCAACATAATTAACAAAAAATTGTAAGAACCTGAAGTGTTGATTTAGAGCGCACTGATAGGAATCTATTGGTGGGAGCCATGGACACAGCCTGCTGACGAAGAACTTGGTTTTCTGACTCCACGTTCGAAAGCTTCTCTTCAAGTCTGATGTCACAGTTGAAAATTCCAGGCATAAATGAGAAGAAATAAAGGAATAGTGCCAAAACCATTAATATGAAAATAAAGATACACTCATACACTAATGTTTAGAAGCATGAGAACATGATACAATTTAATATAAGAGTTCCTCATTTTGCTTGAGATCAAAATGAAAGATATGTTACAAAATATAAATTGCGTCATATGCATTGCATTCTAGCTTTCCTTATCTTCCAAGTTCAGATGCAAAAAATATTATACTATTGTTTCAGATGATTTAAGAAATTGTAAGCTCTCAAATAAATGGCTTTGTTCATCATAATGGAGAAATATGGAAAATCTATATTAAGTCGATTCCAATTCTGTGAGTTCAGATTTAGAATAATGTGAAATCCAATTTCCAGGTATTTTAGTATCTAAATGCTTTTTCTGACTCAGGTTTCATTACAAAAATCCACATTTATCAGTACATCATGTAGCACCAAATGATGTCCTGCATGGAACATGCCCTCATCTTTGCTTGGAATTAAACTAATCTAAGTGCAATGTCAGCCTTTGTGCCACTATTAGAGGAACAATTTAGTTACGAATTGGTCGAAAGACTTTTTAGTATATAAAAAACGTTCATATTACAGAAAATAGCAGTGAAACTGGATTCACGTTCATTATTGATTCATATCAGTTTTCTCTCCATTGGACGTGTATGGAGGGGGACACTGGATGCATTTGCCAGTTGAACAAGGTGTTCAACTTGCAAATACACAAGGTCTGTTAAAATCTCAAAATTCACCATGTGCTACATGCTAAAACACAACTTAGTGAAAGCATCCAAATCACAAGTCAAATCTGATATCTATACCACGAATTGAATTGTCCCATTCTTTTGTGAGGTTAGAAGCATGCAATAAAATTTTGTGTTTAGACAGTTCACAAGATGCCAAATTGATTGAAAGGGGTGGATCTTCAATATAGGTGGCATACGATGCATATAGGTGACAATAAATACAAAAAACAGTCTGCAGGAATCCAATGCATGGCTCAAAAACATAACTGTCACCTCATTTTCATACGACCTATTTCAAAGGTATATGCCACATAATGAACCACGTGTAAATAAACAAAAAACATGCTTAATAATCTAGTATACAAATCCATGTGTGCGACTGTGCATATATCAAGAACAGACCAATCTGGTTCCTTATTCAGTGGGGACATCTTGATTAATGATATGTTAAAGAATATTACTGTTAAAGACATAACCCAAATATGCCTAATTGTACATGAACAAAAAATTGCACTGCAAAATCAACACCATGTAAGACCCAATAAAATAAAAAGCATTTTGCATGCATGCGATTTAGATAGCGTCTGTCTGTAGAAACAAATGAGAGTATTTTCTATTGAAAGGAATCAAGTTATCACTCTTAAAAAGCATCCTGCTTACCTGCTCAAAGATTCTTGAAGATGGTGTACTTTTGCGTCAGTTTCTTCCAGCTTTTTGCGTCTTTCTTCACCTGTTCTTTGTACTTCAGCAAATTTCTTTTCTGAATCTTCAGCTCGTTGCTTTTCTGATTGTAAATCAACCTGCAAGCGCATCAAAAGGGGATTGTTTTACGGGATTTATTACACGCATAGAGATCTGTATATTGTGACCGAAATCCTGGAATTCAACTTAAAATCAAAGACATTCATCAGCATCATCATTAAATGAAAGTACGGATCAGATTTATAAACCTTGATACAACATAAGATCAAATTCATTCATGGTTTCTTAGGCCTTCATCCTTTCTCCTGCATGTTCATGTATATAGAACCCATCCTTGAATTTTTATTTTTTTTTAACATTCATAAACCATTTCTATCTCTTACGATCACTTAACTTCCCCTTCATAATACAAAATCATTTCTCCATAGGCTCCCAAATTAAGACCTTATTAGGGGGGATTTTATGCCACTTAGGTATGGACGTTATAAAACAATGTGCTAAGATATCACAGAGGTGCAGGGATTGCTCAAAGGTTAACAGGAATTACCTTCAAGATCTCCAACTCTGCTGTGAGTGAATCAATCTTTGCAGTATCATGGACAAGAACTTGAGTTTCTTTGATCACTGGAGGTGCTTCTGCAATGGCTTTTCGTGCAGCCTCTCGTTCCTTGACAAGCAATGCATTTGCATCCTCCATTTTATTTTGCATAACTTGCAAAGAATTCTGTAGTTTTGCTATCTCTTGTGCTTTTGCTTCCTCCAGATCTGTCTGTAAAAATGTCCAAAATCCAGGATATATAAGTTTTCCTAGACCCCACATGACAACAAAAAAAAATGGCTAAATGGAAATGTAATAATTGGCATGACTAAAAATGAAATCAAACTACACATGATTTTAACGAAAATGACGCGTGCCAATTCCTTAACAATCATTTGTACAAAAATCTCCATTTTAAATAAATGTATATATTACCCTCAAGCGTTTCTCCAGTTGTAAACGCCATGTGAGTTCTTCTACTCGTTTCTCCAGCTTATCTTTTGCTTCCTTAAGTGCACCTGTTTCTCTTGCAGCCTGAAACAAATCAATGATACATGATAAAAGTAAGTAATGAAGAAGCATAACATGATGACCAAAACCATGGAAAAACATGCAACTCTGGAAAGTAACAACGTATGCTAAACTTTAATTTATTAATTATCATAAACAGTAAATCTGTGACACGTGAGAGAGAAGTGGCAGGAAGAAACTTCACAAAGGATAAGTAAACTCAAAACAATTTGAATTCGTGATGATTAAATAGCCACCAACAAACTTTTTACCTCATTTTTGTGGACTCTTTTACAATGAACTAAACTCAAAACAATATGAACTCGTGAAGACAGAATAGATACCAACAAAGTTCTTCGCTCATTTTATGGACCCTTTTACAATGAAGTTTGTTAAAGAAAAGTTCATGATCCTTCTGTTGAGACTCAACTAGCCTACATGCAACATAAGGAAAGAATTTTGATTCAGATAGGAAACAATTTAAGTCAAATTTCTGTTTGAAAAATAATTTCACGTCTAAATGGTCTAATGCTATTAATTCAGTCTTGATCACAATGACATTCATGTACATATATTAATAATTCTATCACATTGTAACATAGGAAGAAAATGGTTTCTTGTACCTCATTTTGGTATCATCTTAAATAACTATCCATATTCAATATTTCCACTATAGTCCATTATACAGTCAGTCTGAGTCAGATTAGCAACAAAGCTGCATGTGGATTAAGGAAACTGTCACCTTGTATTAAGATTCACATAGCATTAATAGCCTGAACCAGCATGAACCAGCATGAACCAGCAACAGGATGATACGATATAAAAATATCCGATAAGTGTCACGTAATAATGTCTATATATCAGACCTCCAGTTATACAGAATATAACATAAATATCCATATATCAAGGTCGTCATTCAAAAATTCTAATTTTGCATAGCTATTTTCCTCTATAATTGAATGATTTTATAGTGTGAATAAATACATTTTTTCCCTAAATTTTTATAAAATTAACTATGATGCTTCAGGCTATATAAACTGGTGAAAGTGAGAGGAGTGGCACTGACCATTTTGAGCTTCCTGAGTTCTCGTCTTCCTATTCTTCCCCTCCATCTACATTGAGTAACAATTGTGGCCCTTTTTAGTTTTTTATAGTATGAGCGAGCTCTATGACCCCGCCACTCAGCCTGCAAAAAAAATTTAAATAAGAAATGAACTCAAGTAACTACCATAAACCACATAAACTCATTTTTTTTAGTTCTGTTAAAAAACTACAGACATAGACCTGAATATGTTTTGCAGCTTTTGTTCGCTTCCTGTATCGGAATTCATTACGTGCTGCCATAGTCCTCAAGCCAGTTTGCAAGGCGAGCACTGACACCTTCAATCGCATGTATGCCTTCCTTGCTTGGTACCTGCGCACGTTCTTCTGAACTTTCACAGCTGCGGCTTCCCTTCTCATATGTTCATACATTTTGGAAGCAAGTCTTCCTATTAAACAAAAGACATAAATACTGTAATGAGAGACTTGGAAAAATAAATTATATGCAAAAGTGTCATGAGGAGATGCAAAATATTTAAGCCAAGTAGTTCAATTGCAATTAAATTCAAAATATGACGGAACTAATGCGTCCAATGAATCTAGAGAGTTACACCTCTACATGAAGACTGAATATTAATGGCAGCTTGACGAAGTGCGATAAAGTGTTTGCGAGCAATATGTGTTCGTATCTGGCGTTGAATAGTTTTGGCTGCATGGCTGAGTACTTCCGCCCTCCGTGCATCCAGTTCAGCCATCTGACCAGCTCTCAGGAAGACCTTTGTCCTGCCTATCTGTGAAACCAATGCACAGTATATTCAGTAAGTAGATAATCTTACAAGCAGAAAAACAAGATTGAGCATTGGTAAATTTTGGATGCTTATGGATGTCAAGTCATAAGAAAATAAAATTTAATTGTTTGACGTGTTTAACATATTGAAGAAAAGTTATGCGTCATGTTGTTAACTTACTTGAAAGCCTTTCAACCCCTTCTTTCCCAAAATTTTCTTGCATGCGACTTTTTCATCATAGCTGCCCATTAAGCTGAATCATTCAAAAATTGAAGTTTCATACCCAAATTGATGTAAAAACAATCAATTTGAAAAGCTTCAAATTGACCAAATATCAATATCCATGGGCTTGTATTTTGCTGTTTATGTAATATTCAAGTGGAGTGAAGAATCAACTTACTTTCCCTCTAAAACTTCTGGTGCGAGAATGCTGAAACGATGTAAAAATTCATAAAATGTCCGACGAGTAGGATAACCAGCACAACTTATTCTGATTGCTTCAAGAACACCCTATAAACAATGTAAAAGATTTATCAAATGATTGCTTCAATGTCATTTAAGCAACATTGGATCCAAGAAAGCAAAACCCATTGACATACTCACCCCACAGCGCAATTGTTGCATGATGTTGATGTTCTCGAATATGGCAGGTTTTAGAAGATTGTTTGGCTTCACGCATCTGATATAATGAGGCTCCGTTGAATTTAATGTCTCCATTAGAGACTGTAGTTGTAACTGCATTGGTTCATTCATAAAGGCATCAAATATGATATTCAGAGATAGTTAGTTCAGCATAACAGTGGCATAATGATTATTTTACTTTAAACCGAGAACCAATGGAGGAAAACTTAGAAGATTTTGCAGTCTCCTCAGGAAGATGAGGAAAAAGGCCTGATACAAAAGGACATTTTGAGGCGCTCAACAAGTCTTGATGTTCTGCCACAACATAGTCTTTATTTTTGTCCAAGAATTGGTCTGATTGATACATAACCTGAAGATAACTACAGGGTGTGAAGAATTTGAAAATGAAACAGTACTTCTTGTTGATTAACGAAATGAGCTACTCAAAAGAAAACTAACCTCCCCCGCATAATGAGATATAGTAAAATCAGTGCGCGACAGCTTTGGTTTCATAAACCGTTTGTTGGCTTTGAATGTCTGGTAGAGCTTCTGAGAAAATGTTTCATGTGTTGACTTTGGAAACATACTACAAGTACAAAAAGAAGTGAGAAACTATTTCAATTAGGGAAAATCCATCTACCAGAACTTCACCAACACTTTGTTGATTCTCTTCAGGTCAAAAGTCCTAGACGAATCAAATCATATATCAAAAAGTAAATAGAAAAAGATTAGTTTGAGATTGCCATACCAAGCTTCATCAAGCAGAGCAATGATTCCCCCAGGTTTCTACAAGAGGAAACACAAGTCAATGTTTGCTCGATGCTTGCTTTGAATACAAACATAAACATTTTCCCCACAAAATATGACTAGCTAGGAGCTACTCCCAAATGGTTAGGAAAAAAAACTCCATAGGTTTGAAATAAATATTTACAACTTATTGTCAACCTGAAATCAACCTTCTTGTGATTTTATCTCACAAATCCTCAAATATAGAGGTTGACAATACATGGAGGACTACCTTACTCAAGTATCATATGGGATAACATAAATGCACACCCAAAATCTCATGAAACATATCTACCACATTTGAGAACAAACATAAGAGGATATCTACCACATTTATCCTTTTTAACAAACATACGTGATACAACACAGATCCATACACTGATGGAATAGGTAGAAAACATTATGTCTTCTTAATAATAATAATATAAAAAAAAGAATGACGGAACCAGAGAAAAAGGAAGAGACCTTCTCAATAAGATCAAGGACATCTTGATTGTCAACAAATTCTATGTAGCTCCAATCAATTTCTTCTTTCGTGTACTCTTCTTGTTCCATCTTGAACACATGCTGAACAGTATTAACTTTACATTAGGCATAAATGTATTATCAATCAGGAAAACTTAACCATACTTAAGGGGGCCAGCAAAAACACCTGATTAAAATGCTGTTGCAGCTTTTCATTTGTGAAGTTTATGCAGAACTGCTCAAAACTGCAAGAAAGGAAGTATGCGGAGTTGATGGCTCAATCAAAGGTGATTTGGAAAATAATTAATTGTAGGCCATACTGTGTTTTCTTCAAAATGTTTACCTGTTTGTCTTGAAGCTTTCAAAACCATAGATGTCAAGAACGCCAATTAAAGATTTTGAGCTCTTGTCTTGACCAATAGAGACATTAATTTTATCTACCAGCCTGTACATGTGTTATGAAACATCACTCAGATGTCTGTTATTCTCTGCTACTCATTGGACAAATAAAATAAAAATACTAATTTACCAGTCAAAAAGACGAGAATATATTGTCTTTGCCAATCCATCCCTACTGACTGCAGCATTTAGAGGATCAAGACTTCTCTTAATGACTTCCTCAGGAGTAATCATGACACGTTTACATAATGCATCTTCCAAGGCCTGAGGATCGCACCTGACATGCAAAGACATAAAGGAATTACTGAAACATGAGCATATAAAAAAAGCGTACAGTTTTAAAGGTGATAGCAGAGCAGAGACCATACATGAGAAGCTCGGCCGTCATTTTGAGATGGAATTTAGATTTGTCATCTTTCACAACAGATGAATCAATTTCCTCCCCTTTAGCAAAATCAATATTGCCAAGATGAAGAATCGCAGCAATGACTCTGAAAATAGCATCCTGAGAGAAAAATATTTAATCGACGTATAATCATTTTTGCTTTACAAATCCAACATATTAAAAGTTTTTGGAGGAACCATATATTTTTTGAATTTAGGATTGATCAAAGGTTTTTACTTGTTCTTGCCCATTGATTCCAACAATATCCATAGCTCTTCTGGTGGCTAGATAGTCATGCGCATCATTTATACCAACCAGCTCATAGCAATTTGACTGATTTAAGTAGTGAAATGATTTAGGATTCCCCAACTTGTATTTCTCTATCTCCTGGAAAAGGTGAACATAGCAAATTAGCAGCTGATGGCAGATTGGAAAAAAAATTCCCAGTGCATACAGAAGTTCCAATTTGCACCAACTTAAGAGTACATTGAAATACTAACCTCTGGTGGTGCTGCACAAAGAAGGTAAAAGCAATGGTAGTTACGCTCAGGGTCAGAAATTTGGCAGACGCGGGACCTCTCAAGAAGGTAAGTTCGGATAGCTGCCCCTGATATCCTTCCATGTTTGTCGAATTGTATCTCAACAAATTTGCCAAAACGACTGCATCGGTATGTTCAATACAGGGTTTAATAAAATAAGGGAGAAAAAAATACGGTATATTAATGAGAATCAGAAATATGGAATGTTGCAATGCAATAAAATTTAGAAATCCATGTGGTGATGTGATAGGAAAAAGAAATTTGTTTCACCTGGAATTGTTGTTTCTAACTGTTTTAGCATTGCCAAATGCTTCTAGAACCGGATTTGACTGCAATCACATGAATCAACAAATTGGGTATTGGCTAGGATTCCAAATCATGATTAAAAAAAAACTACTCAATTACTTAACCAAATTATCCCACTTACTTCTAGAACTTGTTGTTCGGCAGTGCGCCCTTCAGTTACTTTACGCCCACCAAGGAAGGCGAGATACCGCATAAGCATCTTTGTGGTTTCAGTCTTACCAGCTCCACTTTCACCACTAACCAAAATGGAGTTGCTTTTTCCCTCATTGATCATAGCCCTATTTACAAAAAGTCAGAATCATAGGTGTTGTGAATTATTAAGCAAATCTTAACACAAAGGAAGTATATGAAATGACCTATATGAGACATCTGCCACAGCAAATACATGAGGACTTAGCTCTCCGAATGGTGCGCCTTTATATTGTTGCATCATGTGAGCATCATACAAATGAGGCAATCTTTGAAATGGGTTTATTGCGATAAGAATATTTCCTGTGTAGGTCTGCATGTACAGAATGTTATGCATGAACGCAATGGCCGTCAATCTTCACATAGTACAAAAGTATCTATTTGAAGATAATACAACAAAACAGAAGAATATACTAGGCCTAGCTAACAGCTTACATAGATTTCATTGAGTTCATATCTGGTAGACAAATTCTGCAGAACTCCAGGTTCATGGAGATAAGAGAGCTTTGTCATATCATCAACTCCACCGGCGGGAGCCTCCATATCTTTTGGGTATGTTTTTGATAAATTAACAACAACCTGAAATCAAAAAAATTTATTTCACTTTGATACATGAAGATAATTCATGGATCAACTAGTAAATTGATCAGTGTGAAACTTGCAAGTTGATCAGTAAAAGGAGTTCATTGTCATGCTTCTTGGAAATAATCCAGTGCTAGTAAAAGAGAGAATATAGATAGATAATAAGAAATTGAACTCTCATACACATGGTCCTTGGTATACACGAAACATTAGACAATAAAAAAAATATCACTACAAATGATAAGGACAATGATTGCCCTAAATATATATTGTCTGCTATTCAAATAAATTGTAGGTTAAGAAATAGCATGTACAGATTTTCAGTTGTCTCTAAGAATGAGGCCGTATTCTAATTAGAATACTTAATGAAAAAGAGGCATAAATTCGGCATCCAACATACCTTTTTTCCATTACTAGTTTGTATTTCAGCATCTTCACCATTAATTCGAACAACCTTCCCATCAATCCATGCCAATGTTGGATCTTCAACCCAGACATGAGAGCCCACAATAATATTGACAGCAGTGGCCTGCATTTGTGAAATACCATGAGAATTTTCCAAAGAACAAGCTAATAGACTGTGCAAGTCATAATGAAGAAATACAAGTATGCTAAAATATATTCCATTACACATCTGATGTGTATCAACACCAACATTAACTGACTTATCACGCACAATTAAGAAGTATAATCTCTTAATTATATTAAGAATTCAATAATGTGACATGTTCCTACATTACCAGCCAAAGCAGGAATGTGACACTCAAGTATTACATAAACAATTGTTTTCTGAATTAGTAAAGTGCATTTTTCTCCCTTTAGGGTCATGTACAATCTGTTTATCTGTAATTTTAATTAAGGAAATTTTAGTTACACTCTTAAATCACAACAAGCTCACTTCCCAGCTTCATCTTCTTCTTTTTTTTGACAGAACAGAATGAGTGTGTCATCTTCCTACAGAAGTTCTTTCTTCATTTAACATCTAAGCAATGCTGTCATAAAAATCACTTGTTCGAACTCCTGTCATAACATATCAGTACCAAAATGCATCAGCAATTTCCTTGGCTATTAATTTCAAACAAATGCTGTTCAATTGAGGAGATTGAAATTTCCTGCCATGTTAAAAAAGTGATTCTCAACAAATTGTTGTGTGCCATAACTACATGACCTCATTTAAATTGAAGGCAAAGTAGACTAGACTATTTTGTCAGAATCTTTATTATGTCATCTATCAAAGTGGCATTTTACATACACCCAGTATTAAAATTCCCATATAAAGGCAACCATGACGACAACACTGCTCCATTAAAAAAAGACACTATGAAACGCAACACCATTTGGCTAACAAGATATATCCTTTATCAGATAAAAAATGCAATTTTTTGTTTAATGCACAGTGGGTATGTACAATTTATTGTAATGTATACTTCATTAAAAAAAATGAAGGTACATGTTTAATTACAAAAAGTATATACTTTCAAAAATAATCAAAACATATGGGGACAAGAGAGACTATCCTTATCATTATCAATAAAAAAAAATCACAAACACTATAAATCATCAGCATACCAACCGAACCCACATTGCACAATGTTAGTAGGACTGCACGCGGGACTGTCCCTAACATTATCAATAAAAAAAAACAACAAAACACGCCGAATTATCAAATAATCAGCCGAACCCACATTGTACAACGTTCGAACAACTCAGAAAAAATCACACTACACATTTCAAGCAACGATTTTGAAAATTTTAATCAAAACCGACACTCACCATTCCGAGTTCGCAATCAGCCCAATCAAAACCCTTCCGCGCCTAAAACCGACCGACACATTGCACAAGAAACCTGCCTCTCTTGTTTCCTCTGTCGCTGGTCTTTTGGGTTCCTCCTCTCTTTCTCTGTGTGATGGGATCTGAGGTGGATGATCGTTGTCCGACATGGGTTTGAAATTGGACGAGTTAAAAGAGGGGTTCCACTTCTTTCGCTCGCTTTCACTGGTCTTGCTCTCTCTCCGGAACATCTCCCCCTCTATTTTTGGAGGGACTTGTATCAAATGCGTTGTTGTTCTTCCTTTTGTATGGTTTCTTTTTTTTGTTTTATTTATGTGTTCCCTTTTTTTATTTTTTTTAGGGAAATATCCATGTATAACCCCATTTTCATTTATAGGTTAATATTATTCTATAAATATTCTATTTAATTATGTTTAGTTAATTATAGCTGAAAATATAGTACACTAAAAATCCTATAATGCAATAAAAATATAAAAAAGGGATAAAATTGTTATTCATGTTTTTTACATTTTTAACAAATAGTATGAGGTTTTTAGTATACTTTGTTTTCAGTCAAGGTTAACGAAATAGAATATTTATAAAATATTTTTCAGCTGTCAGCTAAAGTTCAATTCAATGGGTTATTTAAATTTACATAAGCATTTTTAGGGGTTTATATGTACTTTAGTAGAAGTCAAGGAGTTATTTTGATTTTTTCTTTTTTGAAACTATAAGGATCACTTCAACTCGTAATTGACCCGTTGAATGTAATTTAGATTGCGAGAGAACTTTTTTAAATTGAATATTGTAATATATTACATTCAATATGAATAATGTAATTTTTTTTATATAACGATATATTATATAAACTAAGTATATATATATATATTGAAAAAATAAAATATATCTGAGCTGCGATTAAAAATGCACGTCGCATTTTCATTATTTTTATTGATTTGGAGAGTTACGAGGCCTCATATTTGTTAAATTGAATTTTCTTTCTTTTTTTTTGAACTATGTGACAAGAAATATTTTATAACCCAAATTGTTATTAAACCAGAAAAAATATTTGATTTAAAGGGTCAATAGTTCCTACAAAATAAAATATGAAATATTCATCAAATCTTATATATTCATACTTCTTAAGATTTTATATAGCATCACGAGAGCATATGGTAGAATATTTTAATTAAATATAAAATATATATTTTAATTAAATTTTAATATTTTAACAAATACTTCACAAATTATATAAATAAAACTCACAAATTAAACCATGGTCTAATATGTTTAATATGACATTCAAATTAAAGAAAAAAATAATAAAAGAATACAATTATTATTTTAAGAGGACAAGTGAGTGGCCTCTTTTCCTTTTAGGTTCTATAAAGATGGAATGAAAAAACAATTCAACCGGTGGACTGACCAGCTTTTATATCTTAAGTCGATCACAGTTGGTTGGTCCTTTTTCAGTCCCTGATGGAGATGTGAGAGGTTGGAGTAGAGCTTTGCACGAGGTCTGTAACGGGTCCCCAGAAGATCATTACTCGCCCGATCATTTCAGCGGGTGCTTGGGTGATCTGGTGCACCAAAAATGATGCCGTGTTCAAGGGGATAAGTGTTTACGTTGAGAATATCTAGGCTTTTACTCCATTGCTCATTTAGGACTGGGCGCGGGAGTTGGTTAGCGTACGGGAAGGACTCCTCTGCAGAGCGCCATTGAGATCATCACTTGAACCAATGTTGCAGTTTGGGCGTCGGTCTAGAGGCGGGTAGATGCCCCATCTCCCCCATTTATACTTGTACTGATCTTTTTCTAAATGAAAATGATTGCTAGCATGTCTACATTTTTTCAAAAAAAGTTTAGTCACTACTGGATTTTGAAGACAAACCAATGTTCGACCGCTTCAATCAACAAGGATGGATCAAATTTTAAAAACCCGATGATGAGAATCAGTGGTTGCAATTTAAAAAGTGGTTGACCTATGATTTAAATAAAAAATTCCAATTGCTCTTCGAGAATAAGGTATAGAATAAGTGAAAATTAGTCTAAATAGCTTGAAAACTAGATGTTTTGAAAACTAAAATAAATAAGAATATATATGTCAGAATTAACTAATATAAAATGGTATATGAATTTCAGTCAACTCCTGAAATTAACTTATTTCAGATTATTCAACCCAAAAAAAAATGTAGACTCATTATCAAATCAACTATCATCGCCTGTAATTATTTTTCATCTATTATAAATCTTTATTCACATTTAATCTAAGAGTGGAATCAGAATTAAAACAAGGGGAGCACAGAGTCAAGAGAACAAAAGATCAAAAGAATAATTATAAAATATGATAAGTTCAAAACAAAATTAATACGGTTGAATTTTATTTATTTATTTATGTTCATGTTTTATTGGTGATTGATAATAATTACAAAAGATCTAGAGAGAGAAAATTGTGACATCCCATTATTCCCATCACAAAAAAAAATGAAGCTTCAAATATAAATTAATAAAATGAATATGAAGAAAATAATTTTAAAAGGGGGTATATATGCAAAACCCATTCTAGCTCCATTTCGAATGAATGAACTCATTTTTAAAAATGTAAGAAAAAATATAATGAATTATATAAATTATCTAATAAGGTATATAAATTTGCATTTTAGACTTAGAAAAAAACTGTGTAACAGCACTCGTTACACAATAATCACATACTATATATGTTTCAACCATGGCTAGGGCCTTGAGAGGGCCCAGAGGCCCCTGGATTCACTCTTGATTTTATTTAAACAACAAAAACTTCATTATTACAATTCTAATGAGAATAATCCCAAACATAAACAAACAAAATTAATTTAATCCGTAATTAATCAGATATTCAAATAAAAGACTGATGTGAGAGACCAATAGGGGAAAAAAGCACGGCCAAAAACTATGGTCAAAATAGGGGGAAAAAGCCTAATGTGTGCCTCCCCACAATACTGACACAATATTTAAATCTCTAGAACCAACATTTGAATATCAAGCAGAAAGTTCAGACAGCTCTTCAAACAATAACAAAACATTGTCAAGACTGGTAATAAACAAAAACCATCCTAAATAAGGCTAATGGACCAAAAATCTGTTGGTAAAATGACCTCTAGTCAAATAAACTGAAACCCATGTCATCGTCACTCTCCTCCTTGGGCTCCTCCTGCAAATAATGATTCACACAGGTTCAATGAAATACAATCGATGATATTGATGTTGTAATATGGAAAATAAGAACCAAAGTTGATCTGATGATAATCACTTGAAAAAGTGGTTCATTTCATACAGCACCCGAGATATGTTAACAGAATAGCTCAGATAAGAGCATTTAAAGTTACAATATATAACCGGAATCAATACATGTTCCAAGTTATATCCAGTTAGGACTCAACAGAAAGGATCCGCTGAAATTTATTGATCGAAGAATGTGATAAGGTGTTAAATTCCCAGACCAATTAATTAACACAACTAAATGTCTGTATAGTGTATACTCTCTAAGCATTTATAACCCAACTAAAATAAAGCAATGATTTCAACAAGGTTTTCATTTTTGCAGCAATCAGATAAACCTTAATTCATCAAGTTCAAAATCCATTTTCTTTCGGTAATTAATAGTTCAGTTATTAATGATGTTGGCTGGAGCCTTGCTGATAAATCAGATGGTAAAACTGATAACTCTGCAAGAGACATTTCAGCATAACCATAATATAGGCAACAGGGAAAAAGAGGAGAGCCAACAAGGAAATGGCTTCCACGGCAAAGTTGCCTCAAAATCAGTTCAATAACATCCAATAGAACTTTGTATTTGAACAAATGATTTCATTTGTTTTCATTCATAACTAGGATTTATACTTTCAAAATCAACTCATCATTTTCTACCATCATTTAAATCAAAATATTTCCAAAAGATACCTACCTTGCCAACATGCAACCTAAACATCCTACAAAGGTCCACCTTGGTGCTTCAATGATTTCACATATTCTTGAACTACCCCACAGTTATAGCAAGTCAAGCCAATCATTATTACAAAAAAAAAAGTGAAGCAACCAAAAATAAATAAAATTATTTATATTTCCATGCGTATAATCCAAATCAACTAAAAAAGTTTATGCCATCCTACAAAGTAGATGTCAAAAGTTTTAAATAGTCCATTTCCAGCACCTTGGGAATACAGTAAAAGTGCACAGGACAGTCAATTCATTGTTCCAAAAACTAAGCAGGTCTTCAAGTCAATATTCAATCTCAGCAACATCAATGGATATGTTAGATTTTACAGTGTTCCCACATGGCAGGGCTGAATTGAAACCCCTAACCTAAAATTTCGAGGTGGATGTGCTCACTGGCTAATCAATGTTTGGCTTACTTTTTCAACATCCATCTTGAGAATAATTGATAAACAGTTTCAATTTTTCAGAAGATCATGCCACCAATTGCATTAACTGGTGTCCCAGGAAAAGCTACAATAACAAAAGAAAAGGAAAGAAATCGGCATATCTCCTGTGAGTTTAACTTCCCTTCCCTTTCTTAAACAACAATAGACACCTTGAGAATGGATAATGACATGCAGTTATAGAGTAGGAATCAAGAAAAAGATTACGACTGGCAAAAATTAAAAATTCTCAGACCCATGTTGATACATGCCAGATATCAAGAAAAATCAAAGTGGCGCATCAGTAATTCTAATTCAGCATAGCATAGCACAACCTTCAGCCAAACACAACCATAGGCATAGTCCTCCAAACTCTATTAACCAAATCAGTAGAAAATGTAACAGCAATAAGTAAAATAAAGCAAACCTTCTTTTCTTCAACAACAGGGGCAGCGGCGGCAGCACCACCACCGCCAGCAGCAGGAGCTGCAACAGCTACAGGAGCAGCACCTCCACCTATGAAAAATACAAATTTTAACATATATACTAGACAAACACCAAAAATACATTCATATGTATAAGGGCATCATATGATGCCATCAAATATGATCTTACCAGACCCAACATTGAATATGAGGTCCTCGATATTCCTCTTCTCAAAGAGCTTTGCAAACAGACCCGGCCAGTAAGAATCAATACTCACATTTGCGGCCTTGATCAAGGTGTGTATCTTTTCAGACTGTAGAAAAAAAAATCAGAAACCCACTTGAAAATTATAAGGGAAGTAAAAAAAAGGACCGAGGACAAAAAATAAACAATAGGACAAAACTACTTGTCCAACCATTGTGCCCACAATGATGCGATGCGCAATTGTCAATACTGAAATACTTACCTAAATCAGAAATTGGGACTTGGGAAAATCAAAAAGCATGCCCCCTGTTTGGATGGAAAAAAAGCTGTTTGGATTGGGGGAATAAAGTGTAGGAAATGCCTGTGGGAAAGATACAGTGGTATTGGTATTCCAATGCCCCTCCTTGAATTGGGCTGTTCCACCCAATCTATGCCACTAGTATAAAAGGGGCCACATTGCAAATCACATCTTCATTTCTTATAAATCATAGGGCCTACATGTTAAATAATTTTTTTCAAATTTTATAAATCATTATTCACATCAATGTTTAGAAATGCAATATGTAGTTTGCATGCTGCTAGGGTATTGCATAGAGTTTTTGTGCAGGAGTATATGTGGGAGTATATGCGGTTTTACATTTTTATTAATAAAAAGATATATGATTATTTTCAACCAATAGGTAATACGATAAATATGTAAATCCATTAAGAATTTATAACAAAGGTCTTTGATCACAAATTAGAGAAAAAATTTGAGCACAAAAATTTAAGCACTACAAATCTACATTACTTTTTTAGGTACAAATCTATAAAGCTTCCTAAGCTATAAACTTAGATCTTTTATCAAATATATAGTTGATAGTGGATAGGGAAATGCACCTATCCCAAATGTTTAGAAAAATAAAAAGCAAAGAAAAAAAATAATAGAGAGCCAAGACTTATTAAGCTATAACTTTCAAAGTAACCCCAACATTCCAAAAGAAAAAAATATATTCAAATACTATCCTTCAATAAAATATAGAATATAGAAACCTCAAAAGTTTATATACAAAACTTGTGAGCCGTATTAAAAAAAAAAACATGTTCGGCCACATAGAGGCCACATATGTGGGTCTGGCCCGCATATTGGACTGTCTAGCCTTATGCGGTTCGGTCTCTGGACTCCAAAGACCGAACCGCATATGCGGCCACATATACTCCCGCAAGGACTGCATATCTGAACAGTGATTCACATATTATTCAGACAAAGTTTAGAGTTAAACGACTTGGAACAAACCTTTTACCCACAACTTATTTATCCATGGTCAACCAAACAACATAAACTTCATTATTATGTTCCCAACAAAATTACTAAAGATACATCCAAACAGAAACGGCTTATTCCACTAGAATAGTAATACATTCCGATATATTAATATTCCACTAGAAAAACTTAACTCAACTATCCAAATGGGGGAGTGGAATCTTGTTGTCTTGTATTAGATGGGTCAGCACTTTTTTTATTGAATGGTAGGCATTCGGCCTAAATTATATAAAGTTGAGGGAATGCCCAAACTGTACAAGATGAAAGAATGAAAGGAAAAATCAGACAGGAATGTCAAAGTAGATGGGTCAGCACTTATAATACACAAGCCAAACCTACTTAAAAAGATCAAAAGGAGACATTATAAGCATTTGGAAACTAAATATATAATTTTATGAGTCATGTTCTAGAGCACAAATAAATTATATCTTAAAAATGAAAATATCCAATTCAATAAGTTTGACAAAAGTCATTTACATGTCCATTCATGACATATCTATCCTTGAAATGAGAATATCCAATTTCCATTAAACCCTCACAACTCTTGCTTATTATAGTGAATTCTAAAACAGCAAAGTTTTCAACATATTACAATTCAACTTCAACCCATTCAAAAATTTCTTCTCATACGGGACTGATATCTCATTTATACATTGATGAAATGTGAATCAAATGAAGAACAAAAAAAAGGTTGCAATAGTTGCTTCTTTCCAGAGCACAAATGAATTCCACATGAAAAAGGTGCTTGCTGTTCCGGTAAAAATAAAATAGAACCCCAGAAATGAGAAGATCCCATTTCCTCAAAATCTTCACATCTCTTGATTTCATGAAACTATCTAGAATCAAAACAAAAATTTCCCAAAAAATCCTATAAAATGACAAACACTCACCCGATAGAATGTCATTCACACCCGTTCAAACTTCAAAGTTGATTCTTTTTTTCCAACAAATGTCTTCCGAACTCAGATTAAGAGACAATGAACAGTGAAACCAGATATAATCAGGAAGCGACAACATTATTCATGTCGCGTGCCCAATCAAATAGCATTGCATTTTATTTTCACAAGGATCAATGTTTAGACATCAGTCATCACAATGTATGACAATAAATCAATCAATTAGTACCCAATCATTAAAAAAAAAGGGTTTCCATTCACAAAGCGTTACCCTAGAGGGTCCAGAAACAAAGAAATCGAAGTGATATCCAAAACAACACACGAACACGACGAGATGTCAACGGAACGACTAAATCATGAACCCGAAAAACCCTAGAAATCGGAGGAGGTAAGAGAATGCATACCGTGATGGCGATGCCATCATCGAAGAGGATGCAAGCGGCTAACGAGCAAGCAGACTCTGCAGTCGACATCTTCTTCTCCTCCTCTTGTTCTCGACCTTCTCTTTTGGGAGACAAAAATGAAGATTTTGAAGGAAATCGCCGATTTCGCCTTTTAAAGGGAGAGCAAGAGAAACCCTAATTTGGGCCTGAAATCTGAGCCGTCCATTGGAAAACTTCGAGTGGCTCTGATGCGGCGGTGATATCTTTTGTTTCATGCGTTCAACAAGACCAATTTTATGAAGGAACCGGTTAAATACCCCCCACCCCCCAAGATACTCACCCCACCCCGCTTAAAACCCACCCCAGTTATTTTTGAAAGCTCTTTTTGCTCTCCTTTCCCCCTCCTCATCTCCCTGTGCTCCCATTTGGGCTTTTGGTTGATCACTTCTTTGTTTTTTAAAACTTTTTTTAACAAACCTAACTCTAGTTTTGGGGATGATATTGTTTGGTATTTATGTGACCAAATATACATAATTAACAAGGTGTGCAACCGGCCCATATTATTGCATGCATCAATGGAAATTAAAGAGGAATCCATTGCATGTAATTAAATACATGAGTTACAAATATAATACACTATTTTTTGGAACTTCTAAACGTTCAATTTTGATTTAAATGCATGGGTTATAATTGAACCGTTACATACGTTACACTAATGTGCATGCATTTGTTTGAAATAAAGTTCATGTGAGGTGCATTAATAAAATACATATTTTATATTATTGCATGCGTTTTTGAAGGTGTTGCATCACATATAATTGTCAGGAAATATCATATATGAGTTTGATATTTCATACATGGGTTATGAAAACGTCTAGCCGACCATAAGTTTTATTAACATACGTTTTGGAAAGATGGAACATTAAAACCCATATTTTAATGAGCATTTCAATTCATGAGAAAACTGTTGCATGCATTAATCTTGGTGTATTAATATGTGTTGTTTTATTTACCTATTAAACATCATATATCATTTGCATATAAAAGGAAGGGTTCCATGTCAGTGAAAAAAAGGAGGAAAATAGAATTCCAATTTTTCTTTACGCTACGTACTTTAGTGAATTTGTGATCAATCATGTTTAGCCCTTCTAGTGTTTAACCCAGTCCGCATGCAACATTATTTTCCTTCTCTATTGATCCATCTATTTGGGCGTCTGAAAGGATCGCAATCTGTTCACCGTGGTTCTTCCGTAGCTCGCACCCCGGAAGAACAAAACCAGTTGTGGTCGTATATCTCAGTGGTAGGAGCCATCCAACCCTGTGCGTGAGGGGGCCTTATTCACCGAGGACAGAGTGTTTTCACTCGCTTCCACATTTCCGGATACACTTTCTAATCCCTAACTCTTTTATTTCATGTTTTTACAATATATTTTAGAGGATGCATGATTTAATATATATTTGTTGTTTGTATTCTTAATGTGTTAATTATAAGAATTTGTGTTTAGCCTTATATTTGATTGTCACGCACAATAGATATTTGTTTATATTCCAAATGGTACATAATATTTAATGGGTAAAAATGTTTATTAAATTAAAAATATTGGTTGATGGAGAGAGATTTATAATATTCATTCATTAAAAATTGTTAGTACATTGTTTATTTAATCCATGAATAATGAATGGCACATGTTCATTGAGAATTGTTGTTTGATTGGAAATGGTTTGTAACTTTGGTAGGATGAGATTGATTTTGTATTTTTTAAGGAAGTTTATTAATTTTTTTATATATTGGTTGTAAGAATGAACAAAAAAATGTCTGATTGAGATAGCCTATGTATTTGGTGGCTTAGAAATGTGTTCCTTTGTTTGAATCAATGATTTGTTCCACTTATGAATCAAATGTATTCTCTTTGTTTGACTGAATTTGATCTCACATATGGGGTTGCCACACGCATTTTTTGCGAATGATTAATTGAATCAAATACATTGTGTGATTGACAATGTTTGTTGATTTTGTTTTTTTTGTACAATGTGTATCATCAATTTATTGAAAATAGTTTGCATATTGATAATAGTTAGTTATGACAATGTGACTATTCCAATAGGGGGTTCAACCCGATCCTATCCGACTTAATTAGGGATGACAATAGGACTATCCCAATAAGTTATCCGACCCGACCCGATTAAATGTGGATCCAAACACAAAATAATGATGAAAATCATTTGTTAAGTTTAGCTTTTTTGTATGTTTTTAAAAATCGATCATTTCTACTATTGAAAAGCCATCTCCAAGTTCATTAAATGTTTGATTTCCTCTGCATAGTTTTAGAAATAACATACATATATAACCCGAAATTCTAGCTCTTGGCACTCATTTGTGGTTTTTAATATTTTGATAATCAACCTTTTGAAAAAAGATCTTTCACATTGTTTTTACCAAACAAAATTTGAATTAAGTTTCAAAATCTAATATGAGAGGGCGGTTTAAAATTACAAGAATCACATCTTTACATATCAATTATTGCATGCTCCATCTAATAACATCTTTCCCAAAGGAGTATAATCTTACAATTTGCTCATTTCACAAATAAATTTTTACATAAAAGAGTTTTACAAAATTTAAAAAATTATGTTCGTTGAAGATATCCATAATTTTCTTTATTAATAAAAAGATCATTGGCTTTCATTGACGCATATG